>JAZKJV010001288.1:328176-928176 GCA_037367405.1 Ottelia alismoides
TTTATTTCTTAAAATTTATATTAATCATTGATGAATTTAATAACGATTAGAAGAAAACGTTAACATATAACCATTGTTATCTGATTTATTGCTAGGAATATAACAACGAATACAATAATCATTGTGAATTACATAATCAAATAATGAATATTATTCATTGTTATATATTAACTACAGAAAATATGACAATGAATGTTAAATTATTATTTGCCTAAGATCACTTTTATTGTAGTAATATGAGGACAAAAAGAACATGGATTTTTTAGTATTTTTTGGATCCATGATTGGATATCTTCATCTAGGGCAACACTTAAAATAAAAAATCTCAATTGAATTGCCATGAGATCTATATTATTGGCATGCCAAATAAATCGGCGCATGGGAAGATGACATCTATATTAAATAAAATAAAAATAAAAATTGAAGTTGTTGTCCGGAGCATTAAGTTAGGAAGAGAAAGTCAAAGTAGAGATCTCATATATTTCCATGACGTGCATTTGTTGATATTGATTGCATGCTCATGAAATATCAATAAAAATAAATAAGAGGCCCCTCGTGCATGCAAACTCCATTCCAATCGAGATCTCATGTATATAGTATGTCCTACACACATATGTGTAGACAATTTCATGGGATTTGAATTTGATTTGATGCAGTCGCAATCATCTACGAGTTCGCCTCAACATCCCTAGTTCGATCTCATACTCTGATATTTTTACATATTATATAGGATATTTCTGCATATTTTTACCTCTAAAAACCCTTGTAACTATCCATGTATTCTATAAAGGAAAAAGGAGTACGCTTTCTAGGAGCATGAAATTAAATGGGGTTGCCCTCTGGGTAGCCGACGTAGCTTCTCTCTCCTCATTTTCTGTGATTTTTTTATTTTTTTTGAAAAATATCATCATGCATATTCATCCATATATTCTTCCTACATGTCATTCGAATTTCGTCAGAAACAGAGACTCGTATGCCCTCCATGTAGAACATGTAATTTTAACGGTCTTAGAATTGTTGTAATCGTACCTGTTCTATATGGAGGCCATAAGAGTCTCTGTTTCTAACGAAATTCGAATGACATGTGGGAGGGATATAGAGATGAATATACATAGCGATATTTTTCAAAAAAAATAAAAAAAATTGACAAAAATGGAGTAGGAACAGCCACGTTGGTTGCCCCCATGGGTAGCCCCATTGACCGCATATATATAGGAAAAAATGGGGCTGCCCCCGCTCCATTTTTCGTCAAAATTTTTTATTTCTTAGTGGAAAATACCGCTATGTATATTTATCCCTATATCCTTCCTACATGTCATTCGAATTTCGTCAGAAACAGAGACTCCTACGACCTCCATCTAGACAGTCATTTTTTAACGGTCGCGGGATTTTTTAAGTCGACACTATCTGGATGGAGGCCGTAGGAGTCTCTGTTTCTGACGAAATTCGAATGGCATGTAGGAGGGATATAGGGATGAATATACATAGCGGTATTTTCCAAAAAAAGTAAAAAATTGATGACAAATGGAGCGGGAGCAGCCACATAGATCCCATGTGTGTGTGTCCGCGCGCGCACGTACACGTGCGAGCGTGCGTATGTGGGTGTGTGTAATCAAATATGTTTTAGGAGGGTACGTATGTAAAAAGTGGCTAATGATAAAGAGGTAGCTTTCAACTAGAAGAGTGCCTGCGACGATGGGCATTATTATAGTTTAGAAGTAGCTATCAAGGTCATAAAATTCTCGAGGTAATTAAGACTCATGATGGGTGTAGGTCTATCTGGAGAGGGATCGACTTACTTTTATGGGTTTTTTTAAAGATAACTATTAACAACACCAATAATGAACTCTATCGTTGAATTTATTAGGTTAAAGACAGAAAAATAAATGTACACATTCGTCAAAGGAAATGAATCAAGCGATCCGGATTGTCTGTTGTAACACACCACGTGTTGTATTCCAGTAGACTGTCCGATCTGGATCGGACGGCCCTCCTAGGGAGGCGAGGATAGTGGGTCTCCTATGAGGATCGTCCGATCGGGGTCGGACGATCTATTGTAATACAGCACATGTTGTATTACAACAGACGATCCTCTAGTTGAATCAAGAGCATAAAAAAACTTTGTACTAATCGTAGTCTGAGAAAGTAATTTCAGATTCAACAGAATTATAAGAGGGAAGCAATGTTTTGAGAGATCGTGATGTGGGGATCGAGTTTGATCTAACATCCTCCATTCCATGTGGATTGATGAAATCACGACCAAGGCAGATTGCGACCATAATGAGTCGATTGCGACCTCACCAGGGTTAACCATTAAAAGTAGGCATGAACTGTAAGTTGGTTTCAAGAATAAAAGCTTCTCTTCCATCCTTGATCGGCTAGAGCTAGGGAGACCAAACACCAACCAGACCAATCCGAGGATTTAATTGTCATCTATCAGTATTTCTGGCTTTAAGGGTTTGGAGTTTTTTTCATGAGTTTTTAATATTTGTATTTATGCACATATTTGTATGTTCCAACTAGTTTATGTAGAATTTATACCTAGTTTTGCAAATTCGTTTATGCAATTTCTTTTACATTCCCAGACAATAATTTTAAGGAAAATGGGCACTTTCATTTGTAAAGTTTATATTGTCTATTGTAAAATAATTTGCGTAATTGTAATATTTCATTTATTTTTACGTATTATTTTCCAACATTCTTTGAAAGTGGCATGCTTAAGTCTTTGTAAAATTCTCTCCCTTTGTAAATCTTTGTATGTAATATGTCATAAATGCAATATTCGCGTTGCCTTTGTAAAGCATGTGTTCCCTTTGTAAAATTTTTAAGGTGATCTGCAAAATAAAAAGTCATTTATTAATTTATCAATGATTTTTCAGAAAGGGTAACATGTAAAAATAATAATTTTGAGATTTTTAAAATCAATGAATCGGTATGTAGAAGTCAATTATGTAAAATAATATACCAAATGTCGTGAACCATTCATTAATATTCTAATTTTATAGAGTCCTCTAGATGTAAGATTATATCTGAAATATATCTAGCACAACTCTTTGATATATGTTTATCTCGCAATGTGTGCCCATCTGTAATAATTTTAAAAATACACACTGAATCCTTTCTTACATCTAGGCTATACACTACAAGCAGATGACCCTGAGGGGACAGTCGAGGACCATCCTCTTTGCTTTGAAAATCGTCTCCTCTGAGCAGAGGGGACGGTAGAGGGACCGTCCCCTTTGCCACCGTCTCATTTGACCAGAAGGGACGCTTACTACGAACGCCCCTTTTATCCAAACATTGGGGATGGTTGTAATCGTCCCTTCTAAGTTGAAGATTAGGGACGGTTACGACCATCCCTACTACCATGAATAATAGGCGACGGTTCTGATCGTCCCCTTTATGAGAACATAGGGTACGGTCGGAACCGTCCCCTACGCTCGAAGAACCTTTTAAGACGGCCACAGAAGACTATCGGGGACGGTTACAACCGTCCCCTTTAGGTCCCGCAGGTCGATACCCGCGACAGGGAATCGATGTCAAACGTACGCGACGGTCGAAACCGTCTCCTTAGTTAAACAAAGGGGACCGTTGCAACCGTCCCTTATATTGAAATTACCAGTAGCGATGCCAACATAAGAGCTTTGGGGACGGTTTAAACGTCCCCTTTAGGTCCCATGGGTAGAAATCGGAGGCAGCAAGGCCCTATCAAGCGGAAGGGACGGTTATAATTGTCCCGTTGGATTATCAAGGGGGACGATTACAACCGTCCCTTATGTTCGAAGTACCTATAGAGACACCAACAGAAGACCAAAGGGGACGGTTTAAACCATCCTTTTTAGGTCCCATAGATACAAAATGGAGACAGCGAGGCCCTAATAAGTGGAAGGGACGGTTACAACCGTCCCCTTGGATAATCAAGGGCGACGGTTACAACTGTCCCTTATGTTTGAAGTACCTATATTGACGCCAACAGAATACCAAATGGGACAGTTTAAACCGTCCCCATTAGTCGAAAGTCAAAAATGTAGACCGTGATCTATTTTGATAAAGAGGGGACGTTTTTGGAGAACAATAGGCGACGTTTAGAACCATCCCCAATACTCTCTGACAGCAAAAAAAATAATGAATTCATGGGTGGGTGTTTTTGTCATGTTCCTGCTGCAAAACCACATAAATAATACAATACACTTAAAAGACATCAAATTTCTACAACATAATACTCAAAAAATAAACAGTTTTTCTATTCTACATCATAGCCACTAATCTAAAATTACAACAAAATGTTCAAGATAAAAATAAAATATATTACATATATATTCTACATTCATCGTAATCTACTCCGATTCTTCACTTTCCTCGCTCTCTTCATCACTTTCCTCATCATCGTCGAGTTGTACAGGTTCCACTGGTGGCTCAACCTGACTTTGAAGACGGCTTATGTATGCCATGACATTTGCCATGTCCATACGCATCTTAGTCATCTCTTCATCCTGTACGGACATCTTCACCTTGATGTCGCACAGCTCCCTCTCCATCTCTCTCTCCCTCTGACTCCCTTGCGAGGACGTCCGAGACCCACTTGCACCACCCATTTCGTACCATGTACAGATCGTTTCTCCACGTCGTCCTCCGCAACGTATCGTCCACTGTGTTCTGGACCTGTGGCTTGGAGGAAGGCGTCATCGGTGGACAAAGGGGGATTGCTCATCCCTGTGCTATCTAGTGAGGTGGTGGTGGAGAGCCTAATCATTTCTTCTTGCATGTACATATATTATTTTTAAAATATTAATATGAGGTATTATAAAAAATTTAAAATATATATTGATTACATGAATTGGTGCGTAGGTCATCAAACCACTGCACTTCTCCTCCTAAATCTATGCTCTTTGACCCGGCAAAAACCTCTATTCGGGTCATTTCTCTATCGTTATCCCTCAACTAAAAAACATAAAAGAAGATGTTCATTTAAAATTTTCTTCCAAAATTAGTCATCCTTCAATTGGTTTGTGTTCTTCCTCCCTATCTTGTGGGTGGACCTAAAATCTTTGGAGTGGTTCGTAGTATTTTTTGTAGATATCGTCTGCAATTAAACAAAGTTAGTACAAACATAAAACAATTAATTAGGAAAAAATTTACATACCGCGAACTCCTCACTGGACCAAAAATTGATCAACTCCCTCCATTGATCTGGTGTAACATCTGGTGGGACGTTCTGCACAAGCTGCTCATATGGAGTCTGGGGATTGTAATATTAAAAACGAGAAAATGACTATCATGAGTGTTCAAATCTTCCTTTAGGTATATATAAATATCTTGTTACCTTCGCCTTTATGCGTCCCTTATATCGATGCAACATCTCAGCCGCATGCGAAAGAATCTGGGAATCGACATGGGCATTTCGTTCCCATGTAAAAACATCCTTATACAAGAAAAATAAAAAAGTTTAGTATAATACAATAGTGCAAATGTAAATTCGATTGTAAAATACCTCCAAATCAGAAAGTATGGCAGCCTTGACAACATAAGGAAGCTGTCGAAAGTCGTGCGTCGTGATGGGGATACGTGCACGATGAACCTGCTCAAGGTAGCTCTGAAACTCCGTAGAGTTCTCCCCCACTGCATCTCCACCAACAATGCGAACATGTAATGTTTGTCCGGGTGCGAGACGATCCAGAAATCTACACTGAGGGGTCCCCGTCGTCTCTGGGATCTACCACTACCAGCATCAAAAAATCCTCCCTGTGGTTGCTGAGGAGGTTCGAGAACTTCTCGAATACGCCTGGGTCTAGTAGCCATATATGCACTTCAAAAGTATTTATTTTAAAAAATACATTTAGATCGATTCGAAGATATTCAATTATTTGAATATAAAATAAAAAATAACATTACCTCGCATTGCTAGTACCAATGTCGGTGTCTACTACTTCATGAAAAAATCATTTGAATTATTCTTATATGCAACATCATTATCCAATGCCTCTTCCTCTTCGTTAACATAGAATAAGTCTCTCGGTGTTGTCCTAATGGGTATAATCCATCCACTAACATAGTTATCTGGAACATAGAAGATATGTTCTACCTGACTGGCAAACGCATACGACTCATTTATTTGTAACCGATCTGTTTGCTTTAAAGAGAGAACTCCATTTTTATCTTTCTTGTAAGCTGCTCCAACACGACCCACATCGATTTTGAGTTAGATTGTTCTTGCATCTTATGCAAGGACAATGTACCCTATCTCCTTCACCTCCTACAATATGATAGAGTGACTCATACTGAAATGCCCAGCCTAAGAACTTGATAACTCTTTTGTTATATGTCCGATAATCATCGAACCTTTTGTTCATCCAACTTTTGTCCATTTCCTAAAGGTAAAGATCCAAAGTTAATTACAATGTCAATATCTCTTATGAATCTCTTCTACACCATCTTTCTTATATTTTTAAAGTTTTAATATCCCATCTACCATAACTAAGTTTTAATAATGTATGCTAAGTTAATGTATACATCCTATACTAAGTTAATGTATATCCCAGAGAACATAGCTAAAGACAAATATAAACATGGAAAATTAATGTATTACATTATTAATCATAAAGACTAAGTTATTAGTCCTAAAGACTAAGCTATTAGGTATATATACAAATATATTACATTTACTTCATTGTTCCTAAATACTAAGCTATTAGTTTAAGATTCTAGACAATCATAAAAGCAAACATATTTCAATTAAAAAATTTAATAAACCTAAAAATAGATGAAAAACTAACAACCAAAGAAGAGGAGAAACGGCGGTTGCGCTAGGAGAGGAGGAGACCGGGACGGTGGGCTAGGGGAGGACGAGACCGAGGCGGCTTCGACAGAGGCTTCAACGAGAGAGAGGAGGTCGGCGGTGGCGCTAGGGGAGGAGGAGATCGGGGCGGCCCTAAAGGAGGTGGAGGTCGGGGCGGTGGACTACGGGAGTAGGAAACCAGAACGACGATGATGGAGGCCTCAACGGGGAGGACAGATGGTGGATCCGGAGGGAGGATGACGTCGGAGGGAGGAGGGCTGCGGAGGGAGGAATTGGGAAACCGATCGAAATAAGGAAAGGATTCGGAGCTAAGAGGATATAAGACAATCGGGGACGGTCGTACGACCCTATATTAATGATCGGGGACGGTTATAAGTGAACCATCCCCTTTGGTGACAAATTTTTGCAGAGCATGCCAATTACACAAGCATCGACGACGGTTATGCAACCGTCCCTTATACCTGACTATAAGGGACAGTTGCAACCGTCCCCTAAAGTTACATTGGTGATGGTTATGTAACCGTCCCTTATACTAACTGTAAGGGGCGGTTGCAACCGTCCCCTAAAGTTTAGTATACGCGACGTCAACAATGGAGTATAGGGGATGGTTATGACTGTCCCATAAAGTGCCTGGGTACAAGGAAAACAAACTGGAGCTCTACTCGTAAGAGACGGGTATGTAATCGTCTCCAAAGTATCAATTATCTGAGACGGTCAGTAGCGATCGTCGCTAATACTCGACAGAGGAAACGGTTGTTATTTGACCGTCCCCTATGCTACTATAGGGGACGGTTGCTCTATGATCGTCCCCACTAAGCGTCCCAAAAGACCGCTCAGTTTGTAGTGATGGAGACATTCTCTAAGAGTAAGGGTTTTCTCATTCAAACATGGCAGACTATCTATCCAATGGTGATTGTCACAGAAATTACATCAAATCTCATGTGAATGACTACGAACCTTCAAATCAAGTTTTCTAGTATTATAAAATATGTGCAACGAATTGCAAGTGTTAGTGGAAGAATGAGATACAACTATCTGACTTTCTCTATGTCCAATAGATAAGTCGGTTTCAATGATGTATTGTAGATTAGGATATGTCTATATTCTACCATAGTCCTTTAAGGATTCTAGGTTAGTCTAAATAGTCATATTTCCGGTATACCTCCTTATTGTAGTATTGGTAGTCATCCATCTATTTGGATGTCATGAGTACGGAGGTCACAGAAGTACTTAAACTCGTTAAATTTATGTCTTCTTATTATGGGTTAGAACTCAAACTTCCATTGCACTCCCCTGATCTTAAGCCATCATTGCTTAAGATAAATAATATTTCTAATCGAACATGGCCTCAAGCAACTTCAATATGAGAGTATTTTAACATTTATACTCGATTCGTCTTATTCATATAATATGACTTATGAAGCTTCATAAAGGACTTCATTGGAGATAATAAACTATCAATTAGATGATCTCATATTTCTATGAAAGACCAAAAATAACTTATCAATTAGATGATCCCATCATCCTTTGACCATAACCTACTATATATCCAATATCTAGGTTATTGGACTCAAAATCATGTGAAATAAATTCATGTGATTTATTGATTTAATTTAATAAATTTATAAAGTATTTTCAACATGTTTCGTGAGAGGAAAATAGTAACTAATAAATCATAATTTGCAGTTACAAAATTTACGTAAAAATAAAATACTACAGGAACTTTTCGTATTAGAATATTTCTCTAATCATCGCCAACTATTGGTTTGACTCTTTTGATCAAACTTAGACGTTATAAATAAGATTCTAACACGTTCGTAGCATGGGGTAATAACAGAAATAACAAATGTTTGCAATAACAGATATAACAAATGTTTGCAATAATAATTTGGAATCGCACAGTTGTGGAAAAAATATTCCTGCAATCCCATATCATGGCTTTATTTTTTTAGGGTTTGGATCATATTGAAAACCTCTGATCAAGAATATGATACCACTTATTGGGAGGTGATATGGCCTTACGTATCGCGGAAGCATGAAGATTGGATCATACAACCTCCTAGGTTTGCTCTGAGGTAACCTGTCTTGATGCTGGCAGTCAAGAAGGTAAAACAAGACTTGTCGTACAAGTCACAATAACATGGAAATTTTAAAAAATTGATGGAACCACATGAATTGAAAATCTTTACCAATCCATTCCATTATGGTCACACAAGTTTAGAACATACCCCTTGAAGTGTGATTGTGATCTACTTGTTTTCAAGCAAAAGGACCTCATGTCTTATGTCTGATCCAGCGAAGACAACATTTGTGGGTGCATGGATGAACTACATCACTCATGAAATCCAAAGATATGGTATGAGTTGTTAAGTTCATAATTTCATTACACGAAATACTCCTTCAAGAGCACGATGCATCGAAAAAGAGGAACCTCTATGAGAGATCGATCATATTGATCTAATAGTACAATGGAAGAGCGATGACTGACATGGAGTCCACATCCTTAGAGTAGGGGACGACCACAATAAAATGGAAAGAGAGGATGTCATGTATAGGGGTAGAGAGAGAATTTGATAATTTTCTTCTTCTTGAGAAGGCTAGGCTTGCTTTCTCTTTTATACTATTTTGGATGGTTAGGGTGCACTCTTAAAAATAATCAATGATCAAAATTAAATTTGATTTATCCAATCATAAATTAGATTATGAGTTGAAAATAAATGATCAAAATTTAATCTTGAGATAAAATAAATAACCAAATGAATAATTAAAGGAAAGAGGAGAGAGCCTATCCTATCTAGGGTGGATGGGCACCATGGTGGCTCTCGTCGTAGTTGTCTACTCCTAAATGGGGTGTATCTCTCACTCTTATGTATTCCTAATTTGGTATAATCTAATTACAACCAAATATTTATTCTTAGGCTTATTTTATGAATGAATTATCATCAAATAATTATAAATTATTTTTGATAACTACAAATATAACATTGATAATTATTAATTATTTTTATATATCCAAAATTAAATGCAAATTACATTTTCATTTATGGTATAATGTGAATCCAATTCACATCAATATTAAAATTGTAAATCATATTCACAACTAAGTCTCAATAAGATATTATGGATCTCATCCATACTATCCATGATTTTTTGGATAGTACTATCCACATTAATTTTATCCAAGATAACCAAATCTAATTTAATTATCTCAATGGTCTTTCTACGTATGTTCAAATAATGTAAATCATATGTACATTATTTAGAGTAATTAAATATAATTTAATTATCTCCTTTTCTCTTTATTTTCCAATACTCAAATTATGCTTCTAATGAAAGAATCCTTGAACTCTTTCAAGGATAGTGTGCCTTCTCTATGGAAAATTGGAGATAAGGATAAGCCAATTGTATAAACCACATATAGTGACTTGGATAATGAAATTTAATCTCATTTCCATATCTATAGGACCTCTCGAAAATGCATGATCATGTTTAGACACAATACCCAATCTTCTTATTTCATCTGAACCTAATTCAGATCCATGTATATCATTTGTACTAAGATTGGATAACTAGTCTACTACATGAAGTCGCTAAAATTCAAACATGTCTTATTACTCCCTCTGTATGGAAGTATCATGGTATACAATCGATTAAGATCATACCACCCTTGAGTATTCCTAATGCCCGTACATCCTGCATATTAGAGGACCATGATTAAACCGAGTTCAAACCTCATGTATACTGTCTCCTTCAAGGTTTTATCGTTAAGTTTCTCTTTTAATAATTGGGAGTTAGTATCAATCATATACTTTTCAAAATCATAATGTTCTATGCTTCCAAAGCAAACGGTCATCGATGGAATTTATTTTATCCTAATATCTCATGAGTGAGATCATATCTTCCAGTTCAGTAGTGAACATGTATAATCCTTTTGAGAGGTCGTATTTACTCAAATACCGTGTATGCACACCAACATATCGATGTATAGACCTTGACTAGGCCATCAACCTAATGATTTATCAAATGCACATATTTAGACATATACTAACACATATGTTTCCAGGTATATGATGTATGCCCATACATGACAATATACGACACAGGTCTTAGTTATATAAATCTCGCTAAGTCAACTCTTTGACTTATCTCATCTAACACTTCCAAAACTCCATTCTTATATAGAGGACATGCATCAAGAGGTCAGTCGAACGTCAACCTTTTAAATAAGGATTGTCATCTCATTCCCATGCTGGAGATCCTTTCTTAATAATCACTTGATGGTGTAGTTGAGTCATCAATTTAACTCTTTACATATTCAACCAAGCACCATGCTCCATGATCCAACCATTGGATCAATAGTTGTATGATATCAAGTTGTCCAAGATAAGTAATCTTATTTATACTAAGGGACCTACTTTTATTGCATAATGGTTCGTCATGGGCTGACAGTCCAAAAGCTTATGCATCGTCTATGCTTATTTTTATGAGAATACATCGAGGAACGCCTCTTTTTAGTACCTTTGTACCTTCGACAATTAGGATTTTAATGTTTACAATGCAGATCTATTTTTTCATACGTACACGGTCCGCAGGTGGCTTACGTTTAATGCGACTCATTCAGTCCAAGTGGACACTTTAAAAAAGTTAGGAGCCCTTTGCATCAGTGTTTATTTGCACAATATATTTTTTGGGTTTTCATGGAATTTTAGGAATTTTTAAATTTATTAGATCCTCAATTCTTACTCAAGTTGGCTCCTTTTGATCCATAATTTAATATGTCCAAAAAGCACATACATGGTGCCTAAGATTTTGCGAGATAGAACAAGGATCCTTGTCCCCATAATGGATACATGTTGACACTCAAGATTCTTAAGACAATCAAAACTCATTCCCATCCTCAAGAATCATAGAATCAAGTCTAAGGTTAAGCTCTCACATCTTCGATCCTTGGGCGAAATGGTGACTCATTACTAAGTATGTGTGATCATGCAAATGAAGTGCGATCATATTCGTCTCTTAAGTTCAGAGATTTTACATGTAATGTATATATATCTTCAGTACATAGATTTTGAGTACGTTAAGTCATAAGACCCTACTGAGCAAGAGTAGTGATTCTCGAAGTTGAGAGTCAACTCGAATCAAGTGGACTGAAGCACAACAAGTATTGAATGCATGCGTACTTATCAGAATCTTATTTTTTGTGGATTTTTATCTTTTTGTATTTTTCCTTTTTTATCTTTTGATATTTTTTATTTTTTCATTTTGTTTGGTTTTTAAATTTTAAGAAATGTTGTTTATATAAGATTTTACAGACTATTCACATTTCCCAAATTTTACAAGTGGTTCACCATAACTTCGCACTTTGTTTATATAAGATTTGACTAGATCTAGAAGGATGTAAAGAAAGAATGAATGAAAGAAAGAAAAAAGCACTCGGGTCAGGCACCCCCTATACTTAGGATCTCGTCATCCTAAGTATAACAAAAAATAAAACGAGACGATACTGGAGTGTGTGGCAGGAAGAATGGGAGATAGAATGTACGGAAATGAAAATATCTACAAGGCGAGTGAATAATATACATGATTCAAGAAGATTTTTGACAAATCTTCTTGCGAGATCGGGGTTGGATGGAAAGTATGATACGATTGTTGATGTTCGGATCCTCTGTAGAAAACTAGGATCCAAAATCAAAGGTATCCAGATCAGTGCCGGAGTCATCCTCGGAAGAATAGTATTATTTGACAGAAGCTCTCTAAGAGGCATTGTCACTCGGGCGCTTGCTTAGGTAAGGTTTTAGGTCATTCGAGCTGAGCTCACTCATGTAAACCACCTCGTATGGGTCTGACGAGGAGTCCTCAGAAAGATCCATGTCTACGGTGACATACTTAGACAGTTTGCTAGAACTTGAAACAAAGAGAGGGTAAGGGTTGTGACGTATCTCAAGATGTTCAGGGGAATGCATTGAGGAATCAAGACACTTCTTCTCACTAGCAATCTGACAAAAAGGTACCTGAAAACCTACCCATCCTATGTGGCATGACACATTAGCAGGCACGTAGGATCTAGAGTTGATTAGTAATTGAGTAATATGTCAGAAGTTGGTCCATCTATGTGCATGATGTAACATATGCCTGATAGTATCATGTCAAATCTTGGAATAAACTTCATTTATTTCATGGTGGGTAGCTCATTTTTATGGCATGTTTTCAGTGACATGCCATGTATTAGCTTATTTTACGACAGATCTTAGGGAACCTAGCATGTATTAGTTTGTATTTAATAACAGGTTTTCAGGGTCGGTCATGAGTTCATTCATTTTGATGTTAGGTTCCCCTCCCACCTATCACGAGGGTAGTTCATTTCGATATTAGTTTCCCTACCCATCTACCATGAATGCTGATAAATTTTGATGACAACTCCCTCCCACATGGCATGCGGGTTTTTCATTTTGTTGGCAAGTACTCCTTCCACCTAGCATCAAGATCGTTCATTTTAATGGTAGCTCCCTTAGCGAAGAAGTTGGGAATTTTTACTTGGGGAGAGGAGATGAAAACTATTGAGTCATTATTGTCTGATTTATTTTGACATTATTTACCATTTTAGTTGTTAACATTTATTGGAATTCATTGGTTGCATAATTTAGGAGAAACGATTCCATAATATTTGACACTCATAGTTATAAGGAGATTTTACAAAAATAACCCTCTAAACTTATGGTTTTACATAAATACGATTAAAGACTTTGTATTACACGATATAAAATTTGGCCTATGCACCGTAAAATTTAATATTAGGTGCCCTATCTTTCATCTTAATGCTTCATTCTTTAAAGATGTTATTATATCAACGAATTATATAGCAACAGTTATCTATTAACTTTTCTTGTAATCATTGCCAAAGTAGCAAAATTACGACATATTTTATATAAATCTTTAGCAACGAGTATTGAATTTTATAAGAATAATATTGGTTACTAAGAATTTAACATCGAAATATGTGGCACCTAATTTCAAATTACTCGCTAGCATGGGTAGTTTTTTTTATTTTAGCAAAAACATCCCTGTAAAATTCTTCATTTTACAAAAATACATTCCCATTAATGTCAAATTTAATACTTCGTAACTGGTAATATTATGCAATACTTTTTGTGTACAATTCAAACATGTACATATAGTATCTGTATCTAATTACTTAAAGAATAATTTTTATATTTTTTTAACAGTTCTATCTTTATCTATTTTAAAATGAAAGCAGATAGAGATGTTAATTTAATATCTAATGATATTTGTGTATATGTTTGTATCTCCATTTTAATATGTGGTTGTAGATTTATTTGTAACTATTTGTAACAAATTTTATACCAATTTTCACTAATTTTCAATAAAATAATATATTTGATATATATGCGATGATAAGCCTCTCAATACATAAATATGGAAGTTAATCTATAAAGTATTTTTGCTATTATATGTAACTTACATCCAATTTATATCCATATCTAATTTTCATATTACGTTTTCCTTTATTTTATTAGATGATATCTCCATTGCATCAGTATCCATATTTTCAATAACCACACTTTGTAGATCATGTTTGAAGTGAAATGTTTTAAATTTTATAAAATCGAGTACTTCAAAAATGTAAATTTTAATGAATAGATGTACATTTGGCATGGTATCAACATTAGGAACCGGATCATCCGATGTGGGTCAAAATGCAGCAGAGTCTGTTGTGGTCATGGGAATAGCTCGATCTTGATCGAGTGGTTCATGCGATTTTGCACTTTTTGTAGGCTCGTACCGCACAAATGTGTGAACCGCTCGATCAAGATCAACAACATTATATAAACATGTCTTTTCATAGAATCCATCTCAGGCAGTGGACATGTCACCTTCTCATTCCTCCCACCTGCCACCCCACCATAGCACCACAGCCACAGCACCACCATTGTCACGGCCACCCTTGTGCCACCACCACGCACACCATCGCCACCATTGTCAATGCTACCGCCACCACATCTGCACCACTATGTGTGTCACCGCTTACACCACCGGCGCCCCCACCACTACCACCATTTGCACCGTCATCACCGCCACTATCGGCAAACCTCTACCGCTACCCTCACCTGCTATCCACCGCACACCATCGCTAACTACCATGGCCAGTAATGTCCCATATCGCTCCGCACCACCACCACTATGTTTCCTTTGTTTCGTTGCTTGCCATTGTTCCGACATGGCAAATACTATCGTTCACCTGTCACTGCTCGCCTCATCGTTGTAGCCATTGTCGTGTCTCCTCCTCTCTGTCACATCCCATCTTCATGGCTCCGCGATGCCATTACACACATGCCATTGCTCGTCTCACCACCCACCGTCCATCAAAGATCGAAAAGGTATGTCCCCAATGATGTTCTTCCTCTGTTGGGAACGAAAGAGAGAATGGGAGAGAGATGGAATGATCGGATGGGGGCTCCCGTTATGCGAGCAAGTTCCGAATGATGGTGTTCTCCTCCTCCTAGGAGGTTATTTATAGGGCATAACCCTCACCACGTCCGCCCCCATCCTTCACACCCCTAGTGGTTAGGGTCTTTGTGAGACTCGGCCTTGCCGCAACCATTGGAGGCGGTTGCATGACCACGTCGGTTACGGCGGCCGTTCTACATCTCCCACTTGACCGAAGTGGTCAAAACATATATACTCCCACTATTCGTGTACTATATACATGGAGATTTATCATGTGAGGAACGTGGGGGCTGAGTAGGCTCAACATAGGGAATAACCTAACCCTGGGAACCGGGGCCTGGCCCGCCTTTCCCTCTTATCCTCTCCTATGCCTCACTGCTTCGGGTCCTAGCTTCACTATACTAGACTGACTAGGAATCTGCCTTACCGGGAAGGGAGGTCGCAATATCTAATCCCTAGATTAGTTGGGATCTGAGCTATTACCCAAGGCTTCCAGGTGAGGGGCAGAGTATATCTCCATATCTAAGGCTCACGTCAGGTGAGGTGATTGACTGAGGCTAGGTAACTATCATTATCTATGAAACCTCTTCCTTGAATCAAACATTCCTGAGTCCCATTAAACCAACATGTTTAATTTATGTTCCTACAGCTATTCCCTTGGTTAGGTAATCAGCCAATATGTCATTGTTAGCTATGTATGTTACCTTGATTTCTTGCTTTCCCACTATATCTCGTATATAGTGATATTGGATCTCAATGTGTTTTCCTTTAGAACTATTAGCCCTACTGTTGATCAAGCTTATCGCAGCTTGATTGTAACAATACATTTCAATTGTCCCTTTAACCAATTCAGGGCTTAGATTCTGTAGAAAATGCCTGATCCACACAGCATAAGTGGCGGCTATTCTACATGCAATGTACTCAGCCTCATGTATATGTCGAGTTACACATCCTTGCTTCTTTCTACCCCAAGAAATGGTTGCACCATCAAACATGAACAGGTAACCCGATGTGGATTTTCTATCATCCATATCCCCCCGAAATCGGCATCGGAGTATCCTACCACTTCAAGTGATTGCTTGATACACAAGTTTCAGATGGATGGTCCCTTTCAGATATCGAAGAATCCTCTTTACAGCTTCCCAATGTGCTGGATCATGATTACTTTGATATCTGCTGACTAAGTTTACTGGATAGGCTAAGTCAGATCAAGTACACATCATTGCATACATTAGACTTCCCACCGCTTGTGCATAAGGTTTATCTAAAGGTTTATGCCCCTTTCCGAGGCACTGACTCTTGCCGAGTCTCTTTCCCATCACAAGTGGTGTTGGATTTGTAGTGTTATTCTGCATTCCAAATTTTCTCAACATAGTATGCAAATATCTTTCCTGACCAAGGCTAAATGTCCTCGAGTCCCTGTCTCTTATTATTTGAATTCCAAGAACATAGGATGCTTCACCCATGCCCTTCATCTCAAATTCATTGCTCAATTTCTGTTTGATTTCATCGAGCATTTGTATATCATTACCTGCAATAAGAATATCATCCACATACAATGACATGATTGTAAACCTGCTTCCACTTTTCATGACATACATACAGTTATCTAATTTATTTGCAACAAATCTAAATTGGATAACTTTCTCATGAAATTTGAGATACCATTGTCGTGAAAACTGCTTCAAGCCATATAATGACTTTCTTAACTTGTAAACCCTTTTCTCCTAACCTTCAACCTGAGAGTCGTCAGGTTGTCGCATATAAATCTCTTCCTTTAATTCTCCGTTAAGGAAGGCCGTCTTCACATCTATTTGGAACTATTCCAAATCTATATATGCAACTATGACTAAGATCATCTCAATTGATACAAACTTAGCCAGTGGAGAATAGGTTTCCTGGAAATCTATTCCAGTTTGTTGAGTATAACCTTGGCAACCAATCTTGCTTTGTATTTATCAATAGTACCATTGGCTTGGTACTTCTTCTTGAATACCCACTTATATCCTATGGATTGTCTACTTTCTGATAAATCACATAATTGTCAAACACTGTTTCTGTCGATTGAATCCAACTCATCCCTCATGGTGGCCGACTATGATTCCGACTCAGAAGAAATCGTAGCTTCATCAAAGGATATGGGATCTGTACAATCCGCGACATCCTCATCCACGGTGTAACACGGCACCTCGCATCTATAGAAATGGTAATCTTCCATCCATGCAAGTCGTGTTCTGAGTCTCTTGTTGCCGATTATACTCGTGGGTTGTGTGAGTCCACCCACTTCCTCTAAAGGATCATCATGATCTATAGGTTTATTTTCTATATTTGGATGATCGATATCATCTTCAAGTTCTTGTCTAATGCTCAAGTCATCTTCATTGTCCTGTAAGACAATCAAAGGATCTAATTCTTTTACTTCATGCTCCTTTTTTATGAATTTCAAGAAAATTTGCATCACGACTTTCGATCAGACCTTTAGTTTCATTGAAGAACATATATCCTTTAGAATTCTCACTATATCCAACAAACTTGCACTTTATTGCCTTGAAGTCTAGCTTGTCCCTAAGCTGACTCGGTACCAGAACATGTACAACACATCCTCATTTCTGGAGATGGCCCAACACGGGTTTTCTTCCATTCCATATTTCATATGGCGTTGATTCTACGGACTTGGTGGGAATCATAGTCTGTATATAGTTTGCAGTCAACACTGCCTCTCCCCAGATCTTCTTGGAGAGTCCTGAGTGTGAAAGCATACATCTTACTGCATTCATCAAAGTTCAAATCTTTCTTTCTTCCACATCATTCTGATGTGGTGTATAGGGCATTGTAGTCTGTCTACGAATGCCTACTTGAATGCAATAATCATCAAACTCCTTTGAGGTATATCCCCACACCCATATTTATTCTAATGGTCTTGATTGGTCTTCCCAATCTTGTCTCCATTTCTGTCTTATATCTCTTAAATGTTTCAAGTGCTTCCGAGTTTCTTCCTAAGAGATAGACATAGGAGAACTTTAAGTAATCGTCAATGAATGTTATAAACATCTATTTGAATTAGAGCCACATAAATGTGTCTCACAACCCTAAACTTAATGAATTGGAAACGGAGTCCCTGAGGTTCGACGTCCCTCGAGTCTCCTGCTTCTATCAAAGATATTTCTATGTGTGCTGATGCTCAGTGGTCCACATATATCTGAATGAATCAAACATACTAACTCTGTTGATCGAATTCCAGTTGAGAAGGGTATTCTTGTCATTTTACCAGTCAAACAGTGTTTGCAGGGCAATATCCTTGCACTCGTGATCTTAGGCAGCAGATTTACCTTAATCATTTGATCCACCTTAGAATTTTCTGGATGACCCAGTCTCATACGCCACAAGTCATGGTCAGACAGACAACACAAGGAATACTCAGAAGAGGCATTCATTGATTCACTAGAATTTATTACAGGAAGACATAATAGGTCATGCTCGGGCACAAACTTTTTCATCACATAGACCTTCTTATTCTTGCCTATAGATACATGTTTATCATAAAATCGAACTTCGAAATCTTTCTTGAGCAATACTGAATATCAGGTTCCGGCGTATCCATGTGGCATATATTATCATTCAGTATCATAATGCTATCTCCTAGGTCAAGTTTGTATGTACCAACGCCTTCCACATTCAGGTAGGTGTTGTTCTCCATAAATATCATTTGTTCTCCTTTGCTCAGCTCCTTGAAGTCCACCAGGCCTTCCTTCATCTTCGTGATGTGTTTGGTTGCTCCAACAGTGAATTCTATTTTCTTCTTGCCTTTTATTTTCAGGCTTTTTAGGATTTTCTGGCTTCCTTTTGTTGGGGCAATTGACCTTGAAATAACCATATTTGTCACAACCTTAGCAAGAGCCACGTGGGTATTTCCCACTTCTTCCCTCGAAATTCACCTTGGAGGAGCCTATCATTTTCTTTGTGTGTATCAAAATATTATCTTCTTTTTCCTCCTCCTCAACCTCAAAGATCTCGACTTTCATTCTTTACTTTAAGAGGTCTTGTTCAATCGCCAGTTGTGCAGGTAGGGTCGTCACACTCTTTATATTGTTGTTCATCCTCGAGGATGTAGCAACCACATTGAATGATGGCAGGAGACTTCCTAGATGGTTGCTATCTGCATCCTCTCCGGAATTGCGCATTCAGCAGCCGTCAGATCTTTAGCCATCACGATCTTGTTCACATGCTCGAGGATGTTTTCATATTCCTTCATTCTACACAAGTTGTACTTGTGTAGAAGAAGCTGGACACTCACTTCTGAGGTGATATTTCTCCTTAGCCGCAGTCAAGAGCTCATACGTTGATTTACAGGTCTCAAAGACCCGAATCAGATTCAACTCCATATGGTTCAGTAAAAAACTTTTATCCCTATTATCTATTTTCTCCCACTGTTCGAGGGACCTAATTTCTTTCACAGTTGGATTCTCAGATAATGTAGGACTGGGTTTGTCTATTATAGAGTGTATGATATCGTGTAGCAGGCCAAAGTAGATCTTTCTACTTCACGATTCATAATTAGTACCGTTAAGGTACTCAATTTTTCCTACCTCAGTGACAACAGTCTTGCTTGTCATTTTGATTTTGGATCTAATAAACTAAATGTAAGGTTGGTATGAGAACTTGAAATTTATCAAGAAAAAGCAAACATAAGAGGTTTTGATGCGTTGGCTATGGTGATAATAAGATTGTCAATGCATATATTAAACAGTAAATCAACGGATCCAAATGAATTAACATAGAAACAATACCGAATAAGATTATATTAATCGTATGTTTCCCAATCATTATCCGATTATAATATGCAAACCGGAACCGATTAAATGAACGGAAATATAAATAAGGGCATGATCCAGAAAGGGTAAAGCAATAAACATATTGCGACAACCAAAATGAAATAAAGATTAGTTTAGAAGTCACCGAAGCGTCCATGAAATGGACTGTCCTTAGAGAAGATATCGCCCCTATGATGAATCCACATTTCATCATTTTTATTCTATCATTTTGGCACCAAAAACCCTAGTAAATGCCTGTAAATAACCTCTATTTCATCATCTTAGCATTCATGCATGCGCATCTAAACAGTGTATAAATTACTGTAATTAAGGCCAAAATTATAGAATAAATAAAAGAAAAGAAAAGGAATAAAATATTGTAGATATTTTATGACCCGAAACCCCGAGACCTAGGCATCTTGATGAATAGGTCGACAAGGAATAAAGTAGGGGGAGATAAGGGTCAAATACCTATATTTTGCTAATTCATTATGTATTCATTTTGGGACCTATTTTCGGGTCCACTTTTTATACATCAAATAAAGAAACTTTGTACATGAAAGTTGTAGATAAATTAAAAAGAAAAATACAGAATTTATTTCACTCAAAAATGATGTACAGATAAAAAGTTATGGTCTGAATAAAAGTCCAGAATCTCAACTTCCCAGACCCGTATCTCACATCTGACAACTCCAAATGTAGCAAACTCACCTTTAATTGTATATAGAATAAAATAATCTATTTAATGGCATAGGTTTCGCAGTTGGCGGAGCTACGATTTGAAAGTTGAGTTTTGGACCCACCTTGTATAGTTGTACTGATTAAGATATTCAATTTATTATTTATTCATTATTTTTGTAGTTTTATAATTATGTAAATATTACTTATAATAATTTTGTGCATTAAATCAGAATAAAAGTACAAAGAAAACTCAAAATAAAAATAAACAAATATAGATCATACAGGTATAATACCTATACTCCTACCTATATAACATACTCTTCTACTTTATTAATTATACAAAACACATCAGAAAAATAAAAATAAAAATATATTTACATGTATAAAAGTATTTTATAATTTTAGAAAATAATAAATAAAAATTATAAAATTAAAATACACAAAATAAAAATAAAATACTAAAATACGTAGATAATATACCTATATAGGGCTAAAAAGTAAACTTGTAAAAATATACTTCATAAAATAAATTAAAAATCATAATAAAATACTACATAAAATAACGAATATTTTTTATTAAATAATCATAATTTAATTTGATTGTTTTCTATTTTTAAATGAATTAACAAAATAATAATTCAGGGTTTTTCCTGGTTGGTCCACGTGGACCAACCAGGAGGCGTCAACAGTTGACCCCAGTCAACTGGTCGCCCTACCCCCTGTAGCCCGTGTCAGGCTCGGTTTTTGAGCCATTTTCTTGTCTTTTTCCCAGCCAAATCTTTCACCCTTTCGTCTCGAATCCTTCTACAAATCTCTTCCTCTACCAACCATCTTGCCTGCCTTGCGATTACCTTGGAGAGCGCATCACTGAGGCGCCCCAGATCTCTTGATCTTTGGACCCCTGTCACCCCGGGTCAAACCCGATATAAGCAACCCCCCTTCTTTGAATTCAAATTGAGTCCCTTTGGTCCACCCCTCTCCGCCTCTCTGGTGCTCTGAGCCTTGCTGGAGGTGACAGCTCCACCGCGAGCTTCTCAGCCAGGGCGAACGAGGTCGAGGACGACTCCAGCACCTCCCGCAAGACCGCCGATCGAGGTATCTTCTTCCCTCTGGTTCCGGCCATTGAGGGCCCCCTCTACCATTTATTTCTTGCTCATTAGCTTAGCCATAGTCTTAGGAACATTAGCCCCCAAGAAACTTAAAGTTTCATTGATTCATTCGCCAAATCATACCCCCTCGCCGGAGCGCACCTTCGGCCAACCATCGCCGCTTCGCTCCACGCACCCCCACGTACATCCAAGGGTCCAGGCAGTTTGCCCTGGACCCCTTGACTATTTCTGCAGGTCAACGCGCACTTGATAGTGTCTGGAGGCGAGTTTTGAAGCCCGCCGGAGCTCTCGAAGCCCCTGCAGCTCCGCCAGCCGCCCGCGAGCACCACGGCCTTCGTCGTGGACTTTTGGCGCCTCCAGGAGGAAGAGGAGACCAGCAGGAGCCTCCACACCCATTTTGACACCAAACCTTCACCGGAGGAAGGAGATCCGGGACGGCGAAGTTCGCCCTCGCCGGCGTCCGGCGTTGTTCTTGGTCTCAGTCTCCCAGCCATTGGATCGTGGAGGTCTCCCAGTTCGTACAGCCACCGTCCGATCATCCTTCACCTCGACCGTCCGATCAATCAAGGAGGATCTAATCCAGGCCGTGCATCATCGAAGCACCATCGGCCGTCCGCAGCGCGCCACGTGTATAAGTGAAGACTCGCAGCCGTTGGATCCGTGCGCCGAGGGTATTTTGCACCTAAACCCTCGCACATTTTGTATTTATATTTTAGTCCTGAAACTTTCATCTGTAGTGTAATATTTTTGTAACATTTGCATAAAGACCCCTAAGCTTTTCGTATTTACATATAGGTCCCCTGCCACGTCACCTCACGTGACATGTTCACGTGAGGTGCGGGCATTTTGCAAGGGTACCCTCGGACTTTGGGATATTTCAGTTTAATCCCAAAATTTTGTCTCGCAGTGTAAAAGATTGGGATTTTTGCGTTTAAGCCCCGAACATTTTTGGATATTGCTATTAAGTCCCTCCCAGGCGCGTGTATAACACGTGCTGGGCTTGGGAATTTTGTACTAAGACCTCTCCGGTTCCTGCCATTTGTTTTTAGTCCATTAAATGCAAGTTTCAGTTTAAAAAGTTGTGGAAATTTTGCATGTGCCCCCTGGATGTTTGAGAAATTGCAAATATACCCCTGTCAGGCCTGTTTAATATTTGGATGCTTGTTCTAATTATTTAAATTATCATTTTAAGTACAAAAATTCAACAAAAATAGAGTTAAGTTCTTGTTTACTTGTACGTACACGCCATATTTTTACATTGCATTTTTATTGCATTTTCACATTTATTAAAAATAAAAAACATGCATTTATTTCACTGTTTTCATTAGAAAACCCATAAAAATTATAAAATCATTTTGAAAAATTCCAAAAAACTTGTATTGTGCATGTTTTACCATTTTCTAGTGTCAGTCCAAAAATCACTAAAAATTTCAAAAGAAAAACCTTAAAAATTCAAAAATACATAAATACTTCAAAAAATATATAAAATCAAAGAAAACTCAGAAAAATACAAACTCAGTTCCTGTTTGTTCTATATTACATTCTCTTTGTTTGAAAATTACTGTGAAAAATTTTGGTCGTTGTTTGCTAATTTTAATTCCTATTTTACTCACAGCCAGCACCTTTTTCACTGTTTTGTCTTATTTCAGTATTTAAAAATACCAAAAACACTTTGAAAAATACCTAAAAATCACAAAAACAGTAAAAAAATCCTAAAAATATCACAAACATTTTATTTCTGAATTTTTGGTGATTTTTGCATGTTTTTATAAACACTTTATCTTGTCTTTTATTACATTGTTTTAAATTCCAATAATGAAAAAAAAATATAAAATATAAAATTATAAAAATCAGAAAATTAAAAATCAAAATACAAAATTAAAAATTAAAATATAAAAAAATTTAAAAAATTAAAAACCCACAAAAATTTCTTTGCTTGCTTGCTTAGTGTAGACATCACTCACAATCACTTGTGCACATTTGTTTGAATTACCCTGTTTGCTCCCTGTGTTCGAACTCTCTGCATACTTGCCCTTTACATCATTTGTGCAGAGTTAAAAATAAATTTTAACTCCACATTTATTTCTATTTCCGTGATCTGTAGTGTGGGTTAATTGTTGATTAATTTCAAGATTTATTGGTTGACACTTCGACTGTGTTCCCGCCTTGTGTGGATCACAAGACCGATCGATTTTTGAGATTATCACCCTACAATACCGGTGCGTAGGGTACTGGCGATCCGCTCCCAGGATACGACGGCTCACGATCTTCATCGGCGCACACCAACGGTATCGTCCTCGATTGTACCTCAGAGAACTGCATCCGAGAGGAGAAGAGGGAGACGTTCGTCCGTGAGAGGAAGAACCAGAGAGAGAGACGGCGTGAGAGGTTTTTCTTGCGAGTAAAGAAAGACGACGTCGGATGAGGGATATAAAAAGAGGGGCACGCATGCCCTAGCGCGGGGTGACCTTTGGTTTCCGAAAATGCCCCTCAACGGGCGTGATCATTCGAATTCCAAACCCGCGGCTAAATCGAGCCGTTTGGATCAAGTCCGATTCCCAATGTGATCGAAATCAAATTAATCTGTCTGATTAATTTATTCGATCAGCCAAATGAAACCTGCAGCAAAAGTATCGAGATCCGAGATCTGAATTGACTCTCCCGAGCCCGAGCCCGAGCTCGAGCCGGTGCCGGAGCCGGAGACGGAGCAGAGCCCGCGCGCGCGTGTGTGGTCCTCCATTCCTCCTCTCTATTATTGCTACAAGAGCTTGGGTTGTGAACTCATATATAAGTCCACCAGAAGTTTAGATCTCTAAGGTATGGTACTAAACTTCAACCCAAACTAATTAATGTTTTAAATTTGGGAATTTCCAACTTTCCCTTCAAACCATTTGGTTTCCCAATTGAAACAAATTAATTCCAATTGTAACAAATAGGCTTTTCAATTAAAACCTAAATACAATTTTTAATACAACAATCCCCCACGAATTCACCAATTTGAAAAAGAGATTCAAAAAAATTTAAGAGACTTCTTTCGACTGCCCACACTTTGCTTTTATTACAGGTAACTTCCGGTTTGAACCTCTACCTGAGTTTACTACTTTCACTTTAACAGGAACGAAGTGAACTACGTCTTGAACTTCAGACGTTGGTGTTAAAGTATCCGGTAGAAATAACAAAGTGTTGTTCTTGATACAATCTTCAGGGTTGGTGCTCTTAAAGGCCATGCACCCTTATCCTGTTTCATGAGTGTATTCAGGAAAGACCCTCTTCCTTTAACTGCGGCTCACAGTAACACTCACATAGGTGGCGTTCTCCAAGGATGCACTGCTAACATCCTGCCCAGAAGGCTTGAACCCATTCAGAGCCTACGCTCTTCCTAGACATGCAGCTTATATGGCACTCAGGCTTCCAGGGATAAGACACTCATGCTTACGTATTAAGATTAGAGTACCAACCAGTTCTCCAAACAGCTTTTATTACCACATTGAACCTACTTTGTGAGATCTCCACTCATATAGGTTGGGTTGCTACTGTAGAGGAACTCCCAATGGGTCTCAGTTCCATCCCAAGCCTAGACTTTAGGACTAAAGATCTATCAAGTCCCTTAGTCAATGGATCTGCCGTGTTGTCTTTGGATCCAACGAAATCCACAGCCAACACACCTCGAGACACCAAATCCCTTAACGTCTTAAGTATGATTTGTATGTGTCTTCTTGTTTTCTGATTGAACTTTGAACTCTTGATCTTGGCAATTGTGGTCATATTATCACAATGTACCGAGATCGCGGGAACAGGCTGACCTACCATGGGAATTTCATACAGAAGTTCCCTTAGCCATTCAGCCTCAATTCCAGTGGTGTCCAAAGCACATAGCTCGGCCTCAAAAGTGGATTGAGCTAGAATGGTCTACTTCACAGACCTCCAAGAGACTGCACCGCCTCCAATGGTAAATGCATACCCTGTAACACCATTACTCCCAAACTCCTCTATTTTTCCTATCCAGCTTGCATCACTGTATCCTTCTAGTATAGAAGGATGTCTACCATAATGCAAACTAAGGGAAATAGTTCCCTTCAAGTACTTCAGTACTCGATCCAGACCCTCCCAGTGAGTACGGTTAGGACAGCTAGTGTATCTACTCAGCTTTGCAACCGAGAATGAAATATCAGGTCTCGTGCAATTTGCAAGATACATTAAACTTCCTATCACTTGTGAATACTTTAGTTGGGCTACAAGTACTCCACTTTTATTCTTAAACAGCGTTTTGGATGAATTAAAAGGAGTACTTACAGCTTTGCAATCTTGATATCCAAATTTCTCAAGTAACTTCTCAACATAGTGAGATTGAGAAAGTACAATCCCATTAACTGGCCTTGTCAGTTTGAGACCCAAGATCACATGAGAACACCCATGTTCTTCATCGCAAACTTGCTACTTAAGAATGCCTTAGTCTCATTAATAATCCCCATATGTGATCCGAACAACAATATGTCATCAACATATAGGTACAAGACAATACACTCATCACCTTTCACCTTGGAATAAACACACTTATCGGATTCATGAACCATAAAGCCACATGACAAAATAGTCTTGTCAAAATTTTCATGCCACTGCTTTGGTGCTTGTTTCAATCCGTAAAGGGATTTGACAAGCTTGCAAACTTTTCTCTCATTTCCAGGAGTTACAAGCCCATCAGGTTGATCCATATAAATCTCTTCCTCAAGATCGCCATGTAGGAAGGCAGTCTTCACATCCATTTGGTGGATAGAGAGGTCATATACAAATGCCAATGCTATGAGCATCCAGATTGTGGTCATCCTAGTCACACGAGAATAGGTATCAAAATAATCGATACCTTCCTTTTGCCTAAAGCCCTTGGCAACTAATCTGGCTTTATACTTTTCAATTGATCTGTCAGGTCTAAGCTTTCTCTTAAACATCCACTTGCACCTAATGGTAGAGCATCCTTTGGGTAAATCGACCAACTTCCAAGTTTCATTAGCCATAATGGAATCCATCTCAGATTTGATAGCTTCCTTCCATTGTTTTGCTTCAGATGAAGCCATAGTTTCCTTGTAACTTGGTGGATCACCCTCGATCTGGTAGACAATGAATCGCTACCCAGATCCTTGGCTATCCGAGGTCTTTTGCTCCTCCTTGGCTCAATCTCTTCAGAAAGATCATTGGGTTCAGGTTGAGTCTCAACCCCCACATTCGATATCCTTTCCACTTGATCTGGAATATATCCTGATGTAGAGGCGCCCTCAGTGGTCAGATTCTGAGGAATCCCAGTCTTCAATGGAAAGACATTCTCAAAGAAGGTAGCATCACAGAGTTCAACAATAGTGTTAACATCTATGCCCGGTATCTCGGACCGAATTACCAAGAACCTATATGCATAGCTATTTTCCAGGTAACCTAAGAAGACCGCATCAACAGTTTTAGGACCAAGTTTCTTTCTCTTGTGTTCTGGGACTAAAACCTTAACGAGACAGCCTCACACTTTGAGATATCTTAAACTGATTTCCTATTTCTCTAAAGTTTAAAGGGACATTTTTCCATATGTCTCGGAGGAATTCTATTCAAAATATGGCAAGCCGTATTCAAGGCTTCTCTCCACGTATAGGTTGGAAGTCCAGAACTCTGTAGGAGAGCATTGATCATGTCAGTTAAAGTTCTATTTTTCCGTTCTGCTATCCCATTTGATTGCGGTGAATATGGGGACGTAACTTAATGAACTATGCCGAATGATTTGCATTGTTCATCAAATAAGTTAGAGGTATATTCACCTCCTTTATCTGACCTAAGGCGTTTAAGCACTTTTCCTATTTGTGTCTCAGCCTCATTCTTAAAGATAAGAAATTTCTCTAAGGCTTCATCCTTATTTTTCATTAGATATACATAGCAGTATCTACTACCATCATCTATAAAGGTGATAAAGTATTTCCTATTATCTCAGATCAACACACCATTAAACTCACATATATCCGTATGTACAAGATCCAAGATCTCACTATCTCTAGAGACAGACTGAAAAGACTTCCTAGGTGTCTTCACTTGCACACAAATTTCATATTTTCGAGTTTTATCAATAGTGTGTTTAGGGATCAAGTCTAAATTCACCATTCTTTTAATTGAATTTAAGTTTACATGTCCCAATCTACCATGCCACAGATCACAAGATTCTAGATTATTCACAACATGAGACACAGAATTAGAACATTCAGAACTCAAAACATTCATCTCATTAATGTTTATTAAATCACATCTAATTCTAAACAACAAATCAAAATCAGCCAAATAGCTTTTTCCATAAAAAGTGCCATATCTCAGAATAACAACTTTATTACATTTAAAGTTTAATTCAAAACCATTTATAACTAAGATAGAGCCAGATAACACATTCTTCTTAATGTCAGGAACATACAACACCTTGTGCAATGTCCAGACACGTCCAGAGAAGAACCTCAAGTTGACTTGTCCCGACCCTAGCACCCTGGCTGCAGAATCGTTCCCCATCTTCACAGTCCCACCACTGTAGGTCTGATAAGAAGAAAATAACGTTCTGTCAGAACAAATATTTACATTGGCTCCCGTATCCATGAGCCACTCATTTGGATCATGGATGTGGTATAGTTCAGGTTTTACAGAGATATACCCCTCGCTAGCCCCGAGTCCCACAGTGATCATATTCACTTGTGGACTCCCGTCTGCAGCCTTAAGTTGAGCCTTGAAGGACGGACAGTCCTTCTTCCAGTGGACAACCTGATTACAGTGCCAGCAAGGTTTATTCTTTGTCTTTTTCTGAATCTTGCCCTTTGGTTTCATTTTGTTGTTATTAGGACCCTTTCCCTTCTTATCCTTGCCCTTCGAGGTCATGAAATTGACCTTAGTCTGAATATCAACAGGAAGTACATGTTTTTGTTTCCTATGTTCCTCCTCTATGGCAATTGCCACCATCAAGTCATCCATAGAAATATTTCCCTTCCTGTGTTTCAGGGTCATACCGAAGTCTTCCCACGACTTGGGGAATTTTTCTATGATGCTCATGACTTGAAACTTCTCTGGAAGTTTCATTTTGGCATCTTCTAAACCATGGAGCAGGAGTAAAAACTCGTGTGCCTGTTCAGAGACTGACTTCCCTTCGGCCATGGAAAACTTTAAAGATTTAGCTACGGAGTATTTCTCACTACTGAGGTCCTTGGTATTATACTTCCGATCCAAGTCTTCCCATAGCCCCTTCGCAGTCTGCGTGGACGGACAATATACGTCAAATAACGTGTTGGACAGAGCCAACAAGATGCAACCATGACATATACGGTCGCGTTCCTTCCACGCAGATTGCGCCTTCTGGCTATCGGGTGAGGGGTTTTCCATCTCCACCGTAGGACAGTCAGTTTCAAGCATCGAGATTAACCCTATGATGGTTAATCATATCTTCATGCGTTGTTGCCAACGCTTAAAGTTCTGTCCAGCGAACTTTTCAGGCATACCTGTCATATCTACCCTCGATTTAAACATCGTTTCCGACAATCTAAAATCGGTTCGGGATATCTTCTCTAAGATTGGTGATAATAAGATTGCCAATGCATATATTAAACAGTAAATCAACGGATCCAAATGAATTAATAGAGAAACAATACTGAATAAGATTATATTAATCGTATGTTTCCCAATCATTATCCGATTATAATATGCAAACAGGAATCGATTAAATAAACAAAAATATAAATAAGGGCATGATCCAGAAAGGGTAAAGCAATAAACATATTGCGACAACCAAAATGAAATAAAGATTAGTTTAGAAGTCACCGAAACGTCCATGAAATGGACTGTCCTTAGAGAAGATATCGCCCCCACAATACCGGTGCGTAGGGTACTGGCGATCCGCTCTCAGGATACGACGGCTCACGATCTTCGTCGGCGCACACCAACGGGATCGTCCTCGATTGTACCTTAGAGAACTGCAGCCGAGAGGAGAAGAGGGAGACGTTCGTCCGTGAGAGGAAGAACCAGAGAGAGAGACGACGTGAGAGGTTTTTCTTGCGAGTGAAGAAAGACAGCGTCGGGTGACGGATATAAAAAGAGGAGCTCGCGTGCCCTAGCGCGTGGTGACCTTTGGTTTCCGAAAACGCCCCTCAACAGGCGTGTCCATTCGAATTCCAAACCCGCGGTTAAATCGAGCCGTTTGGATCAAGTCTGATTCCCAATGTGATCGAAATCAAATTAATCTGTCTGATTAATTTATTCGATCAGCCAAATGAAACCCGCAGCAATCGAGATCCGAGATCCGAATTGACTCTCTCGAGCCCGAGCCAGAGCCGGAGCCGGTGCCGGAGCCGGAGTGGAGCGCGCGCGTGCGTTTGTGGTCCTCCATTCCTCTCTCTACTATTGTTACAAGAGCTTCGGTTGTGAACTCATATATATGTCCACCAGAAGTTTAGATCTCTAAGGTATGGTACTAAACTTCAACCCAAACTAATTAATGTTCAAATTTGAGAATTCCCAACTTTCCCTCCAAAACATTTGGTTTCCCAATTGAAACCAAATTAATTCCAATTGTAATTACATATGCTTTCTAATTAAAACCTAAATACAATTTTTAATACAACAGGCTATAGACGAAAGAGAAAGATGAAACTATGTTTTTAATACATACGTTAACAGTTAACGATAGTTAATAAAAGATCATATTTAACTACAAGGAAATACAATCAACAACAAATAACAAAAAAACTAAGATAATGTTGGTATATGGTGGGATTTAAACACTATTTTTTAAACAATAAGGAAATTAACCAGATTCAATTTTAACAAAAAAAAACAACCACAAACAATTGACTAGACCCTTCCCTTTCCTTTTTTTAAAAACTTACTTTTTAATTCAGTGAACACACGATCAAAAAAAACTTTCCCACTTATGCTTAAACAAGATTATTATTTTTTTAACTCTATAAGGACCAAAAAATTTAATCTTAACCAATGTTAAAGCAACCTTGAATTTAATATACACCAAAAAAATTCAATCAAAAGAAACGTGTATTAAAAAAATTAATCTATTTTTTTTTAAAAAACTTTCAGCTTAAAAAACGGAACGTGAATGTAAAAAACGACAAAAGGTAGAAATATGATATCATTTTTTTTAAAAAAAAGGATGACGTTCAAGTCAAGTCAGAAAAAGAAACAGGCCAATTTTTTTAAAAAGGAGAAGTTATAAGGGTTTGTTGACAAAAGAATATGGATTTATTAATAAAACAAACAAGGAAAAAAAGAGAGAGACCTGGTGCACGACGTAGGGTTTGGATAAATAGGAAGAGATAGCGGCGACGATGGCTACAGCCTGCGACTCGATTCCGAAGGCGTTGACGGTTGTGATGGAGCTCCAAGATGTCGGCGGTGAACCTTGCTCTGATACCAGTCAAAGCTCGAAAAGGTACGTCGCCACTGATGTTCTTCTTCTGTTGGGAACGAAAGAGAGAATGAGAGAGAGATGGAATGATCGGATGGGGGCTCCTGTTAGGCGAGCGAGTTCCGAATGATGGTGTTCCCCTCCTCCTAGGAGGCTATATATATGGCATAAACCTTGCCACGTCCGCCCCTATCCTTCACGCCCCTAGTGGTTAGGATCTCCGTGAGTCCCGGCCTTGCCGCGGTGATCACGTCGGTCACGGCAGCCGTTCTACGATTGTCTCATTCTCCTTCTATGAAGATTTTCAAAAAAAAGATCAATTCTCGACATTCAGGAGTGGCCAGCCAAGTTTTTTTAATAGTAGGCCTGATAATTTCCAGGATCCGACGCATCTTCTTTAAGATTCAAACCCTAATTTTTAAAAGTATAAGCGCACTGCGCTACCACCAGACCAATCCTCAAGTTCCGATCAGCCAAGTTAGATGGTGGAAATGCGAATACCGCGCGTGGTTACCGTTTTAAATATCCTACCCGGTATTAATTTTTGAAATAACATATGGATTTCTCTATGATTATTTTGATACATATTAACCATTATAAACTATCTATAATTAGATTTTCGGATACGTTTATATAAAGCTCAGAACTTAGGTGAGATAATGGAGAAGAGGGATTTACCTCTCACACTTATTTGATTGGTTTGATTGATAATGAAAGATATATACTGTAAGTAGTGATGTAAATAGTGATGTAATTAATCATTTAACTTTGAATAATATATCTTTAGAAAAAGTTACTTTGTTTATAGAAAGGAAATGTGATATAGTATCTGCACTAAAATGGTACATTAGAAAAATCAATTTTGAGTGTTTATATTCCTAGAACAGCTATCCCCTTTTCTTATATCGCAATGTTTTCTACTTTTAATTATCTATCTTCCTTTAATAATGAAAATTAGTTATCATCTGCTCACAAGTGTTGAGTATTGAGTTGGGACGATCTGAACAGGCCCATAACCTGATCCAAACCTAAACCCAAAATTTAGCTGGTAGGTTGTGGGCTCAAAAATGAGTCCCTATTGATTATCAGACTGGGTTCAGGGCTGAGAAGGTCCCAACCTACAAGCTTGATAGCTCGACTCATTCTAAAGTCCAAACCCAAATTACCAATCCTGTCATGATCTAACCTTCATATTCATATTTCGAGTGTACAATAATGCTTAGATCAATTAATAATCATATCCATTAGCGTCGATTGAGGATACCATTACATTTAATATACAAGAACGGAATTTGTGTCCTCAAGTGTTAGAGCATGTACAAATATAATTAATTAATATGTGTTGGGTCATAGTGCCCGCATCTACAATAGATTATGTAATGGTGAATTGAATAATGATTTAAGTCGTCATATTTTATATCACATTTTTATTTTTAACATATAACTAATGTCTGAATCATGAATTAATCAGCGTACTTAAAATTTTAAACATGCACGCATGCATAAGAAACAACTAGACAAATGCAAGAATGGAACACATAATATTGGTATACATGAGTGTTAAATTGGGTCGGCCCGACCCGAACCCGACCCATTTTATTTGGGTTGGATTTGGGTTTGATCCTGGAATTTGATAATAACTAGTGCCTAGGCCCAACCCATTAGTTCATATACTTAAATGAGCTTAGTCCAGATCAACTCAAACTCGACCCGATCAGCGCTCTATTTATTCTCCATTAACTACGATTTATTTTATATTAATTATCAATTATCCCTCATTCTCAAAAACAATGAACAAGAAACAAGAACACCTCATTATCCCAAAAGAAGGGGAATAGAATTTTTTCTATTTTTTATTCCAAAATTTTATTTCACATGGCTTAATTTCCTTTGTGAACCACTACCTTTGTGGCCATCAACAATGATGAAGTCCACGTGAATCCAAATTTTGTATGCGAATTTGCTCAACGTGACCGTAGTTTTGACTTTCACCTTTCTAATAACTGCCAAGATAAAAAAATATATCGAAATGAATATTACGGCTATTTAATGGACGAGACTTTTGTTAACTCGGAATCAGAACAGAAACAATCATTGGTAAATCAAAACAGCAGATTGGGTCAGATTTAGAGATAAAAACGGATATGGATATATCTGAATATCTGTTTTTCCGTATTCGAAAAATCATCGGATACGGATATTTGTATTCGAATATTAATCGAATATGGATCGAATATGGATATCGGTTGTAAAAATTTCCCAGAGACGGATACATATATGGTAATGGCATGAATATATGGATCTAGATCCGAATATTCGAATACAATGTTTAATATTATTTTATATATTAGTTGATATTATATAAACCACACCCCATGTTATTGTATTAGTATTGTATATTATATAATACAATATATTATTGCTATTAATAAAGTTTTGTTTGTTTGGCATGGATAAAGTTACGAAAAGATATCCCCTTTTTGGCTTCCGATCAAGAATGCATGTCACCTCGATGCTCTCTTTTGTCATTACGCAACTTATTTATATTTCGTTGCATTATGACCTTTGATAAAAATTCATTTTATTTTCGTATATGGTCTTCATTCGATTCGTATTCGAATTCCATATTTATTTGATCCATATGTTGATTCACTCTTTATTCGATTCATATTTGGATTAGTTCTTTGTTTGATTGTATTCGAGTCCGCTCTTTGTTCAATATGTATTCAGATTCGATAAATATCTGATTCGAATTCGTATTTTTTAGGATATGATATCCTTAATGCATATCTGAATCATATCCGTATCCGTATTCGATAGAGATGAAGTAAATATGGATATAAAAATTAGCGTATCATGTCTGTATCCTATCCGTTTTCATCCCTATTCAGATTGATTTATTTTCAGCACTATATTATGAGAGAGAGAGAGAGAGGGAGAGAGAAAGGTATTACAGGATTTATTAGCGAACTAGTAAGTGTTGTCAGTCAATCTTTTTTATGGGTTATGATCATTTTCTACACAAACATAACTCCATAATTTTGTAAAAATGATATTTTTGTATTTGTTCTTATGTTTACATGTTTGCAAATAATTAACTTAAGTGTGTCATTTTAATAAGAGCTTAATTATATATGTAATAATTATTTATTATGATTATTTAGATGAATCTTAGAACTTTATTTTTATTTGATTATGTTTAACAACTTCGAGTTTACTTTGTAACTCTGCCTTTTATTTTTTACAACTCTGTGATTAGTTTCTACAACACTGTTGTTTAATTTACAACTCCATGATTTTATACTGTTATAAAATAGAAAGCGGAAGCAAAACATGGAATAAAGATAAAGAACAAGGAAAGAACGCGGGATTTAACATGGAACCCTACTCCGTGAGGAGCGAGATAAAACCACGGGAGAAGCCCTCAAAGGGGCGTGTTTCTCTATTGATTTTCTCAATGAGTACATGAGGTCTGAGGCTCTTTATATAGCCTTCTCAGAGCCTCCAAGTCCCACCATTGGGCGGTATGGGACTAAACACAGGATGGGGTAAATGGATCTTCTCCAGGATCTATTTACCCTTCTACAACTCAATAGGCGCATACAACTTATGCTCCAACACTCCCCCTCAAGCTGGAGCATGCAATGCTCAGCTTGGACAAACAGACAGAAACTCAACTCAACGCTACAGGACACTACGGACAATATCAACCCAACGCGCACATGCTGCAGTCGAGGACGTTGCTTCTCATGCCGTGCAGGTGAGGAGGACGAAGGGGCTGGAGTGTGAGTCAAATGAAGACTCGGAATCTGACCGTCGAGTCTGAACTTGCGCCTGAAGTCTCCTCGTCGGAGAAATGGGTCTCTCCCATCTGGCTCAGAGAATGGTGCACTGCTCTGGTGTACCTATGATACCACATGAAAACCCTTGCCCTCAAGGGAATGGTCCTCTGCTCTGGAGTCCCTATGGCTCACATGAAAACTCTGGCCTGACAACTAGAAGAATGATGGGGACCTCTGACAATGATGGCAACATATGCACACCTGACAATGACCGCACACTTGTGCGTGTTTGAAACTGGAGACTCGGAATCTTCTGACGTCGAGTCTGAACACCTGTAGAGTCTGATCAACTGACTGGTCTGTAATCTGGAGTCTGGAAAATATGGATCTGACTTGGACCTGTGACTCTACACAACACTCCCCCTTTCTCCCATACTTGTCGGAACAAGAGCATCGACAAAGTTGGGAGAAGACAACAATGATGGGGACAAAAACAAACACTTAGCCGATCACAACCTTGTCGGCTTTTCAAAACATTCATCGTAATTTTATTTTTATTTTTTTTATAAGCCATTTGATTTTTTTATCGGCTTTTGCATCAATATTTTTTTTCAAATTTTCTTTTTCTCTTTTTTTAAGCCGTTTCACATTTTTTTACGGCTTTTCTTTTCTCCTTTTTTTTGCTTGCGTACGGCCTTTTTCTTTGTACGCGCCTCTCTCTGTTTTTTTTAACAAAACATCTCGGCCCACAGTGGGCCCAAATTACAACTGCCCCCTCCCTTCCTTTTCTTTTTTTTTAATACAGCAGCGTGCCCCCTCAACAAAATATAAATTTTTTTTAAAAAAATGTTGGTGCTCCTTTTTAGGGTTCCCACGGGGGAAACCCTTCTCTTTAAAAATCGCCACCCCCGATGGGGGATTCAACTCGATGCCGCCGCCTGGAGGATCGGCCCGCCTGGGCCATATGGCCTAAAGAGAAGTGGCGCATCTGCGATAGGATCTGTCGCCTCGAGCGCGAAGGGCGAAGGGCGGAATCGCCTGGAGGATCTGCCGCCTGAGCGCGAAGGGCGGAATCGCCTGGAGCGCGTGCGGCCGAATGCTCCTCCGTCTGTTGGAGGAGGTCGCGCGGGGAGGAGGTCGCGCTGTTGGAGGAGGTCACGCGAGAGGTCGCGCTGTTGGAGGGCATCGCGCCTGAAGTGGGTTGCGCGGCCGGGTTTCGTGCCATGCCTGGGACCAACAAGGAGCCTTATGCTCTGCTGTGGGAGGTTGCCGCCGGGGATTCGAGAACGCCTGGGCAGCCTGGAGTTGAATGATGGAGTCGCGCACTTCCTGGGACTGACTGGAGAGGGCCGCCGACGCCATTAAAGATCGCCGTTGCTGAAGGGAGGCGGAGGTAGAGGTGTCGCCCAGAGCGGCTGGAAGATAGGATCTGCACCGTGGCCATCGATACTTTTTTTTTAATTTAGGGTTTTGAAACCCAGAACCGTGCACGTGAGAATATCGCCTGGATGCCATCGCTGTTTGGGGCACGATCTGGGGCCTGGAGCAGCCAAATCTCGCTGGAGCTGGGATGTGTACCCTCGTTGTGGCCGGGGAGATAAAAGGAGGGCACCAGGTACCGCGCCGCACTGTCAGGAGAATAATCGAGGCAGACTTGACCAGAAATTCTAGGGTTTTAAAGATAAAACCCCTTTTCCAGATCTCAAAATAATCAAAACATAATCTTCATGAAAGAACCCTTCTTAATCAAATCTCAAAAAATAATGAAACATAAATTCCTCGAGAATCGAACCCGCTCTGATACCATGTTATAAAATAGAAAGCGGAAGCAAAACATGGAATAAAGATAAAGAACAAGGAAAGAACGCGGGATTTAACGTGGAACCCTACTCCGTGAGGAGCGGGATAAAACCACGGGAGAAGCCCTCAAAGGGGCGTGTTTCTCTATTGATTTTCTCAATGAGTACATGAGGTCTGGGGCTCTTTATATAGCCTTCTCAGAGCCTCCAAGTCCCACCATTGGGCGGTATGGGACTAAACACAGGATGGGGTAAATGGATCTTCTCCAGGATCCATTTACCCTTCTACAACTCAATAGGCGCATACAACTTATGCTCCAACATATACAATTTGTGTTTATTTTTCACAACTCTGTGTTAGAGGAATAGAGCATGAAGATTTTTTTACAACTCCGTATTTAAATTTTATTCAACTTTCGATAATCGATTTATAACTCGGTATTTCCACTTTACTATTCCCATCCATCTCATTGTATTGTGCATACTTAGTATAAATAGATCATTGGAGTAATTTAATCATTTTATTTGAGACTTAATTAGATAATTTATTCAGTAGTGTCCCTGTGTTCGACCTTATACTTATCAAAGAGAAATTAAAGCTACTCCTTGCGGAGATTCCCACGCGTTCTTTGATAGATCTATATTTGGTCGTATTACAACGAGGTTACTAATGAATCACCGATTCGTCATCTTTATTCATCTATTTTGACTTAAAATTCCTTACAAAACACATGTAAATAGCATCCAATCACATATAGATTATTATTATCATTATTTTAATCTAAAATAAATAAATAGATAAAGGAAAAACAATGAGAATTTGGATTTGATGTCTTGCTATAAGTAGGTTGATTCGATTCTTGGAAATATTTTTTTATAATTTATTTAATTATATCTGATAATAACTTATATTTTATTTAGAAAAATAAAAGCTAGAATTTTGTACATTTTGTAAGAAAGTACAAGTTGAATAAATTAACTCATTAAAATGCTTGAAGAGTAAATGAAATGACAATACTATCACTTCCTTTATTTGATATTATGATCTCTGCAACAAAATATGTTTGTAGTTTGGACATTACCGCTAAATAATTTGTTCTTAAATACATACATATATATAATAACAATTACTTTTTGTGAAATTATTTTTTGCATTTGAAATTAGCCGAGAATGTCATATTCAGTGTACATTAGTTACGATTATTTATATGTCGCCTTTGCCATCAAATTTTATAATAATCTTTATTAAAAATGGCAATTAGTATAAATTTTCGTAAAGGTGATGGATAACTATTGCTATATGAATCGTTGCTTGGGATATAGAAACATAGATATCATTCTTCATTTCTTCATGGATTTGAACCATACCAATAATTTCACAACGAGAATTGTTCGTTATTATATATTAGAAATGTTCATTCTTATATATTTAACAATGAATAATTGAACAAGGGATTTCAAATATGTTGCTATAGACATATTTTGTTATTGTGGGTGATTAATGTAAAATAAAACTAGAAAAAATAGGTAGTTCTTTCTCAGAAAGAGAAATACCCATTATAATCAATCTTTTAACTAATTGCATTAATTAATGAATAAAAAAATATTACTCAAGTTGTACAATATCGAGCTTAATAGTAAAAAATTACAAATTATGTTACATCACATGCCTATTGAAGATGAGTTAAGAAAAAATTACTGTGAAAATTAACAAGTGGTCTAACTGTAATAACAAATTTAACCATTCTTGAAAAACTTCATTATAATGCTTATATCATTAGCTATATCATAGGATGTGTGGCATATAGAGTCAATATTAATTTTATCCAAATATAACGTGATAACCAAAACAAAATAACAAAGAATGTGTCATTTTCTTAGGCAAAATGCTGATAGATGAGAATAAAAAAATGTTGAAGATTCTCTTGAGAGAACACTATTCTTCTCTATCATCAAGGGCAGCTTGGAGGCATCAAAAGGTTAGAAAGGAGTAAGAAGACATCAAACAAGATCCCAACAGGCACAAAGCTCACTTGGATGATAGGGTCCACTGCTTGCATAGCATCTCCATGTCCGATGTCATCGACTCGCCAAGAGAGCATAACCTACCTTATGGGACTCTCCGACGACCATGTTGCATTCTATGGTCGCTGATACCTAAGCTTGAGGATGTGTAAAAAGGATCCAACCCCTGGTAAGTAAAGAAAGAGTGATCCATCATCTGGATGGATTCTCATAGGATCGTGCTTACGTTGATTAGGGATGCAAATGAATGAATATCTCACATACTTTTAGGAAAAGAATATCAATTTACTACATATGGTATAATGTATATTTTATAGTTAAGTTTTAAACACACATTTACACTGAAGAATTATTTGTTGTCTATACAGATATATCAAATATATTGGAAAGGAGATAGATAATCGCTATTTCGAAAATTATAATTGTTGTGAATATATAAGGATGCAAATGAACGGATGAATATATATATATATATATATATATATATATATATATATATATATATATATATATATATATATATATATTACCATGTTCTTATCTATTTCTTAATATAGTACAAATTCAGAAAGGTTATTTTGGAGATATTGAAAATTGTAAACCATAATTTTAAATATGGGTAGAGGATATGGAAATATATAATCATAATTCAGATGTAAATATTTAATAAACAAAAATGAATTAGCTTAGAAGAAATATCCATGTCTACTTAAGATTGCATTTAGAATAAATATTTTGTAAAGTTGAAATAGTTCGTTAAATAAAAATTACATAAATTACAAATACAACATAATAAAAATGAAATAAAGTAATATGCTAAATTAAATAAATTGTACAACATATAATTAAATTGTATAATATATATATATTCTTCCTCCATTTGAAAATGATTCCAAAATACGATATATTACATTGCGGGAACTGACTATTTCCGGAGAGTGGGGATTAAATTTTGCAACGGTCCTCTCTGACAGGAGGAGGGAGGAACTTCTTCGATTTTTTGCGGCAGCTCCTGTTCCAAGGGACTACTCTCATCTCAGGGACCATTATGAGTGGTCGGGTACAAAATTCTCTATCAAGCAGCTTTATGGCGAGCTAAGAAATAGAGGAAATGGACAAAATCTCGACTTGTGTAAGGATGTGAAGATTATTTGGGCTTGCAAGATCCCAAGTAGGATAAAGGTGTTCCTCTGGTGCCTGAGGAGAGACCAGCTTTGTGACAAGGTTAGGAGGGCGAGGATTATGGGGCATAAAGATGTGACTTGCGACAGGTGCGGGGAACAGATGGAGAACTCAGAACATCTATTCTTCACTTGTAAGACTTCGGCGAAGGTTTGGAGGGAGATGGCGATCCCGTGGGTAGACGTGGGCAGATATGAGAGCTTTTGGGAGACAATAAGAAAGGTTGGAGGCAACTCTACTGATGATGTTACAAAGCCTTTTGCGGTGTTGTGGGCTATCTGGCTGGCAAGGAATGAGCTTGTTTTTAGGAATCAAAAGTTTTATTCAGAAAATGTTAAGTCTCATTGTAGAACTCTCATAAACTTTTGGGAGGCCATGTAATGTAACTTAAATCATTTCTTATTAATGAAATTATACTATTGTGGTGACTCCCACCTTGGGAGCTCACCCTCTTTTACATCAAAAAAAATCATGTAATACAATTAGATATATATATATATATATATGTTCCTCCATTTGAAAATGACTGCAAAATACGATATATTACATATAATCACGTAATATAATTAGATATATATATATATATATATATGCATAGAATGTACATCCTTAAATTCAATAATACGGATATTTGTATCCATATCCAATCATGTATGTATTCATACCATCAAAAAGGGAAAACATTATCTATATCCATATCTATTTTCATATCCACGAAAAACAAAAATATTATTATATCCACATTTGCAAAAAAAGATAAAAACACAACGACTTACGACTTATCTTTATCCAAATGCAAAAAAAAAACAAGATTACAAATGCATATCAGCTTAAAACGGATATAACAAAGGACATGGGTTGCATCTCCTTTTGCATATGCTTCATTATAATCATTATTTATAACAGGAATAATGAAAAGAGGAATACTCGTTGAATAAAAAGAGAATATTTATTCCAAGAACATGAACATGGAGAGGAGAAAGGGGAGGTGGTCCCCTCAAGACACGGATACAAACTGAGAGATACGGATACAGATATAGTTGTTATCATATTTTTATTTGTCTTTAAACATGAATATATATACAGATGCAGATATTGATGGATATAAAACTTACCTTATTTTATCCTGAAAAATAGATACTGATGTAAAATAGATATTGATTGGATATGAATAATATCAGAAATACTATTATTAACTTAAATATGCATACATTAGATTATTTACACATAATATAGATATATATTAAATATATTTATTTCATAACTATTATATCAAATACGTATGTGAAAGGTATAAAATCGTGTTACATATGGTAAAAAATAATCTATAATAATATTTATGTATGAAAAATATTTTCTGATACCAAAGTAATATTCATATGAGAAAATTGAATTTTTTACATATCTCCCCTATTATCTATAATTAGATTAAACCCTAACCCCCTACCCCGAATGATGAACCCTAACCCCTCCCCTCCACCCCCCCCCCCCTCCACCATCCTTCTTTGGACACCTCCGCCCCCCACCACCATCCCCTACCCCCTCTTCCTAAGCCGTCCTGGCGTGATATCTGCGGTTCATGGCAATCCGTCGCTAGGAGGCGGACGTTTTCCTTGAGAAGGAAATGCTAGCTGAGCTCCCTCTATGGGTCTGATTCCATGGTTTGAGCCTCGGACATACGTCGGAACTCATCCTGAATAAATTGGGTAGCCTCCTAGGTACCCCACTTTTTATGGACGTCGCGACAGCTTCGGGGCAACGCTCCGAGTATGCGAGATGTTGTATCTCCATCCATGCATCAAAGACTATACCACCGTCAGTCCCCCTGGTATTCTACGTGGGGAAAAGTCTACACATAGGTGTGGAACTAGAATGGCACCATCCAATATGCACCCAATGTGTCTCCTTTGGACACAATACGATATATCGACATTAAACCTCAGACAGTTCGCCCCAGATGGCGGGAAATGAATTTTCACGGGAGGAATAGGGCTGTCAGGAAAGCTCGAGCTCGATGAGCTTAACTCGGGCTCGACTCGTTAAGGGCTCGCGAGCCGAACTTGAAACCTTAACGAGCCCGAGCTCGAGTTGGGTTCTATGGCTCGTTAGCTTATCGAGTCGAGTCCAAGTTGGCCATTGTTCAATTCGGAAACTCGACTCGATAACTCATTTTCCATCTTAATAAAAAATTAAAAACATATATACCGAAACTTCCACATTGAGTTTGATATAAAGTAGAGGTTAACAATTTTTTGCCTAAAAAGCTATAGAAAAGAGGATAAAAAATCAAAATTACAAATGTCATTTGCATAATTTAATGTATAAAATGGAACAATGACTCATTAGAAGTTCATGAGCCTGCTCATCAGAAACTCATGACTCGATAAGAGGCTTGTGAGTCAGCTCATTTTGACGCTCGTGAGCCAGCTCAGAAACTCGTGGCTCAATAAGAAGCTCGTGAGTCAACTCGAACTCGACGAGTTCGAGTTCGAGTTGGTGATCCAAAGATCGACCCTTATCGAGCCCGAGTTCGAGCCGTAGGTTTCTTATCGAGTTCGAGTCCGAGTTGAGGCCAACTCGGCTTTGTTGAACTCAATAGACACCCCTAGGGAGGAACCTATGGTGGGGCACTCGCTCCCAACCAAAATCTCAGAGAACGATGCCGATAGAAATCTGGGAACTGATGCCTCTAGATGCGACGCAAGTGGTGCGAGGGCTCGAAAAGAACAGCCCTATCAGTGTCTCTGCCTCCATACAAGAAGGCGATAAATCTCAGCCGAAAACGATCAAGCGGACTGTGCACCAAGGAAAAATGACTGGCGGTCTCCCATTTGGCCACAGGTCCCTGCTTCACAGAAGGATCGCAAACCCCCGCAAACAAACCCAAGGGCCCTCGGAGCCGATAAATAAGCAATCCTTCTACCTCAATAGACCAATAACATAGCAACAAAGATCGTATCCGACCGCTACAGACAAGACAGCCATTAACAACGAGAATGTCAGTAACTTGGATCACATCCCCATTCCAAAAATTTTAACATCCAGCAATCCACCCTGGTACACCGCAACACACACGAAGAAGAAGGGCAATAGACAGCAACCTTCAAACTCAGGGCAATCTGCTCCAAATCATAATTCTCCCCAATGAAGGTCGCTGTGTGTAACACACGGGGATTGAATAAACCCAGGAAAATGAGGTTGCTCTTACAGGACCTCGTCAGAAAGGATATTGAGTTGATCGGCCTTTTAGATATCAAAATTAGACCAGAATCGAGGTCGAAATTCGCCTCTCTAATCCCAAACGACTGGGCCTTCACTCATAACAATACTCCACTCGGCCGGATCTATGTCCTCTGGAAGACCCCCGCTTGGTATTGCACCCCGACAGACTCTTCTTCCCAAGTCATCACCTTGGACTGCCACAACAAAGGGGGACTTAATATCTCCCTGACGGTGATTTATGGGTCTAATTCCCCCTCTGACCGTAAGGATTTATGGAACCTCATGTCTCAAACCACAGTCAAGATCAACTCTCCTTGGCTTGTTATTGGGGACTTCAACGTCATTCGATATGATCATGAAAAAAGGAGGGTCGGCAGCCGCCAGGGGACCAATGGAGGAGTTCAATGAATGTATCAATAATTGCTCTCTTTTTGAACTCAATGCTAGCGGGAATACTTAGTCCTAGTCGAATTCCTCTATTGGAGCTTCGAGAATCGTTGCTAAGCTGGATCGAGCTTTGGTTAACAATGTGCGGCTTAGCATTCTACCACAATCGTGATGCATATACTCACCCCTTGTATCTAGCAACCACCACCTAATCACGGTTGAACTCACTCAACCGACCTCCAGACCCAAGCCTTTCAGATATTTCAATTACTGGCAAAGCCGACCGGGTTATAAAGAAGTTGTGGAGACCGGATGGAACATAAAGGTGCATGGAAACCCTCTCTTATGCACGGCCGCAAAGTTAAAAAACGTCAAACTTTGCCTGAGAGCTTGGGCAGCTGCTGAAGGGAACATATTCAAGGAGGAGAAACACGCCACATCTTTCCTCCAATGTATCACAAACGCTCTCAACAAAGACCCAATGGATCCGGGATTGGCGGCATTGGAAAAAGAGACCAAAGAATTTATTGAGGGCCTTCAGATTGACCTCGAATCTGCGTGGAGACAAAAGAGTCGCGTTGACTGGCTAAGGCTTGGTGACAGAAACATAAAATTCTTCAATCTCTTGGCCAAAGCTCGCATCAATAGAAATAGCTCCCGCTCCTTATTAACGCGAATGGAGGGCTCATTGATAAGCCTTTCGAGTTCACTTCGGAGGCGGTCAACTTCTTCACCATGCTACTTGGGCTCGAGCTCCCACGTCTGAACAGGTCAGTCCCTCCTCCTCCTAAACGTACCCTTACGGATGAGGCCAGGACGTGGATATCACGCCCCTTCAGTGAGAAGGAAATATGGGAGGCACTTCGCTCTATCGCCTCGGATAAAGCTCCTGGACCTGACAGTTTCAATGCGGGTTTCTGCAAGATGCATTGGAGGCTGATCAAAGATGATATTCGTGCGGCAATGGACTTCCTTTGCAAAGGAGGGAACATGGTTAGACAAGTGAACCATGCTTTCCTCACATTAATACCCAAAAGTTCGACCTCTTCCAGACTTGCTGATTTTCGGCCCATTGCGTGTTGTAATATCCTATACAAAATCTTTTCCAAGGTGCTTGCAACTAGTTTGGATGACGTTCTCCCGCATCTGAACTCCCTGAACAAGACGGCTTTCATTAGGGGTAGGTCCATTGGGGACAACATTCGCCTTGCTCAGGAACTCCTTTGGGGTTTTAATAGGAGGCGTTGCTCTAACAAAGCTTGCCTAAAAATCGACCTAACAAAGGCTTTTGATTCTATCGAGCACTCCTTCATCCTGCAATCTCTCAGGGGCATGGGCTTTGACGACACCTGGATCGGGTGGATAAACAATTGTATCTCTACATCTTCATTCTCCATATTACTCAATGGTGCCCCGTTTGGTCTCTTTTAGGGAACGCGTGGTCTGCGGCAGGGTGACCCCTTGAGCCCTCTACTATTCGTCATCGGTCTTGAATCTCTTACTGGACTCCTCGACTCTACAGTGCTGGAAGGCAGATATCTGCCCATGGGAAATGGCAGGACGACTTGCTTCTGTTCACTAAAGGGACCACTTGCTCTCTCATGGTAATCAAGGACATACTTAGCGAGTTCAATTTGATATCGGGCCTGCAAATGAACGCGTGCAAAAGCAAAATCATCCGTCCAAAATTCTATAAGGATTGCTTCACCTCTACACTCCGCATTGGCATCCTCAGTCAATGTCTCCTGACCACGTCTTTGGGAATACCCTTGACCTCTTCCTACCGTGGAAAAATCATTTGCAGGACTCTTGAGGACCAGGTTACTGTTCTTCTGGATGGCTGGAAAGCCGCGACTCTCTCCATGGCTGGCAGCACTCAACTACTCTCTTCTGTGATTGGCGGCGTTCCCCTTTACTGGACCACGGGCACCCTTATACCGCGCTATGCGGCTAAAAGGATTGATATGATCTGCGCAAACTTCTTGTGGGGTAGGAAAATGCATGATATTGCTTGGAATACCACTTGCCTTCCTAAGCAGGAGGGGGGCTCGGTATTCGCTCGGTCGGCTCATTGATGGATGCAATGATTTCATCTTGGATTTGGAGGTTGTTGTCCTCCAAAGACTCCATCTGGGCGGTTTACATGAGAATTAAGTATCTTACGATGGGTTCGTTCTGGGAAATTCAATTCTCCCCCTCACATAATCGTATTTGTAGAGCAATAGTAAGTGGGAGAGAGGTTGTCTGTGCAGCCATCATCACAAATTCCCCACCTCACACCTGGATGCACAATGGTAAGAGCTTCTCCTTCTCCAGCGCTTATGATCTTGTTCGACAAAGAGCGGAGCCACTCTTGTGGTCTGTCGTGATTTGGGGAAAAACTATTCCCCCTAAGTACTCCCTAACTACATATAGGATGGCCCGGCACCGATTGCCCACCACCGACAGGCTTGCCATGTACAAAATCTACGATCACACGCTCTGTTATCTATGTCTCTGCAATCCGGAGACCAATGCTCACTTCTTCTTCGAGTGTGCCTTCTCCTTTAACATATGGAATACCTCCTGCTGGTTACTGGGCCTGCCTCCTCCGGCCACAACGATTGGGCATGAGTCTCTACATTGGATCGCTAGCTGGCCCGATGTCGAGGTTCGCAAACGACTGGGCACGGTCCTTGCTGCAACGGTCCACATCATTTGGGAGGAGAGGAACCGCAGGTGGACCAAGGGCTCGCAATTATCTGCTGAAAATATTATTAACTCTATCTTAATGAATTGTCGTATCCTCTTACAATGAGGGATCTGAGTTTTTGCTGGCATCAATCCCTCCATGATACCAACCTCACTCGTCTATGCTTTGTCTTGGTTTTTTTGGGTTATGTAATTGTGGCTGATAACCCCCTTTTGTAAAAGTTTAAATTTGCAGGAATACAATTTTTACTTACCAAAAAAAGATTGAAACTAGATTATTATAAATAATATTTCTTTATTTTTAATTTATGCCAACTCAAGTAGAAGTCGCTTCAACGAATACGTGGGCGGGGCCCACGCCACAGCTGCAGCACAGCTCCCCTCCCAGTTACCCAATGGCGGCAACTCACATGGACGCGGGGCCCACAGCCCACCTCGCCACCGACACGTCACCGGTAGAGCGACGGTGAGAGCGAGAAAGCATGGGGCCCCACTCCACTACCGGTTGACGCTCACACCCTCTATAAAGGGTTGCAGGGACGGGCCTCTCACTCTCTCCTGCTCTTCTTCCACCACCGCAACCCCCAGAGACGAGAAGAGAGGAGGAAGAGAGAAGAGGCGCCGGCGTATGGTCGCTCGCTCCCATATTTTCTAGGGTTCAGGCGCCAGAGGTCGGAGAAGATGACGGGGGAGAAGTCCATCAGCCTCGAGGAGATCAAGAACGAGACAGTGGATCTGGTGAGCTCTGTTCCTTTCTCTGATTTCACCTGCGAATTGTTTCGATCGAATTTGGACGGGAGTTGAGGGTTTCGGAAGCTGTTCGACTTCCGGTAGCGTTTGCGTTGCGATTCGAGAGCCCTCCTGTGGCAGTGGAGCTCTGAGTGTGAGGAATTAGGAACCGCTTGATCCGAGTAAGATCTGTTCGGAGGCGTCTTCGTATCTGTTTAGCGGACCTCGCTCGAGCTGGAAAAAAGGTTGGATTTTTCGTGTTTTTTGTTGTTGGAATCGGAACTTCTGCTGTTGATTTCTGCTCTGTGCTTTCGTGTAATTTTGATTTGAATTCGTGACTTGTTCGTCTGTCTTTGGCTCGAATCCTTGCTTTTCTGCCCTTGTTTTTGGTATCCATTTGTTTGTGTGTTGTTTTGTTGTCACGGTTCTGTTTTAGTTCGGGTTGGAGCTTCGAAGTTTGATTTTCCAGCGTGCTTAATTTGATCTTCTGTTTTGGTTTATGTTGGTGGAAATCGAAGCTTGGTTAGCTTCTCCTCCTCGGTTTCTGTTGGTCGTCTGAACGAGACTGTCGGTTTGGAGTGCTCAGCTCCAGGATTTTTTTTGTTCTTTTCCCGTGTGTATGTTATGGTGTGCTTTATTCTTCTTTTCCTTGTGATTTGAGCTTTGATTCGACGAGATTGACGGGTTGGGGGAAAAACTTCCGGATCTGGTGGATCTGCCGCAGTGGGGGGAAGGAAACAGGATACCTCCGTTTCCGATGGGTTTAATTATGTTATGGTGAATATTTTAATTGGTCACCTACGGATTCTCAAATCTCGATTTTCCAGCAATAAAATAGCTGGAAAAATTCTCGTGCTTCTTCCCCTTTTAGCTACTTGAGAAAAGAGGCTCTTCCTCAAAGTTATTTATGCTCCACTTTTGTCGATATTTATTCTTATATATTTTATGCTAATTATGTTTCAAAGTAGAGATGGAATTTAATTGTAGATAGGAACGCAGGCAGATGTTTTTAAATTTAAAATTACGAGATTTCATCCATTTTTTTCTGAAGAAAATACCAATATATTGCCTTTTTTGAAATAATCATTTTTTTTCCGAGGACGAAGAATCGAAGTTTATTCCATGAGATTCGTATGCTGGCAGGAAAATTGATATTTAGGCGAAGAATTTTTGTCACTGTAACCTAGAATCCTTTCACTTTACCTGACAAAAATTGATGAAGCTTAGAGTCGAATCATAGTCTTTTATGTTAAATGATGTATTTATACTGATTGTGTTACGTCCATTTACTTCAAGGGATTTTTACACAACTTTCTCAACTCTATGAATAACACTGTATGAGAAGATAAAGGGTATATATAGTTTGAAGATTATATAATAAAAGAATTGGCAATTTAATTGTTTAACATTATCTCAAACGGTTTTATTCTTAGAAGTTAACAAATGGAAACAAAACTTTCTATAGAGAGAGGTTTTTTAGGGGGGTCTTCATCTAACTACAAAATAGATAGGCGCAGAAGAATTATTGGCAAACATCAAAAGGGTAGAGTATAAAATCAAGGAAGGTTGTATCCATATTTCGACGAGGATCTTTTGTGAATCAAATGTTTAAAAACTGAGATATATCGTTATCGGTATCAATACGATTGATATATCGCATCCATGGTGAAAATCCCCTGATATCAAACTCTTGTCAGTGGTAAGGGGTTCTTTCCAGGAACCAACCTCGGATGCCTCCCGCTTTTTTTGCCGTAAGCGGTGCGCGGGTACTTTCCGTGGTACTCTGTTTTTTCACTTGCCTTCTGCACGATTAGCTGTCTCGATGCACTCGTTCAAAGTTCCTGTTTTTTCACATGTGAAGCATTGGACCAGCCGTCTTTCCATTTTCAAAAATTTCCCAAAATTGGTACAATTACTGAAGGAAGTGGTGTAATTTTTAGAACAGTGAAAAATTATACCTATCCGGTGCATTTATGTGGTTAAAGATTAAAGATTGGCGTCCCATATAGTCCTGCAAAGGACATGCTATGCCATTTACGGTCTTGTTCAAACTGCAGCCGTACCATGCCTCTTTGCCCATGCTGTATCATAATCCTTATATTACTTCTGCCAAACTTTTCACGATTCTCTCCCTTACATGTCAGGCCTTCCTTTGACTGCACTATGGGATGTTCTGAATAAATATATATATCTATTCACCTTCTGCCGTTTTCTGGGGGATTTTAGACTGTTTAGTAGATTAAACTGTCTTTGTCATCAGCCGCATAATTTTAATGAGTGCCCCCAGGGACCCAATATCTGTAAGTGCAGACATTAAAGAAAAAGGTTGTCACATGTCCTGGACATGTCCTTGCTGTCCGGCCTTGGTGTTGAAAATTTCACCTCGGGGTAGAGCCCAAAAATGGCTTGTCGTCTATCGTCTGTCTGGCATAGGATCTTCGAATTTTCACTTCAAGACAAAGGAGTAGCTGTCTCCGGATTTGTAGAATACTTGACCTAAGATTCGTAGCCTGAGGCTTATCCCCTTCCTTCGTCGTTTTGCTTGGAGACACACACACACACACAATGGATGCCTCAGGAATTAAGGCCTTAAAAATGTAATCTTCGATTGGTCCACTTTTTGGATGCTTGAAAGCACGTTGTTACCGAGAAGGGGCCCCAAAAGATGGATCTTTTCCTCGAATTCTGCTCACAAAATTACTTGGTTTCGGATTGTACCAGGAACGAATTCCCATAGAGGAGGTGTTCGAACAGCTGAAATGTACGCGAGAAGGTCTTTCGTCTGCGGAAGGAGAGAGCCGCATTCAGATATTTGGCCCCAACAAGCTCGAAGAGAAGAAGGTGTATTTTCATCATTTGCTTGCAACACCTTGATTTTCTTACCCGCGTTATGAAATTAACATCTCCCTGCAAAAAAATAACAAAAACAGGAGAGCAAATTCTTGAAGTTTCTGGGTTTCATGTGGAACCCTCTCTCATGGGTCATGGAATCCGCTGCGTTGATGGCGATCGTCTTGGCCAACGGAAGCGGCAGGCCCCCAGATTGGCAGGATTTCGTCGGGATCACAGTCTTGCTGTTGATCAACTCCACCATCAGTTTCGTTGAAGAGAACAACGCTGGTAACGCTGCAGCAGCATTGATGGCAGGCCTGGCACCTAAAACTAAGGTGATAGCATATTATTATTAGCTTTATTACTTACTTCGTTTTGTCGTTTTTTGACGTTGATGCTCTATAGTTATGGCCCCCCATCACATGGAAGGATGGGAAGATAATATGAACGGGAAAATAAAAAACTTTTTTTAGGAATCAGATACCATCCTGTTATAATAAATGCGTCCCCACTCCACCGGTGTTGTTTACTATGTAGATATCTGATGGCACAGAAAACAGAAAAAAAATGCTAATATACATAAATTGAAGGTCAACAAGTCAAACAATGACGGTAGTCATAGACAGTGTGCTAGACCTCTCATTTAACTTGCTTGGCTGATGGAAATAGGGATATGTATGTAGATGAGGAAGTTTGTCGTTGTGGATGTCATGTATACGATAAATCAGCAACAACCTGAAGTAAAAGAAATGAATTCTAAAAAGTAGGAAAATGTTCTTGGTGTTTCCTTCCTATTTTTTGTGAATTTTAACAGAAAAATATCTTACCCTCAACCCTCAAGTAAACTTGGAAAAGGCAAGTGGTAGGTCACAAAATATAGATTTTTTATGTTTGGCGATTCAACTCCAACAAGAATTTTCATATGAGATGCCTATTATTTGCACTTCACGCTTAACTTCAACTCGATTTGCAAAACTTATCGGTTCAAATATGTTGTTATCAGGTGCTCAGAGACGGCAAATGGAGTGAGCAAGATGCCGCCATCCTCGTCCCAGGAGACATTGTGAGCATCAAGTTGGGCGACATAATTCCCGCTGATGCCCGTCTTCTTGAAGGTGATCCTCTCAAGATCGACCAATCTGCACTGACAGGTGAATCCCTACCTGTGACCAAGAACCCAGGTGATGAGGTCTTCTCCGGCTCAACCTGCAAGCAGGGTGAGATCGAGGCTGTTGTCATTGCCACTGGAGTACATACCTTTTTTGGCAAAGCTGCCCATCTTATCGATAGTACCAACCAGGTTGGACACTTCCAGAAGGTCCTCACTGCCATCGGTAACTTCTGTATCTGCTCAATTGCCATCGGGATGGTCATCGAGATCATTGTCATGTATCCAATCCAAAAGAGGAAATACAGGGACGGGATTGACAACCTGTTGGTGCTCTTGATCGGAGGTATACCTATTGCCATGCCCACTGTGCTGTCGGTAACTATGGCTATTGGGTCACACAGGCTCTCTCAGCAAGGGGCCATCACCAAGAGAATGACTGCCATCGAGGAGATGGCAGGAATGGACGTGCTCTGCAGCGATAAGACAGGGACTTTGACATTGAACAAGTTGAGCGTGGATAAGAACCTGGTGGAAGTGTTTGCTAAGGGCGTCGATAAGGACCATGTGCTTCTCTTGGCTGCTAGAGCTTCCAGAGTTGAGAATCAGGATGCTATTGATGCTTGCATGGTTGGAATGCTTGCAGATCCAAAGGAGGTACCGTCTATACTTTCTCCGATTCTCAAGTTTCTCTTGTGAATTGCTTGGCAACTTCAAAACCATAGTAAAAAGGATATGCGTGGCTTTTGATGACAATGTGGAAAGTATGAAAAACTTGTAGCTTATCTGCTGGTCCTTGAGTTGATTACATACATTCATGGGCTACACCTTTGATTGAAAACACAGGCAAGAGCTGGTATTAGGGAGGTGCACTTTTTCCCCTTCAACCCCGTTGATAAGAGAACAGCTCTCACCTACATTGACGCTGAGGGCAATTGGCACCGTGCTAGCAAAGGGGCTCCCGAGCAGGTATTTTCTTTCACTTATACGTAGTGTATTGTTTTCTCCAATTCAACTGAACAGGTTTTACTAATTGCCAACGCAAACAGATTTTGAACCTTTGCAACGCTAAAGACGACCTCCGAAAGAAGGTCCATGGCATGATTGACAAGTTCGCTGAACGTGGCCTTCGGTCTTTGGCAGTTGCAAGACAGGTTTGTTATGCTAAGCATATTTTGTTTTCTATGGAACTTCGTCGGGAGGTTAATATGCTGTGATACATCCTCTGTCTCCATGCAGGAAGTTCCAGAGAAGAGCAAGGAAAGTGCTGGAGGCCCTTGGCAATTCGTAGGCCTGTTGTCTCTCTTTGATCCTCCAAGGCATGATAGTGCTGAAACTATTAGGAAGGCACTTAATCTTGGGGTGAATGTGAAAATGATCACAGGTACTTATCATGCATTTCTTTTCATTAACTAACCCTTCTATTCCTTCCACTCCCGTGACAAGGGAGTACTTAATGTTAACAAGATTCGAAACAAGAAACAACTTGGCATGCTCATCTTAAGTAGGGGTGCTAATTGAATTGAATCATTTGAATTCGATTGAGCTTCTTTTATTAAAATTAAAAAAAGTTCGATTCCAAGTAAAATGAATCGAAAATGAACTTGACTTGTCGATTTGTTCCCAAATAAATCGAATCTTTGTTTGATAATTATTCGATTCAATTCGACATTTTATACGCATACACATATATATGTACATACGCACATGCACATCTATATATGTTTGTATTCAAATACATACATACATGTATGTACATGTGTACATATGTACACGTGCATAGATACATGTGTGTGCATGCATGGAGTGTGCATGTGCACGTGTGTGATTACATCATTAATGACTACCATGGAAGTCCATATCCATATCGATATCTTTTTTATATCATGTCGATACCGAGATATCGCCCATATCGACACACTTTTGTGAAGGAAATGCTTGAAAAGGAGGATATCGCCATATCGATACCGATATCGGTCTCACCTCGATATCGATATATCGGTGATATATCGCCAATATATCGTTATATTTCCTTCCATGATGACTACATGTCTAATATTAATGATCGGTGGATTCGCATGTATTCGATTTGATAAGCAACTCTAGATTCTCAAGCAACAAGGGCATAATATATTCATACTTCTATATTGATCATACGTAGGTGATCAACTTGCCATTGCCAAAGAGACGGGCCGAAGGTTAGGTATGGGAACCAACATGTATCCATCCTCATCGTTGCTTGGCCAAGACAAAGATGCATCAATCGCAGCACTGCCAGTTGATGAACTGATTGAGAAGGCCGATGGATTTGCAGGAGTCTTCCCAGGTTGCCAGCCTTACCAAATTATGAAATCTGACCGCATAACTTTTGCTTTCGATCTAATTTTGAACCACTGTGATTACGTAGAGCACAAATATGAGATCGTGAAGAAGTTACAGGAGAAAAAAGCACATTTGCGGAATGACCGGAGATGGTGTTAATGATGCACCTGCATTGAAGAAGGCCGACATTGGTATTGCAGTTGCTGATGCAACAGATGCAGCTAGGAGTGCTTCGGATATTGTCTTAACTGAACCTGGACTAAGTGTCATCATAAGCGCGGTGTTGACAAGTAGAGCTATCTTCCAAAGGATGAAGAACTACACGGTATTTCATCTTATACCAAGATCGCAATTGTTTCCGTTGCCTATTTTATACCATGGTTCCTGACTTGTATTACTTGCTCTTTATCATCTGTAGATATATGCAGTTTCTATCACCATCCGTATTGTTGTGAGTACCATTATACCACTCTGATCCTCACTTCTAAAAATCAGCAATCTCTATTTTTAATGTCAAGCTTGTCTGAATTCAACATTTCTTCCAGGTTTAATATTGATCAGTGACCTCTCCTTTTACCTTTGCAGGTTGGATTTATGCTCATCGCCCTGATCTGGAAGTTTGATTTTTCTCCATTTATGGTTCTGATCATTGCTATACTAAATGACGGTGAGGAATCTAACATATGCCGCTCCCTGTCCAACTGAGAGAACTATTGAAAGGAAAATACTGCATGTTTGTCGGAAATAATTGGCGTCTCTTCTATGATCTATCTTCAGGTACGATCATGACAATTTCAAAAGATAGAGTAAAGCCCTCTCCGACACCAGACAGCTGGAAGCTGAAGGAAATTTTCGCGACCGGTATAGTCTTGGGGGGCTATCTAGCTCTGATGACAGTGATATTTTTCTGGGCCATGCATAAAACGGATTTCTTCCCGGTGCGAATATTCTTCAAATCTTTTCTGATATAGTTCAACGTTCATTGAGAAAAGCTTGTGGTTTATAAGCTGACTTTCTCGACTATATTCTACTTACTCCACTTTGGTTCTTCTAATGCAGCAAAATTTTAAAGTTAGGCACATCAGAAACAGCACCGACGAGATGATGTCTGCCCTATACCTGCAAGTCAGTATCATCAGTCAGGCTCTCATTTTGTGACACGTTCTCGTAGCTGGAGTTTCGTGGAACGACCGGGAGCCCTCTTGATGTCTGCCTTCGTTATTGCTCAGTTGGTAAGTCCTGACTCTCTAATGCATGATCCAAAATACTCCTGTCTTTTTTTAGTATATAGAGTTGGCCCATTCAGTTGGAGATAATTGCACCAAACAGTGTTATCCTCTGTACAAAACATTTTAATTCATACGAAGCAACAACTTGCTAAATGCCAGAGGGGGCATGCAATTTGCATGCAATTTGCCGCTGGGACGGATGTGGGGGGCCAAGGAACATCTCATGTGCACAACATGGTAGGGAGCATAAAGGAGGATGCACTGATTGAGAAAACTCATCAGTGAAGGTTTCACGGCAAGGAATATATTGTCCAACATTTTTTATATTTTCCTCTCAACAAATCAATTGATTGACTCATTTGTCGCCTTCAGAAAGTGCATCGGAGGGAGCATTGTCATCCAGTGTAAATAAAGTTTCCTTCTCTTTACACTTTCATTATTGAATTTTGACACGAAGAGTAGTGAGGCGAGATTACAAATAATGGAGGTGGGACGCGAGGAAAGAGATCCTGGAGGTGAAGGTGTGTGAATTCCCCATAGGTGAGGAGAGGTGTTGTGTATTTTAACAACATAAAGGTGGTGTCAGTGAAGGTCAACATTCCAAAGAAAAGAGAGTTGCTCTGGTACATATAATGTTGAATAATTAGAACCTCACAGCATGTTCCAAGAAATGAGGGTTTTTTCTGTTATCTGATTAAGGATATCAACACAGGTTCCATTAACAAAAAAAACAATACAAAGGACTTCGTGATTTCGTGTTAGTATCTTTACAAAAATGCAATTGATGTTGGTTACACTGGACGAACTACTAATAGAAAATTCTTGCAAATTGTGCTATTATAAACCTAGGAAGTCTTAGTCGTAGTTTCTTCTTCGATGTTGCTTCTCGGGTTAAACTGCCACACCAATCTTGCAGGTTGCTACAATAATAGCTGTCTATCCCAAATGGGGTTTTGCACGAATCAAAGGAATCGGATGGGGCTGGGCCGGGGTTATTTGGCTTTACAGCCTTATCAGCTATGTGCCTCTTGACTTCCTCAAATTCGCCATTCGTTACATCCTCAGTGGAAAAGCATGGGACAACCTCTTGCAGAACAAGGTACTGCAACAATCAACTTCAACCTCCTAGTAGCTTCTATCTTTTATTCATCATTTTCTTGTCAACAGACTGCTTTCACAACCAAGAAAGATTACGGCCGGGAAGAGAGAGAAGCCCAATGGGCACTGGCTCAGAGAACACTCCACGGACTTCAGGCCCCCGACACCAGCACTCTCTTCCACGAGAAGAGCAACTACAGAGAGCTATCCGAGATAGCTGAGCAGGCCAAGAGGCGAGCCGAGATAGCAAGGCATGTTTCCCAGTTTACCAGCTAGCAAATCCTTTACAGTGTTTGCAATTCTAACAATTGCTTCACGATTATGATGCAGGCTCCGGGAGCTCCACACGCTGAAGGGACACGTTGAGTCTGTTGTGAAGCTGAAGGGCCTCGACATCGAGACCATCCAGCAGCACTACACAGTATAGAATCATCCGCCCCCTGCCTGGATATTTTTCAGAGGCTTAGTCAAGTCAATGTGAGTGGCTGATAAGGAGGGCTTTGGAGTATATATAGGAAGGAAAGCCTTCCCATTGATTAACTTGGCACCTGTCTAGTCTTTTAATTCCTATTTTTGTGTTCCTCCGCTAGTGCGGAAGTTTGTACTCATAAAATCTGCAACTCTCGTAATCCCCAATTTGTCGTGTATTGCTCTCGAAAGAGAGGTTGAAATCACACGTGCATCCTCTCCCCCCACGGAAGAATAACTTGAATTGAACTGCTTATCCCTGCTTATTTACATGAAAATTTTGCTTATAATTTCCTACTAATGGAGGTTGTTTGATTATAGTGATGCATAATCAAATAGTACTGCTCTTATTTGCAATTGATACTCTACCTATTTGTGTTATCATCAACAAGCCGCTACATGGGATAAGATGCTCCCGAAGCAGCATTCGCAAGAACACTGGATGCAACTCCCTTGCACTTGTATTTTTATGTTGTTTCATGAATAACCCTGCCGGTATGTTGTAGCACACTGTTAACAAGAGCTGGCAAGTGTGTGTGCCTCATAAGATAATTGAATTCTTGGGCCATTTCCGTGACTCCTTTGTGTCTTTTTTAGAAGTCAAAAGGTGGCCATCCAACCTTGAATGACATCCGAGTTTTATTAAAACAACACAGTGCAATCTCTTTATACACATTTATTATTAAAATGAGAAATAAAAAAATAAGCCATTAAAATATCGATTTACGTGGTTCAAAAATGGCAAGATAACCATCCAATCCACAGGAGAGGTGGCCTAGTAGCCATATTTTTCATGTTATTCTTCTTATTGAAACATGAAGTAAAAGACCTTATGTATAAGTTCCAGTCACATCTAACTCTCACAATAGGGTAATGTGAGATTAAATGCATGACCCCTATTACAACTGATGTATCTTTCAGCGAGATACGAGTACTTCATTCATTCAACCCTCCACAATTCTCAACACGCTACTCAAGTTGGAGCATGCAATGCTCAGCTTACACAACTGAAAATGCATTCACTCACACTGAATAAATAATGAACTGATTGTTTCAATTCGAAGCATACTCCTCTGGTTGATGACGATGATGATGTCTTTTAAGCCATGGCCATGAATAGTAGGAACTGAACGGCTAAAGGAGGATTGAACTTGCAATGAGTCTCTTTGGGTTTGGAGATACGCAAACCGTAACATGTTATCTCGATAGAAAATGACTCCATCTCTCTCAAGGGTCGAATATGTCATGAGAATACTCATATGAAGATCTCGAAAAAGACCCATCTCATTTTTTTTAGAATTGGTGGGATAGACCTCCTTTAGAAGTTCATCCAAAAAATATTTAAAATCAATTAAAAATTACCTCATCAGGATTCATAGAGGGCTTTGGCATGTCCTAGTACATTCTCGAAATAAAATCCCTCTCTCTCAAAAACAATACATTTTCTGGCTAGCCAGATCGCCCAGACTAAGGCACAGAACTTTACCCTCCCTTCCGTTGATCCTGACCAATCTCTTCCAATCAAAGTCCAAAAAGAGGCCTTATCTCTCCATTGGACACTCGGGATTTCCGCATTTCACCATGTAACCATAGAACTAGTGCATTGGAAAAAAAAGATGGTCCACATCCTCAGCCACTCCACCACATCTTCTACAGCCACTGTCAACTCCTAGGAAAATCCTAGCTCGTAGCACACTTATTATAATTCGCTCTCTTCTCAGCAACCACAGTAGGGGTCTTCTAACCCCATATTCTAGCACAATCTCAAGAAGTCTATGTATCCTCTAATCTAGCCAGAACAGAAATTGTCTCGTATGCTTTCTTGACTGTGAACACTCCATCTCTACAACACCATGAATCTCTCCCATCTATCGGCACCTCTAGTCCCGCCAACCTGCTTGAGAGACAAAGGAACTCCTACATCCTCTGATCTGAGAGCTCGATCATGAAAGTAGGCGTCCAAGACCCATCTGACTAGACATCGGCCACGCTTGCCTCCATGTTCATTGCTAAAGCAAAAAGTCTTGGGAACAAATCACAAAGGACCCCTTCCTCAGACCAGTCGTCTAACTAGAAACGAAAATCTCGACCATCCCCCAAAACTGAGCGCAAAAGAGTCCACCAGTAACGGTATGATCAAGAACACTCCCCTCCAGAAAGTGGTCGGCGAAGCCACCACATCAGCTCGGGCACAAAGACCGACGGCATATTATATATAGCTCTCATCAATCTTACAAGAGTGTCATTCTTATCTCCGTAGATCCTCATCACCCATTTCGCAAGCAAGGCCTTATTCGTATCACCAATGTGCAATATCAAGAACGCAAATACTTTACAATCCAGAGATGATGACCAAAAGAAGCATCGCATCAAGTATTTCAATCTCTTGCGAATACCCACGGGTAGTTTTTTTGTGGACGGGAAGATAACATCAATTCTTGTAAGAACATCCTTCACCAGATTTTTTACGACCTCCCACCTCTAGAAAGGTATGATGCCAACCAACTACTTTCTTCTCCGCCTTCTCAACAACCGGCTAACAGTCAATATGCCTAAGCCTCCAACACACAACAACGAGCCAAGATACAGGATAGGCAAACTCTTCTGCATCGTTCCCAAAACCTCCGCACAGGCCAACGCCACCTCCGAATAAAGGTTGAAAGGGACAAAGGCAAACTTTGATCTATTGAAAATCACTAAATTCCCTATGTTAATTTTGTGGAATTAATGAATAAAATGCATGGGTTGTTATAGTCAGAAATCTAGCGATTCGTCAACAATAATGACACCGATAGATGATATGGAAAATCAAGTCCCAAGGCCGAACTCAGAGAAGTATAATGAGGGTCTAAGATTAATAATTAAATAATCCAGAAATTAGGTTTTCGGAGGACATGAATATTTTTATTATTTTTCTCTTTTTCACTTTTTAAGGTTTTTAATTAAAAAGATGTAATTAATTGCGAAAAGAAACGTGATGCATGAATTTACGAAATAATTTTTAATGCAAGGAAATAATGCTATGATGTATGGTGGAACATGAATAAACAAATGCAATATTTTTGTTGACTTTTTAAATGATGAAAATGTCTTAATGTAATAATGCAAAGATGAAGTTGGATGTGGAGCAAGTGAAGCAAGCCAAGACCCAAGCCAATTATCGAGTGGTTAGCGCAAATAATTATTTCATTAAGATCTAATAAATCTCCCGAAAAAATCTCCACAAATCACAAGTTATTGAGCAATAATGAGTTGACATAAAAGAATAGAAGTGCTTAAAATGAACTAAATGAATTATTGAATTATTGAATGCCAAATAATATCTCAGAAATAAAATCTCAATGTTGACAATGAATCAGGGTCAAAATGACTCCAAGATCATTAAAATCTGATAACAAATGCTCAAGTTATGAGTAATTGAAGTTTAGGGACTAAATAGTAATTAAAATAAATAAATGCTAGCAAATTTACCCCGGGAAAGGACCTCTCTGTAATTTCCGAAAGTCGTTGGTTCTTCTCTGTAATTTACCCAAGCAGCGATCTTGTTGCATTTTTTGAAAGTTTAGAGGACGTATGTGCAATTTACCCATGAGTCATGTGTGCCTCACACGTGCCCCTGGACCTTCTAGGGATTCTGGACAGCCGGGGGAGTCCCGGCGCAAATATCCCAGCCGCACATGGCAGGTCACGTGCGTGAAGGGTCGGGTGAGGTCGGAACCCAGTCCCCCGCGTGGTAGCTTCTGGGAGCTTCGAGTCCTCCGAGGCACTAGGCTCGGATGGCAGGTTCGGAAACGATCCGGGTCGCTCGATCAGTTTGATCTGACAGTTGTTATTTGGGCACTTTGGATAGCACATATGCTTTGTGTTCTTGATCGAAGGGGCCTTGTTGCGTGATCCTGGGTGTTGTCGAAGGCTGATGGCCAAGGTTGTTCCACGAAGAGGCGTGCAAGCCAATGAAGTCCTCTATGGCGAGGTGGAGAGATGGTGACGCAATGGTGATCGGCTAAAGCGGTGTTGCGGTTGAAGCGGCGATGGCGCGAGTGGAGGAGTAAAGTCGAAGGTGAAATAGATAAGGCGATTGTCGATGAAGAATGACGGAGTTGAAGGAAGAAGGGAGGTGGAATTCGTTCACCTGGGGGAGTAGGGTGGATGAATCGCTTGGAATGTTGGGGATGGAGGTCCTCTCCTCGAGTAATCGCCTCGAGTCGCGTGGCGTATGCGACGAAGCTCTGAAGGATCTCGCCTTGGATGAGGGTCTTCGCCGTCGAAGGAGGGTTGTCACCACCTCCTTCTAAGCTCACTCTCTCATTGCGGATATGGCAAATGGTGGATGCTCTCGTAGGTTGGAGGCGATGGGTTTTTATAGGTTGGAGGCGATGGGTTTTTATAGGAGGCAGAGAGGATATCAAAGCAATAGAGATAGGTGCGGGTTTGTTGGGTGGTTAGTTGATCGGCGAGGATTGGATGGAGGCTAACGGCGATGGATTTGGAAGTTGTTGCGAGACGACCGTAGAGGATAATGGGGTTAAAGAGAGGTCACCGTGAGATGCGGGAGTGGTCGAGTCCGCAGTGGTTCGTTGGAGATGGATAAAGTTGGTTAGGGTTCCTAAGAGATAGGATAGCATGGCGATGCCCTCTGGTCATTGATGGATTGCGACAATCAGGGAGAGAAGGGATTAGATGAGAAGGGGGAGCAAGATGGTGGACTCGGCCAACGACGAATGGCGCGAGGATGCCAGCTGAAGGAGGAAGGCGCAGAGAGGCGGGGGCACGCGTGTAGCAAAGGAGAAGACGTCACGTGCCACGCATGCGAGGGGGAAGGAAAGAGACCTCACGTGTATGGCATGTGAAGTGGTGGGTTGATATGGTCGTGTGCCGTGCACGTGGAGGGAAAGAGAAGATGGGGAAGAAACCAGCCAGGTGGCTCCATTGGGAGGGTGCCAAGTGGCAAAAATTGACCAAGAACGTTGACCATGACTTAAAATTGCATGAATAATTCAATTAAAAATAGAAAATGGACACGGATTAAAAGATGATCACAATGAAAAAAGTGGATCTAAATGTGCTCTACAATGTTTATGAAGGACACAAATGCAAATGATATGTGGTGTGCAAGATACGAATATTTTTGTGATATTTTATGTACATAAAATATCAATTTTTAGCTTTGAAATTTTTATTTAATTTTTTGATGATAAATAAATGCATGCAAAAATCAAACATGCTATGAAATAATGTAATGGACTCATATGACATTTTTTTGGAAAATTTTCAATAGGTTTTAAATAGGTCAAAAAAATACGGAAGTTAATTATGTACAAGTAGGTTAGATGAATAAGCTCAAGTCACAATTGATCTTTTTACTTGATTTTCTGATTTTTTTTGGATTTTGATTTTTATGTGATTTATTAACACATTGAATAAATTAGAGAAATAAAAGAGAAAAAATAGAATGAGTGAAATATGCACATGAAATGATAAATCAAAATCAGCAAAAATGCACAATGCGCAAAAGAGGTCCAAAACCCAACTTTCACAAATGAGCTCTGATTTTTAAGAAATTGATCATGTTTTAAAGGTATTTGAATGTATACTACTTTAAAGGGATTTTTACACCCATAACCCTGAGTAATTTCGTAATTACATTCATAACCCTGTATAATTGTGAATTACGTCCAAGACCTCAAATAACCCTCCGTTTTACACCCATAACCCCCCGTTAGTTTAGTTCATTAACTCAAGTAAATGAATGAGTTAATCTAACTAAGTCCCAATCTAACGAATGGGATCAACCAAAAGTTAAAAGAAAAAAAAAAGAAAAATAATGTGTCCATTCTCTCTCAGCCCAGTACGAGTTTGGAGGGCAAGTGCTTGAGGGCAGTTGCATGCAATGGTGGAGGGGTGGGGCTTCGTCGGAGGCCGCACCGAGGGGGAGCTCGCAGGTTGGGTTTCGTCGGGGTTGCACAGGGGGCTTCGATAATAGGGAGGGAGGGGGTCGCAGGCGGCTTCCGTGGGGGGTCTTCATCGGGGGCCGCACAAGGGAAGGAGGGGTGGGGCTTCATCGGAGACCACAAGGCTCGGGGTCGTACAGGGGAGCATTGACAACAGGGAGGGAGGTTGCCGCAGGAGGCTTCCGCCGCTTGTGAGGGGAGAGGGGGCGTGGGCTCGCGGGCAGGGGACGGGGCCCTCTGCACGAGGGAACGAGAGTGGGGAGGGGGGTTTCGTCGGTGTTGCGGCTTGCAGGGGGAGAGGGGTGTGGGCTGGAGGGCAGGGGACGAGGGCCTCTGCACGGGGGCGGGGGGTCGTCATGGGTGCTTTCGACAACAGCGGGGTGAGAGGGGGCACGAGCTCGCGAGCAACGGATTGGGGCCTCTACGGGGGGCTCTGCGCGGGGGAATCGGAGCAGGGGGCAAGGGGGAGCTTGCAGGGACGTTCGACAACAGGAGACCCTCAGGCGCCACACAGAGGGATGAGGGAGTGGGGGGTGTCGTTTCGACAGCAGCAGCTTGCGGGGGGAGAGGGGGCATGGGCTCACGGGCAGGGAACGCGATCCTCGATGAGGGCTTGGGTGGGGGAAACGAGAGCGGTGGAGGGGGGCTTCGACGAGGGGAGGAAGGAGATGAGGAGGTAGTCCTGGGAGGATGCAGGTCGGAGGAAGAGAGGAGGAGGTGCCGGAGGATAAAGGTAAGTAGGAGGACGACAGGGGGGAGGGAGTTGGCTCGAGGAAGGAGAGAATGGCATTATTTGTGAATAAATGTAATATAAAGGATAAAAAACAAAAAATACTTGACGGATATCATCATCGTTAACGGAAAATTAGAAGGAACTTAACATAGGGTTATGGGTGTAAGAGTTAAATACTATTCAGTGTTCTATATGTAATTCAGGATTATACAAGGTTATGAATATAATTGCGAATTACTCGAGGTTATGAGTGTAAAAATCCCTACTTTAAAAGTGAGTAGAGTGAAATCGGACATCATATGAGAAAGATATCAACGTTTTAGTCTGTTTGGTCTAAAATTAGGGGTTGGATTTATTTTGCATGTGTACAAGTTAGCATTTTATAGGATTTTTGTGGATTAAGGTTAATGATATGAACACAATGAAGTTGGTTTCACATCAGTTGGAGTCAGCATAGATTAATTAAAAATGCATGAAGTTAGGTGAAAATGTGAAGATGATTATAAATGCAAATATGCATGCTAAAATGCAGATATTAATTCTAAATGTGAATGGTAAAAATGCAGAATAAACGATGAAATCCAGCTAATTACTTGAGAATGAAGCTTTATTTTCAACTTTTAGTGTGATGAATCACATATTCATCAACACTCTATGCTTAAACCTTGCTCGTCCCTGAGAAACTAAAATGAAATGCAAAAGCAAAATGATTTTGGGTTCCATACCAAGGTCGTGAACAAAAGCTGAAAATGGAGCTAGAGCCGACCTTTGGATTAATAATTTGGCGGAACTCTTGTGAGAATTAGGATCTAAAATCAACAGCCTCCAAGTTCTACATATCATTGTAACATTTTAGGCTCAGAAGTCATCTTAGATCAATCCTTCTCCGTAAGCATACCCCATAAACATAAAATAATTACCTCATGTTTGTGAACTTTTTTAGCTCTTCCCATCAAAATGTCAGACTACCATGCAAACCTCTCCTCCAATAACTCATCCTCGGGGAGCCAGATATTTCCTTCTGAGTTCGATCGTGTTGTGTTCACAATTGAAAAGGGAGAAATTTTTAGAAGAAATAGAAAAGAACTGGAGGTGACCAGTGTAATCACATATCCTTGTGAAATCGACCAGTGCAGCCAAGTTTCAACCAAGATCTGCAGGTTGTCTTGAAGCTGGACTTTTTTGGTCAGATATTTATTTAGTAGTTGGCTTCTTTTGGTATGGATTTTTGGTAACTTTGCATGTATCTTTTGTACCCCTACGGATATAGAATCTTTCTTTCCGCACATGTTTTGAAGTCTTAGAAAAATTGTGTCCAACTGTCCATCCTTCATACGAAGCTTTATTTCAACCCGTACTCCGATCTTTAGATGTTCGTGCTATCAGAAAAGAGACTCGTACAGTCTTCCAACACCCCGGCTGAGCTGAGCTAAGTGCATAGTGCGAGAGTACAAATTAATTCCCTATTCAGAAGTCATATCCAGAATGAGGAGAGTAGGTTACACATTAAGAGTCAAAGTCTGCACATTGTCAAGCGGAACTCGAAAAATTAAGTCAAAGACCTGAAGCTTCTAAAATCCTCTTTCTCGATGAAGTTCCTCTAAAAATTAAGTATATCAAGACCAAGTCAAGACCACTCTCAACTCCTATCATAACTCAATTCAGAGCCCAATAACTTTCCATGCTGCAGATGCTAGATATGCAAATGAAATGCGGATGTTATGAAATGCATATGAGGTGCAAGATGATTTTCTTCTTATTTTTTATATGAATGCAAGGATGATATGCAAGAGTAAATAAGAAGATTTTTCTTTGTTATATTTTTTTACTTTTACCCATCCCATAATTATTACATAATATATACAAAAATACGTGAAAGTACGAGCTATAGGTAAAGTATATATGTAATATATACATGTCTCCATATACTTAGGGGGTGTTATGTCCTCAGAACACAAGATGCGAGGAAAAGACAAAGCTCGTGTTGAGCGTAGGAGAGTGAAAAACAAAAAGGAGTATAGAAGTCGATTGCCCCTTTATACTTAAGCTATGGATAGCCTAAGTAAAGAAGAAGAGCAAAAAATGGGACGGTCGAGGTCAAGAGAAGAGATGGATGAATATATACAAGGTGGGCATCGGTTCCCCCCTATACTTAAGCTCTGGTTAGTTTAAGTATAGGACATCAGTGAGTATGGGATTAGTAAGGAATAGAATGATGAGTAAATACATATGGCATCAATCTCCTCCCTATACTTAGGCCTTGATCTACGTATAGGAAGAAGATGTACAAGGGAACCGATGGGGTGGGAGGGCGGGTGGTCGATGATGAAGGAGGTTTACGGCCAATCTTTTTGGAAGCATGAGGTGGAAGGGAATAATGATAGAAAGAAGATGAGTAGGAGTCGTCGGAGTTGTCCTCAGAAGAATAATACTGAAAGGTGGAGGTACTCCAACTATTTCTTATTCTGAAGTTGCTTTCTCAGAGTTCGCTCAATCTTAGAGCCAATTGATTCGTCCTTAGTTGAATACTCTGGTGAAGAAGTATCAGACTGGTCATAACAAATTGTTACAGTGTATCGAATGGGACCAAGGCAGCCGGCCCTAGAGGAATAATAGTGAGGGGTGGGGAAAGTCCAACGTATGTCGATGTATGACTGCTTGTCCCGATCAGGCTCCAGATCCGTCGAATTGAGCTCACTCATAACGATTACCTTCTCCTAACCTGATGAGGAATCCTCATAAGATTCTTTTTCCGAAATGTTGACAATCTTAGTTGGTTCGAGAGGTACTCCATGTGAGGTACTGACCATCGGGAATGAATAACCATTGTAATATTCTTTCATGTTCAGTGCATGTCCCGCGTAGGGTGTGTATGTGGTGCTCTAAGTCGGCTTTGCGTGTGTAGACTCACAGTAATGATCAAAGAAATCTGAAATAATTGTGTTCGGGTGTGGTGAATCGTATATGTCTCGGTTGAATTCATTCACCTTTGTAGCCTCGATGGTGGTCTCATTAGGTGTCTCTCCTTCGTTCGTGTCTGTGATAAGTGGAGATGTCTAGGCATGTGAGGGTTCCTCTATGTCACAACTGCCGGTTATCTCAGGGTCTGTGTCCTCGAGAATTTGATTGGTTTGGTTTGGGTTCGAGAATATGATGTCTTGAGTCTCACAGTCAATAATCATTCTAGCATAACCCAGAAACGACTTTCCCAAAATAATGGGAGACTTGGACAAAACTCCTTGGTGTTCAATGTGCAGGACAATAAAGTCCACTCTATGTGCAACACCTTGGAAAGTAATAAGTAGAAAAAATTCCTCTCGATCTTTTTGTGGATTGGTCGGGAAATTCAACGATTACTCGAGTCTTTCTGAGTGGTCCGAGTTCGAGTCCTTCAAACACGGACTTCGGGAGGATATTCATGGTGGAATCATCGTCAATCCGAACATGACGACTATAAGCCTCCATCGTTGAGGAAGGTTGTGTGGTGGCAGTAGGTGGAATAAGAAGCCTGTTGAGATGACTGTAAGCCTCCTCCATGGGAGGTATGGTCATCCCAGTAAGGGGTTGTGCTTGTACTGCCACATCTCCGGGTTAAGCGCAGCCAAGAAAATTCCAACCATCGTGAAATTCCGGTATGTTATCTAATGCTCTGTGGAGGTTGTAATCAGCATGAAGCTATGAAGCTTCTCGAACATGCCATGAAGGGAGGAGCAGAACGTGTGTGATGGATGGCCATTCTGTTGTGCCATGTATATGTCAAACTAAAGCTAAAGAATCTTGACCTCGTTCTTCGCTTGGGCATAAGTGAATGCCAAAATATCCCACATCGCCTTGGTGGTGGGTTGGTTAACAATATCACTGGATATCTCTGTGGTGAGAGCCCCATAGAGCCAAATACGTGCATACGCGTCATCTTGCTTCCATGAAGCATTCCACAATCTTGTCTGTCAGCTATGGCTTTGTCAGAATGTCATCCTTATTGTTGCACTGCATAAAGGTCAGAAACTGCATGGACCACAACTCATAATTGGTCATGTCCATTTCGGAAACAGCATGAACCACAACTCATAGTTGGTCATGTCCATCTTCATCATGATGGGAGCTAGGCACTTGAATGCATCGGACGAAGAAAAGATATCGCCATTGTCTTCTGACATGATAGAGAAACGACCGAAAACGGAACTTGACTGAGAAAGTAGACCGATTTGAGCGAGTCTACACAATCATATAGAGGATTGGTTATATGTGTAGACTCATACAACCATCCTCATCAATCCTTGAACTGCATTAGGGCTGGAAAACGTGATATAGAGGTTTGAAATCACATTTCCGATCAAAATCATATTGTTTCATACTGTAGTTAGGCATCAGACATGGAATAAATCAAGACCGGAGATCGGATATAGTGTCGGGTGGCGCAAGGAACCGTAAGGATGTCACGACGGCGTTGGGTTGTCGCCATGTGACGGCACAACATGTGGCTGCAACAGCTGTTGCTGCTACGTGCGGCAGCGGCGTCGGCTTGAAAGAGAGCAAGGCCTTAAATGTCGGTTTCGGTCACCATTTCGGTATCGACCAAAACAGAATTTCGATGGAATTTCGGTGGAATTTCGACCGAAATTTCGGTCATTTCGGTCATCTTTTGTACTAGGACCCCCATATTTCGGTCATTTCGGTCGAATTTCGATTTAAACTGGATATCGAAATTCGACCGAATTTCGCTGAAATTTGAGGCCATGAAAGAGAGGACGATGGGTAGGGTTAGGGCACGAAGTTCAAGAACTCCAGTCTAGGGTCGTCGCTCTAATACCATGTTGAGAGAAAAGAATGAAAATTGTTTATTCATGAAAATCTAGGGCTCTTATATAGGAGAGTAACATGTTGGGCAAATCACATAAAGACAAAGGGAATAAATGATACATAAAAGATATGAAAGATAACTAATATCTCAACAGTTTGAAAAACATGAACAAGGCTCTTCTCCTAAAATGGGTCAGTAAAATTTGAGGAAGAAGTGAAGACTCGTGTTGCAGACTCATTCATAGCATTTATAACATCAAGCATCAAGGCACCTTGCCCCAACAGTTGCACTTTCATCCTTCATGTTTTTGGAAAAGCATCAAATCAATGCTACCTCGCTTCGAGGAACTCTGTGCATAGTACATGGTGATGGTAAATCTTTTTCTTTTTGGACTGATAACTGGACAAATGAGGGACCATTCTCATACGGATTCTCCCGCTTATTTGCTTTGGCTATTAACTGTGATGCAAGGGTGTTGGATTGTTGGGTAGACTACAATTGGATGCATTCGTTCTTGACGGATTTCTCTGACCAACGTTTAGAATATTCTCTTCTTATTTGGAGTCCCTCGGGCAGATTGATAGACCTACCGATGGGCGGGATCACTGGGTGTGAAAGGATAACTCTTTTTCCATCAAACGAGCCTACAAATCTATTACCAGACCACCAACTCCAAGAACAAATGTTTTGGTTCATGACTTCAACTTTATCTGTGAGCTAAAATTGCCAAGTAGAATTGTTTTTTTATGTGCCCGATGCACAGAAAGTGTGTCATGACAATGGATCGTTGTGCTAAACTTTGCACGGATATCTCCAATAGGTGTCCCCTTTGTGATACAAAGATTGTGACGGCGGATCATCTTTTCTTCCATTGTGTGAAAAACTCCCCAATTTGGATGAAGTTTAGCGCTAATTGGTTGAATCTTTAGAATTTGGACATGTTTTAGGATTCATTAACTGAGGCAAAACATCGACCAAGAGATGACCACTTGCGGTCAGTCGCGACTATTTGGGCAATTTGGTTAGCTAGAAATGGCACACTTTTTTACGATGTTTATTGCAAGAATGTAATAATCCACTGTAAGATTCTTCTCGAGTCTTGGCTTCTATAACTCCTCATGTACCTTTTCTTCGTCTTTTAATATATTTGGGACGGACACCATAGTGTGTTTCCCACTTTTTTTTACTCAAAAATAAATAAAGAAAGAACCATACACCTCTTGCATCTAGTGAGAAACATGATGCAATATCAAGCCCTTAGGGTGCGTTTGGTTGGCGGGTTAAGGTGGGTTAAACTGGTAGAGGGTAACCCGTTTTTGGATTTTGGTGTTCGGATATAGGGTTAAACTGGGGGTGGGTTAGAAGTGGGTTTGAGGTGATATAATTGTATTGAAGTTTGAAAAAGTGAGTAGTTATTGTGATGTGATTGTATTGAAGTTTGGAAAAGTGAGTAGAAGTGGAGTAGTTTATAATTTTTATATGATATGATGGTATAATATATTATTTTTTGATAGGATTGATGATGTAAAATTGATTTATTTAATTTTTAAAAAAAGGAATAAAGTGGGGCCCACATGAGAGAGAGGGAAGGTGGGTTAAGGGAGGTACTCCCTCCCCAAAGGGGAGTTTACCCCAGTAGTCGAACGCCACCTTAGTGGCTTTTAACGATCATTTGCAGTAGGATTCCGCAAAAATCCATGTTTTCTTGTTCTTTGATTCTACATTCTACATTTTATACTCATATATGGTATCAAGGCAAGCCCTTCTAAGATTTCATCTCAAGGTTCGCATTTCTTTTGATTCATTTTTAAAGGTCGTCAAGGTGTTTGGCGATAATATACACAGAAGGTTCAATCCACTATTGAAGATAGGAGGCGTGTTCATATGCAAACAATGTGTGGGATAGGAGAAGCATGGCTACTACACGATCAACATAGTAGACGGGCTCCTAAGCAAATATGACCTTCAAACATCGATGATGAAAATGGTTTCTTACCGATCCCTATCAACGACAACATCATTCGTCGTCGTCGCCAAGGATTCCAGCATGAAGTCTTCAATGTAAATGTACGAGAAAAGAATGTGTGCCATAATTGGTTGTGTAATGTGGCAGTCTCACATGTTGCCACCGCCTTCTAGGTCGACCCCCCTCCAGAGATCAAGAACAGAACAATTGAATCCCCAATACTCACATGAGGCACGAGAGGTGAAGGTCAACGTAAATTATGAAGGACAAGCTCCAACTTTAAGACGTCAAGCACTCAAGGTGTTCATGAACCGTTGCAAGGAGGTGGTGTTGATAATCTGCTCTGGTAGTGTCAACTATAGACGACGACGTTGTCAGCCTTGCGATCTTTGACCGATGGTGTTGCATTAGGTTTCCTGAAAGATCTTGGCGATTGACAACGATGAAGGTGGCGATGTCAACAAAGCAGCAGCGATATGATCATTTCAAACCATGTCCTTATTTACATGTAATCAAAAAATGTGGGTGTGTGAAGAAAAATGAACTTCAACCTATTAGGCTTCGAGCTCATTTTTGTTTTTTTTATATGTTTTACCTTTATTCTATAGACCCAAAAAGATAACGTATAACAGCAAAAGAGCACCAACCTCTTCAAGATGTTGTTGTAACTGGGGACAATCGGATATTGGTAGTGAAATACATGCTACGCCACACAAGGTCATGCTCAAGGTTGATTTACAGACAATTCGCTTCTACATCAGCGATGATGTTCGAATTTGTAGCCAAGCAGTTAGTCATGCTAGTATAACCACAAAAGCGACATAGTGGAGAAAATATAAGAGGATCGAAAAGATTTCCTCTCATGTTCCCTTGACTTTAACTTTTGTGTTGCAATTCAATATGCCTGTAGATGGGGGATCTCCATAGACATCTAAAATTGATCAAGTCATCCTACTACTACCATTTGAACATCAACATATTCAAGAGGAAAAGGTAGTAGGCATATAAATAGTCATTTTTACCGTTAAGAAACTTGTGTATTTTTTGTTTAATAACAAGAGCATGAGTTGGAAACCACTTAAATGGCATGATGGTAGTGCAGTGTGTCTATCACCCAAAAGACCATGGTTCAAATCCCCCTTGCGGGGGTTGCGTTCGGTAATAGGTAGTTGATAACCAGCGTAAAAAATAGTCGAATCTTTCAACATGAATTTGAGCAAGAATCCATGTAGCCGACCCTGCGTATAGTGGGAGAAGGCTTCGCCATTTTTTAAACAAGATTATGAGTAGATGTTAAAAGAGTGAGCAGCTTTCACTTGAGACAAGTTGGTGAAGTTTGAGGTGTATCGGAGCAACCCTGAGGGCAACATTGGAGGTGCGATGAGACAACGCCGGAGGCAACAATGGTGTTGTGCTGGGAACGGAGGAGCACTGACAATGGTACTAAGAAACATCGGATTGTCAACGGTGTTGGGTTGCGATTGTCGATGCCGATGGTCGCGCAAGGGGATGGCGACATTGGTGGAGGTGATAGCTAAGATGTGATTTTGGTGAAGGAAAAGGAGGAGAAATCAAATAGATATAGAATGCCAATCCAGAATCCAGTTCCAATACCATATACACGGAAATACTTTGCTTGTTGCCTGGTGAAACCTAACCCTCCTTTAGTAGGAGAAGGGTGAGAAACGTCCACACAAAGTAAGAAAACAGGGGGAAATACATGAAACAAAATAACCAATAACGAGTAGAAATCTTGCCTTGTATGCAACAAAACGTGACATGAGAATTATAAGGTTTCTAACAAATGCCAAACAAGAAGTAGCAAACTAGGTGAGACAGAATAAGAACCTCTCCCAACAATAAGGCCAAATGAATATCATTAGCGTTGAATGTGACAAGAATAGGATAGATAAATGCAACATGTTTATAAGTCTCCGGAGGTGCCACAATTGTAAATCTAGCAATAAGACCATATGCATTCTAAAATTGGCAGCAAATATAGATTTGGCAGACAATAGAAAGTGGTGACAGTTATATATTTAATATCGCAAGGAACCTATGGCACTCCATTAAGTCCAAGGGTTCTACATAAGGCTCAAGATCACAATCCACTTCTCCTCCATATCTGATGGGATGGATAAGGCCACGCCACCAGTCTGCCATTGCAGGCGAATCCGTTACGACATGCAGAAGGCGGTCCTTGCTGCTGCAGGTGCTCTAGCACAAGCTTGACTTCTATTGTGATCTTTCAAAAAAAAGCCACCTGCTCTTGGAAAGGAGAGGAGTGGAGGAAGAGCTGATTGAGGCGTCCAAAACATCCTCATATCTGAATTGATTGAGAGTACAAGAAAGAATTGACCAACTGTACTACAGAGCTAAGATGAAAGGGAAGCATATCATACAACATGACCTAATTTCCCTTACAATTTGAGAACTTACAAACCAATTGAATAAAATCCTTCTTCGAGTGAGCAAAAGGAACTGAGCATATTGGGTTTGACCAGTCGTCAAGGAACTTTTAGGGCTAGCTTGATTGGAGGTGTGGGTTTTGGTTGGTAGACTGGTTGATGTGAGAAGTAACACGTAAGAAAATTGTGTCTGGTTAAATTGTGGGGGAAATGATTTAAGTTGCTTTGTATGTTTAACCAGAAGAAGGGTAACTGAAAAGTAAGCTGGAAAATGATAAATTTGTCCCGATTTGTGGTCGTTTAGATTGGTGGAATTATTTGTTATAGTAGTGAGAGGGTGGTATTGTTGATTTTATTGTTAATGCACAATGGTATCATTGTTAAAATTTTGCAGTAAAGATGGTTACAAGGTTCATTATATTTGGAAGAGCATCCAACATGGCACATCAACGTCGGAGTTGTCAACCTTGGAGGGTCCCTCAACGCCACCAACACCTCACAAGCTTCTCTCATGTAGTCCTGCTAATAGCACCTCCGTACAGCGTTAATTGGCTCCATCGCCCCTCGAATTGCATCAAGACAACACATCTCACGGGGGAGGGGGCTTTACCGTGATCAGCCACATGATACTAATCTCCTAAGCACCATCAAAAAGCCGAGGCTTCCTCCATTTCACAGCTATGAAAAACAAGCCCCCTTATTAAAGAAGAACATCGGCACCTCATCTTCCATGATTCCTCGCACACATAAAATTGACTCCGATAACCAAAACGCATCCTTTATGTAGCACACATGACCCTTTTCCAGAACTGCCAACATCAAATACCAAATCGAATCGTGCCCCTTCTGCAATGAGAACACCCTCTATAGGGTGACAAGGAACCACGCCCATCTTCATGACCGCGCTTGTGGGATTTGAAACATACCGGGTCGCTAGCCCTACACCATCATGCCATATGACCTTCCTTCACGCATGCAAAACACCAAATTCTTTTCAAAATTTGGTATGGCAACAGCTCTCGATATCTTGTCCCACATGCGCTTACTGCTACAGACCGTGACTGACTCATAAACACATGTCGCAATCAGCTGTCAAACATCCTTCCCATGTCCTTCCTCCAAACCTTTATGATCTTCTTGAACGTGGTCCCACATGCATCTACTGCTACGGACCGTGACCGACTCATAAACACATGTCGCAATCAGCTTCTTACATCCTTCCCATGTCCTTCCTCCAAACCTTTATGATCTTCTTGAACGTTGGCCCTCCTCTCTCTCACATGCTCCCTCTCAAAAGGCATGCCTCTCCCAACACGACCTCGACTCCCATGACACATGCCCTAAACCCAGACGCACATCCCTTTGCGGACACACGGCCATCCCTCTCATCATCGCTCCCTTATATTATTGGCTTATAAAAGATTTTTTTCCATATTAACAAAAAATTGTATCTAAACACCAGAAAAAATGTAAATAGTGGACAACAAAAGAATGTCCATGTATCAAGGCATCCCTTGTCACCCAATATCGACCAGTCGCTAAAGAAATACAAAACGATAGAGTGACCGAGCGCAGATACGAATTTCCATAGAAGAGGTGGCGGGAGAGAGAGAGGAAGTTAAGAGAGAAGCTAGTAAATTGATGCAACCTAAGTCATTTTTCTATTTTTTGTAAATTTTAAATTAAAGTAGTAGGGACATGTCTTTTCATCGATGCTTCTTCTGATCCAAAGGCATGTCTCTTAATTGTGATTGTCTCAATATAAGGCCACTCATACTTTTGTACAGGATACATAGAACGAAATAGTGAATTATGATTTTTCAATGGCGTTTTCCTTCTTTCTCTTTGATGTTCTTTCTTCTCATGTGCCATTCGATTCCCTTCTCAACCCCATTTCTTCTCCCTCGTGCAGCTTGGCATGCTCATCTCATTATCATGTGCATCTCCACGCATACCCATCGAAAGTCCCACGCGACCAGCATGTTTCCCACTCTTCTTCTTGCACTCATTTTCCCAAGACCCAGTCCTCCCCATTGAAAATTCAGGTTACATCCTTAACAACCTCATAGGAGTGAACGAGTGTGGAAAATGCCACTGATGAGGGCAGTCGGAAAAGATGCAGGAGGTCAAGAGGCTCATAATGATCAGAACATGGGGACTTATCATGGTTCTATCTCAAGGTAGAAGGAGATGTAATGAGGATAAAGAAAAGCTGGGGGAAGAGAGGGTTTAATGTAATTTGTGGAGGAGTTGGGAGATGGGTGCAAGAAGGGTTATGAGGGAATTTGGTGAATCATGGGTGAACTACACAGCTGATTTGGTGGGGGTAAGGAAAGAAGGGTACCCCTATTGTGATAGTCTAGCTTAAACCAGATTTCAAAGAGCTGTACCCCCTTAGCGGTAAATACTCGAACTTTTTTTGTCTTTCAAACTAACTAGCCCTTAGCAACATTGGAGCGTTACTTCTTGACAACTTAGCTTGATCATTTTGGATGATTGTCATGAGGTCCGATTGGATGTGGACTCAACAAGTCATCACAATCCCATCTTTTAGTTCAGAACACTACATCAATTGCCACAATAGTTTAGTTAAACCATCAAAAGGAAGGATCTCTCTCTTGACCAAACTGAATTTCATCTCGATTATGTACCCAAACCAGCACAGCATTGAATTGTACACAAAGGTGACAAAATATTTAGCTGACTATTAAAAGTAATCAGTGTTTAGAGAACCCACACCTGCAGTAATATCAGCGCTACAAGATGAATAGAGGGCATGCCCTTTTGATGGAGGCATCACTTCTTGCAATCTCCTGATCATCCCTTCAATCTCCTTCAACTTCTCCACGCTACCGCTTCGAAGCAGAGACCCTTCGAGAATCCGGTATCCCCTTTCGGACGGATATCTCCCCATCCGCACCACTTGCTTGAAGCACCGGTAGGCCTCGTCAACCCTCCCCGCCTCGCACAACCCAGTCCCCAGGAGATCCAAAGCATGCCCATGCGGGCAGCACCCGCTCTCCACCATGTACTCCCACAGCTCCATTCCCAAATCCAACCTCCTCTTCTCCTTGCAGAAGTACTTCATCAGCATCACGGCAATCCGCATCACCGGCACAAATTCCCTCTCCATCATTCTCTTGAACATCCCGCGCACGTCCTCCACACCCCCATGGTTCATCATCCCCAACAACACCGCATGCCACGTGCCATCATCGTGCATGATCCCTCTCGTCTCCATCTCTGCCATCACATCCTCCGCTTCCCCCATCCTTCCAACGCGCATCAGCGCGCACAGAAGTGCATTGTACGCGCATGTGTCCGGCTCCGTGATCGTCTCAAACAGCTCCCGAGCACGGGCAGGATCCCGCACGATCCCTGCGCCATGCACGAGCGTGGTGATGGTCTCGCATGTGGGGGGGAGACCGCGGATCCGCATCTCATCCATGATTGCGACAGCATCGTCGAGCTTGCCCTTCTTGCAGTAGGCGTCCACGCGTATGTTGTAGGTGAGGGCGTTGGGACGGAAGCCGCGGAGGACGAGGTCGTGGAAGAAGAGCTCGGTGGCGGGGAGGCTGCCGGAATCCTTGAAGCCGAGGAGGAGAGTGTTCATGGTGGAGATGTCGGCGCCGAAGCGTGGGGAGAGGAGTCGGAAGGCGGCGCGGGCATCGGGCATGCGGCGGTTGACGCAGAAGGAGCGGAGGAGGGCGTTGAACTCGGGGAGGGCGAAGGGGCGGGAGAGGGAGAGGTGGTGGAAGAGGTGGAGGGTGCGGGGGAAGGGGTGGAATTTGGCGAAGTGGGGGAGGAGGAGGGAGAGGAGGGGGGCGGCGGGGAGGGAGGAGGAGATGGGGGAGTTGCGGAGGAGGAGGAGGGCGGATGGGAAGAGGCGGGCGCGGGAGAGGGAGAGGAGGGCGAGGCGGAGGGAGAGCGGGGAGGGGAGGAGGTGGTGGAGGCGGAGGAGACGGAGGGGGTTGTGGTGCCCGCGGAGGAGGCGGCGGAGGAGGGCTTCCACGGTCGGCGAGGGTGAGGACATGGGACCGTGCTTGGTCGCGGGTGTTAGGCTGCAGAGGTATCCAATTTTAAATCATAAGCCCAGTCATACTTTCAAGCATTCTGATTAGGGATGCAAAGGATTATAGATCCGCATCATATCCGTTACCGTATACATTTTATATAGATTTTAACATCGATATCCGTATTCGTTTTAAAATAGATACGAATATGGATATTGTTTTGATATTCGCAAACATCCGTATCCGTATATCCGTTTTCGTATATAAATATAGTCATAGATTTATTTTTAACCGTGTATAACATAATTCTATACCTCTTTTTATCATATTTATATAATATTTACTATACAACACATTTAGTAAATTAATATCATGTGTTTTTTATCCAACTCTTATATATTGAAGTCGATTCTATAGGGTGTTTCTAACATTACTCGTGTGCGATTAGTATCCGTTTTACATCCGTATCCGTTTTTAAGGATATGGTAAGATAGTTTTAATATCCGTCAATATCCGTACCTGCATCCGTATTCGTATTAAAAAACGGATAAGGATACGGTAATACCTATATCCGTATTCGTATCCGACCGTTTGCATCCCTAATTCTAATGGATGGGGTGCAATTTAAAAAATATGAGGGCTTTTTATTTTTTATTTAAAAAAATGCATAGAGGGTGTTGGTCATCAGGCATATAAGTACGCTTGTTTAGTCACAAAAATATTAGGTTAAGTTCGTGTCAAAATTTTGATCCGTTAAATAAATAGATCAAGGTTGGACCAAGTTTGATTCGAACTCATTAGTCCATCCACTCGATACAATAAAGACCCAATAAAATGTCTCAAATAATAATCCATGATCTCAAATTATTTTAGTACGATTTTGTATATGTTCATCATTCTTTACTACCTATATACACGTTATTGTCCACTATCTTCTCTTATAACAAAGTGGTGATTAAGCGCTTTCTCGTTATCTTCGTCATAACATCACTTTTCTCACTAGTAGTGCATAGTGATTATCGTCTCTCGCATTGTTTCTCTTATTTGTATCTCATATAATACGTTCTATTTTATTTGTGAATAGTTAGTTTTGAACCAGTGTTTTTAATACCAATAATCCTCATATATGCATTCATCATCAGTGTTCCATCAATAGTGTAGGTACTTTCAATCTACCATTTTTCTCTTATTTGTGCTCCCACGAAACAGAATTCAATGGGACAGCCCATCCCAAACCCAAGCCTATATTAATTTGCTCGGGTCAGGTTGGTTGAGCTAGAGAAAAAAAATCGAGCCTCGACCAATCCATATTCCATTAATTTTATTAGCCTTGGAGTTGGGTCACCTTGAACCCTAAGTGGTCCGACTCGATGCTCATCTCTACTTGCTCGTAGATCCCCCTTTGTCTTTTATCCTCCTCCAGCTGGCATCGCAGACCTCCTTCATGCACCGAAGCAGTGGCATCATTTTTAATCAACCATGATCCCCCTCTTCCTACCTAACTTTATCAATCTTTTTATCTTAAATTGAGAAGCGAGGTACGCAAATTTTGGTAATGTTTTTAATAATAATCGGTTATAGGATGAAAATGGAGATAGGGCCTGAATACTACCAATATAGATAAAATATGATAAAAATATGGGATACTTACACTCATAACCTTGAGTAATTTCATAATTACCATACAAAATCCTCTATAATCACAATTTACACTTAAGATCGCGAATAAATGTTTCATTTTGCACCCTTAACCTTTCGTTACTTATGTTCATTAACTCAATCATATGAGCGAGTTAATCTAAACCGATCCGCGATCTAACGGCTAGGATTATTCAAAAGTTTTTAAAAAAAGAAAAAGACTTCCAGATGGGTTGGGGATCTTGCAGGGAGGGTCTGACGATGGTGAGGTTGTCGGCAAGGGTCGAGGTGGCGAGGGGTTGCGTGATTGGAGGAGGATGAGGTCGGCGAGGGGTTGTTGGTTGGAGGAGGAAGGGGAGTGGTCGTTCATAAATAATAGAAATGTGGAGGGTATAAAATGCAAAATACATGACAGATGGCGTCATACGTAACAGAAAATTGGATGGAAGTTAACACGAGGTTATGAGTGTAATAGTGAATCACTATTCAAGGCCTTGGGTGCAATTCATAATTATAGAAGAATTCTGGGATAATTATGAAATTACTCAAGATATGGGTGTAAATATCCCTAAAAATATATACCACGATCGTTGGTATTATAAAGAGTAAAGCAGTTAATTTCATGATAATATTAGAAGATCTTTACCTTGTGTAATGTTTATATGTTTTTTAAATGTCAACGAAATATTTATATTGAGCATATTGCACGTGGAAATCTCGAAGAACAGAAGGAAAAGTTGAATATATTAGCTGAGAATTATTTAATGTAAATTAACATGTTGGTTTGCAAAATTACCTTCTTGAATTAAACTTATCTTGCACTGAGATCCATGTATTTTCTATGTATTCGTATAAGAATGTTTGTCACAACTACACGAAATGATTGCAATTCATTTATTATTTTGTTATTAAAGTGAAGAAAATGAAAGTCGATTGCATACCTCTGTAATTTGCGACATTATTTATAGTATGAAAGCAGAAATCCAATTTGTTTGATGGTTGAACGAACCGCATATATCTCTCTCAGTGAAGGAAAGAAAAATTACCCAGGGGCGGTTCGATTTGGGGGTTACCCCTTCCTTGACAATTATATCCCAAAATCCATATTTCTACTCTTCAAGTGGGCCCAATGTACATCTCTCTCTCTTAATATATTAAATAAATTATTTCTCTTACATTCATCCTATCGTAAAAAATAATTTATTATACCATCATATCATTTAAAAATTATAAAATACTCAATTTCTACACGTTTTTTCAAACTTCAATACAATTACATCATAACAACTACTCACTTTTTCAAACTTCAATGCAATCATATTATAAAAAAAAATTCAACTCCAATCCCTCTGTCCAAACATCAAAACACAAACACGGATTATACCTTCCCAAGATAATCCTCCAACCAAACGTACCCTAAAGTTCGTGTAAAGGATGTAGGTTCTTCTTACATCCACTTTATATCTGTATATTTTACTATCAAAATTTTGTATTTAATAAGATTCATGTTTGGATTTCAGCTTAACATAATTTAGACATAAACTTTGTAGCATGTTTTGGATAAAACTCGTTTCTTTGGCAAGATATATGATGTATTTATTACGGTAAGATTTTTTAAAAATATTTACAAAGGGAGTTGATAAAGTATCACTTGCGAATTTCTTTTGTATCTTAGGTTATATTTGTTTCGTATTCTGAAACATAAAATTTATAAATTGTATCTTCTACTTTAGATGTCAGACGCATTTGATATTAGATAATTCGACACTCAGAATTCGATCTTTAGATAGAAGTCATGAATATCTACCTTCAACATAAGAGGCTCGTTCTTAGAGGCCACCACGCCCTCATCATTTCGCAAAAGAAAACTAGTGGAAGTTCATCTTTGAGACGATCATCAAGAGTATGGGTTATTGTCAAAGACTGTGAAGATTACATTGAAAGGAGACATGCAAATCTCAAATGTCCATCATCTTATGGAATCAATGATTGAAATAATCATTTATTAAAATGCTGAAAATTTGATGGTTGTAACATTCATATCAGATAAGTATTCAAGTCAGGGATTGATGACATAGTCAGCTACACATGTAGCCGCTAAGGGATATTGTATAATCTAATAGAATTCACTTTAAAATGAATATGACTGTAAATATAAAAAAATATTATAGTTTTGGTTTGGTTTGGGAAGGAATATCTATGAATTTATATTGAATCAGTCGGTATTTTTTTGCTAACTTGAGAGACATATATCTACATGGGACATTAATAAAGAGTACAAATTTTACATATATACATCCATATCCATCCATTAATCCATCCGTTTAATTTTCGGATTAATTCTCGGTAGGTGAATTCCTATTTTACCCCCGTTATCCGTTTAATCCGTCTGGACGAATTTCGATTTGACCATTGTTTTTCGGATTAATTCTCCTCCTCGCCTTCAATTAACATCTTCCTCTCTTGCATGGGCTTCCGTGTGTCTTTACTGTGTACAAAAAGTAGGGATGCAAACGGTCGGATACGGATACGGATATTGGTATTATCATATCTTTATCCATTTTTTAATATGAATACGGATGTGGATATGAATATTGACGAATATTAAAACTATTTTACCATATCCTTAAAAAATGGATATGGATGTAAAACGGATATTGATCGCACACGAGTAATGTTAGAAATACTCTGTAGAATCGACTTAACTACAGTGTCGTCCCTGACATTTCGTGGACCCTGGAAAAAGAAAAAAAAAGGGCTCTTATAAATTTTGATGAACGATGTGCCCTTATATAATTCCATGACTTTAGCATTGATTTATTCACTGAAATTTCGATTCTATAAAAGCTCATTTTTTGGCGAGTTGTTTCGTCAAAAATCGATTCCATAAGAACTCATTTTTTAACAAATCGCTTCATCGAAAAATTCGATCGCTCATTTTTCGGTGAGTTGTTTTACTAAAAAATTGATTTACAAGGCCTCATTAGGATATACAATATTTTTTTTCTAAATTAAAGGCTGAATACATGTAAAAATAGACCCCAAAAGTTGATGGAGCCCTGGGCCGTTGCACTCGTAAACTACCTTCATGGGCGTCCCTGATATTACCATAAGATTCATGCTATTACTACCGGATAAATGCCTTACTAGACAAAATCATTTTTAAGCGAATGGTTTACTATCCAAACAACTTTCTCCCTTCAATTAATCTTCAATGTACAATTGCAACACTCACAATGGTCCCTGCTATTGTTTTCATTATCTCTTTGGAAGAAGGAAAATAATGGCCTAAAGTCATTACGCTACAAGGAAATGCAACAACTATGCGGGTATTTGTATTCACTCTTATTTTATGGATACATAGAGGATATATATAGTTCAATATATCATATGCCTCGTTATCTTGTATCTATAAGTATTTCACCACAAAAACAAGAGCCATATCTGTTCGTTTCCCAATGCAGTATATGTTACTTACAATCCATCTTGATTTTAGCAACATCCAGAAAAATATAGGAGACAGATTAAACAGAAAATCACACATCTTCCATTCATTGTTGATAATAACACAATTATACTAATTCTTGTGCAATTAGCAGCATTGAATCTCAATTAACAATCCTTCCGATGCTATGAAATTTATCCCTCGATGTACAATGCACGCCTGTCCCGCTATTGGTTAACAATAAATCCCTATGCAAAGAAAAACTTAAAAGAATTCCGAACTGCGAAACAAGTAAGAATGGAAGATTTAAAAAATATGATAACATAATAACAACAAAAGAATTACCAGTGTCATTCCCATTCGAATTTTTCGGGGGAGAAAGATCCATAACAACATATTAAGAAAGAGAGAGGGACTGATGAATTAAATTAAGAATTGCTTGAAAAGGTAAAATGTGGCCGTTGAGTAAAGGATTTCATGGGAAGAGCAAACATCTTTTTCATAATTGGAAATCTGGCAATAGAAATGTTGAGGTAGATGGAGATCCAAGAGGCCTATTTTTTAAATTTTTCAACATGCAAGAAAATGGGCCCCTTAAAGCTCATGGGCCCTGGGCCGTTGCACTTCCAAACAACCCCCAGGGTCAGCCCTGCTTAACTATATAAGAATTGGATGGAAAACACATGATATTAATTTAGTATATGTGTTTGTGTCATAAAAATTATATAAATATGGTAAAAGAAGGTAGAGAATTATGTGATATATGGTTAAAAATAAATCAATGACTATATTTATATACGAAAACGGATATACTGTTACGAATATCAAAACGATAATCATATTCGTATACATTTTAAAACGGGTGCGGATACATATGTCAAAATCTGTATCAAACGGATACGGTGACGGATCGGATATGGATATATCCGTATCCATTTGCATCCCTAACAAAAAGGCATGAAGTGCTTTCATACCAGAGGTCGCCTTTGACCACTAAGTGTGAACATGAGAATAACAGCTCTCCATGCACGATATAATGTGCCTAGCTCCTAAGCTTCCTTCCCAATTCCGTCCATTCCCGTCCGGCCGGCAAGTCCTTGCTGCGCTCAGCTAGCTTCCCGTCAGTACCTCACGAACCTTCTCCTGCGACGGACATATTCGAAGGTGCATCCGTGTGTTTCTCATGCATGAAGTTTCAACTTCTGATTCACTAAATTCTGAAGCAACTCGCTTAACAACTTAAGTAGTAAAATATTTTTATTCACTAAATCAAGCAGGTTTAGGATTTTCTTCAACTCCATTCCCTCATCGCCCAAAGACGTCATGTTTCCGCCACTCAAATCGTGTATCGTGTTCCCCTGATAATAAGATTTCATTTCCTTATCTACGAAAAATCCATGACAACAGCCACAGGACTAGTTATATGCTCTACATTTCTCCAATATCATTTATGTTCTCCAAATTCATCTGACGCAGTATCACAAACTGAAACACATTCACTTTCTTATGGGCTTCATAACGAGCGTGGATCGTCTGTTGGCCAACAGAGTCTGCTGCAGCGTCCGGAGCTGCTCGATCAAGATCGAGCGGTTCGCATGAATTCGCACGGTCGGACCCACAAAAAGGTGCGAATTCATGCGAACCGCTCGATCTTGATCGAGCGGCTCGGATGCTGTAGCAGACTCCGCTGGCCAGCAGACAATCCGCTCCCCTTCATAACAGCTATGCCGACAGCAACTTCCCGTACAGGTCTTCGCTATCCTCCGCATGCGACTGACCTCTCCGAAGGTGGCATCTGTATGCTTATCAAGCATGAACTTTTAGCTTTAGATCCATTATATCTTGAGGCATAAGCTGCTTGAGAGAAAGCAACGCCCACGAGGAACGATTATGCTATATATTTCTCCAATGCCATTTCGTTCTGCAACTTCAACGAGTTCATCAAATGCATTATCATGAATTAAAATACATATGATTTAGTAAACTATAAGCAAGTTTCATACCCTCGTTTATGTAGACAAACATAAATCTATGTTCGTTTCCATGGCAACACCCACATTGAAAATGCAGAATAAGTTATATTGTCGGGTGAGTCGTCTTTATCTTGGAAAACATATTAGGGAAAAAGGAATATAATTTTCGTAATTGGGATGTTTATGAACTGCGCGGGCATTATGGATCATAGGTATAGTTCTTGTAATACAAAATATTTTTTTAATCTATATGTTGATATTGTTAAAATTTAAAACTACATATGGGTTAGAAATGGAAGATCTACCTGCAAGAACAGTAGTAGATCTTCTTATGATATTTTGTGCAGCATGCATATTATGTTCTTCCGACCAATGGTTTAGAACAACTGCTTATCATTCGTTTTATTAGCATAAGATGATACCTCCAATACCGGATGCAACATTTGGAGATTATCAAGCATTTAATTACTGCAGGCATATATACTGAATTGTTTACTTCTATAAATATAGAAACCATCATGTGGGCACGTGGATTTACTGTCACTTATTAAATTGCAATAAACATAGAAACCACCATAGTTGATAGAATATTTTATTATCATGTATGTATCCATATCCTAAAAAATAAAAATGCTATGTATATCCATATTCACAAAAAAAATACATATTCATATTTGTATACATATCCACTAAAATGTAAATATCCATATTCTAAAAAAATTAAAGATGATATCGGTATCCAATTAAGAATATTCATATCCAAATTCATACTGTTTTCGCAAAAAGAATCCTCATCTATGCCCATATCTGTATCCACAAAAAAATTAAAACACATATCCATGTATATATATGTATCCACTAGATTATAATCAGTATCCATATCTTAGAAAAAAAATTAAAAATTACATCCGTATCCATATTCATATTAGAAAAAATCTCATATCCATATCTGAAAAAAAAACAAAAAAAACACATATCCACGTTAGTATCTGTATCCGTAAAAAACTATATCTGACATATTTTATTCATATAATAGATATATTTAATACATATGTATTTGTATCCCCTTGAGTATCTTGTAACAATATTTGTATACATATCCAAAAAATGAATCGTATCTATTTCCATATCCGCAGAAAAAAAATCACATATATGTTAGTATACATTTATGCATATATTTGTAACTTATCCGATCTTTTGCATCTATATATTTGTGTCCATGTTAGTGTCCCTATATACATGCCAAAAAAAGATATCCATGCGGTGTCCAAAAAAATATCCAAAAAAGAAAAACACACATGATGATAACCATATATGTGTAACAATGATATACTAATTAAAAAGTAGTGAAGAAGAATGCATTCATTAGCATTTCTAAGAAATGGAATCCCAATACCTAGGGATGATGATTCCCCGGTATGAGGGAATCTGATTCCTTGGTAATCGTGATTCCTACCTTAATATGATCTAACACACACATGAATGGAATCGATAAATGAATGGCAATCTCATTCTCCCCTCTATTCCTGCATAACAAATGGGCCCTAAAGTAGGGTGGAGCATTGGGCCGGGTCAGCCCAGACCCAACCCTAACCCGACCTGCCAAAATCTGGACCCGGTCCGGACCCGATGTATATATGGGTTGAGCCCGAGTCTCCATAATACCCAAATTTTTATTTCAGACCGGACCCAACCTGAACTCGCGTGGACCCAAGGTGACCCGACCCAGCCCGCTCCACTCCTCACCTACGCCTATATCAAAAATTAACCCTCTCTTATCTTCTTGTATTTATATTTTGCTCTTTGTTTTCACTCTACTTTATTAGAGATCAACACATGATAATTTGACATCAACACAAATGTGATAGAAATTGACAAATACTCTTTTTCTTATATATCTGTTAGAATTTAATTATATCCAAACAAAATTATATAAATGTCTCTGGATGAGAATCAGGATATCGTTAAGTCTTTATTATGGGAACCTTATAACAAAAAAACACGTAAGATTCTTTGACTTCCTTTGATCCGACATAACACATATATTATTAATTAATACAAAATGGAGCTGACATTGTCCAGAATTGAAGCTTCTGGTAAGCATCAATCGGATTAACGATAATAGCAAGTTAATTACTGGACATGGAGGGAAAAAATGTGGTTTATTATTGTACGTGCATGATAGTGTGATGTACATGCATTTGGAATTTTGGCGTGGAAGGGTTGTATGTGGGAAGTACCTATGTAGTGGGAACAACTTGGAGCCGGCCGACCCCGACCCGTGGGCCGCCAGGTCTGCGTTATCAATTTTGCAAAAACCTCAGGCCTCGACCCAAGAAAAATCAGTGGGTCTAGGCCGGGCTCTTCCGGGTTGGGCCGGGTCGAGCCTAATGCTCCACCCTAACCTAAAGGGTATAGGAGGTTTAAAGGAAATTTTACATTCCATGTATATCACAAGGGAAACGGACGACCACCCTCTATCCTTTATTTTTTTCCTATAAAAAAACTACACCATGACACATTTTGTCTACGTAGTCAGTGGAGGTAGCATTAGGCTTAAGACGATGGTTATATATATATATATATATATATATATATATATATATATATATATATATATATATATATATATATGATTTAATAGGGCTGCCCTCTGGGGCAGCCAATATATTTGTTCCGCTCTCTATTTTGACGCTTTTTTTATTTTTTTTGAAAAATATCACCATGTATATTCATTCATATAACCCTCCTATATGCCATTCGAATTTCGTTAGAAACAGAGACTCATACGGCCTCCATCGAGATAGTGTCGATTCAAAAAATCCAGCGACCGTTAAAAAATGACCGTCTGGATGGAAACCGTAGGAGTCTCTGATGAAATTTGAATGGCATATATGAGGGATATAGGGATGAATATATATATATAGGAAAAAATGGGGCTGCCCCCGCCCCATTTTTCGGCAATTTTTTTATTTTTTTTGAAAAATAAAACCATGTATATTCATCCATATATCCCTCCTATATACCATTCGAATTTCGTCAGAAACAGAGACTCCTACGGCCTCCATCTCGATGGTATCGATTTAAAAAAATCCTGTTACCGTTAAAAAATTACTGTCCGGATGGAGGCCGTAGGAGTCTCTGTTTCTGACGAAATTCGAATGGTATATAGGAGGGATATAGGGATGAATGTACATGGTGTTATTTTTCAAAAAAATAAAAAAATTTGCCCAAATAAGACGGGGGCAGCTATGTTGGCTGCCCCTAGGGGGCAGCCACATATGACCCCCCCCCCCCCCCCCACACACACACACACATACACACACACACACACACATATATATATATATAGGGTGCACTTGAATTGAGGTGGCACCTTTCCTTGATTAAGGAAAGGTTTCATCTTAGGCCGTGGGATGAAGATTGTACGAAGGAGATTGAAACCACTATGTGGTTTTCGTGACAACTAACATTCCTAAAATGAGGGATGGTTAAATTAATGCTAAATAAAATATTATACGTCACTAATCATTCTATATTTAGCAAATAAGCATGGTTAAGAACACAGCATTTCGGCAAAAACTAGGTTGATTAAAAGCAACTTATTTTGAGATAATCTGTTATGAAATCACAAAATATTGTGCTATTTTACATCTTTAAGTTATATTTTACAGCATATAATCTACCGCTTATACGGAAAAAATGCTAAAAGACGTAGACATATTTTACACATATTAAGTAAAAAAAATTACATTCGGCTGCGTAATAAAATACGAAATTGAAAAAGACATTGCAAACTCTCGTATACGCATATACTTAATTAGAAATTTAGACATAAGGAAATGTAACATTGAAATACGTTTTATATCTATAATTTACACGATACAAACGACAACTACAATTTTATAAAATATTTTACAATGTCATTATGATAACTGTAGAATATTTTTTACAAACTTTTAATAAAGCTTACCAACACTTTTCATATTTTACGTGTAAATTGTATATTTTACAAAAGGCTACACTATTATGTTAATGTATATCACAATTAATATATGAACGTAACGTATAGGAATGTATATTTATTTTCTCAAAATCTTGATCACCTATACTTACAATTGTATGTTAATATATTACAAATGTAAAATTTATTTTACAAGATTTGAGTGTATTTTAATGAATTCTCTTACATTTTGCATTAAGTAATTGCCAATGTTGTATCTATTTTACATTATCAGTCTATATTCTAAAAAAGCATGTTTTATTTTACATCGTCAGCTTTTATTCTACAATTTGAGTTTCCGCTTGGTTTTATGTTCCCGATTCTACAAATAAAATGGGAAGATATACATGGTACATGCTGACAATGATGCTCTCATGGTGAAATTTGAATTATATAACATATTAAAAATTTTATCTTTAAAATTTTTGATGCTTTCAATAGAGAACATAAGCATTGATAACTAAACAATGTATGAAATCCTGAATTACGGATTTGAAAAATTAAATTAGTGATTTTATATACAACAGGAAAATTTCGCTTTAGAATGAGATTGCAGATGATATGAATAATTTGTTGCGAGAAACACATGTGTGATTCAAAGAATCAAACGCTAAACGCAAAAATGAATCTTTTACATTAAAATTGAGCATAAAGATTGATGAAAACATACACTGGAATTTTAAACAAAGGAAAAAAAGATGAAGAACAAACATGTTGAGTAGATGAAGATAAAATACTGACCTGTTTAGACTTGGAGAAGATAAAGCAGAAATGATTCTCAAAAGCAAAAGCTAGCTACCAATGGTTGAAGAGCAAAAGAAAAAGGGGAAATGAAGTTTTCAATAATTAATTAATTACCAAATTAATGATTACTCATTGATTAAGATAAATCAGTTTGTAATTTAAAAATTCAAATTCTTTCTATTTTTAGTCAAAACAAAAAACGAGCTCCCTTTTAATTTCAAAAATACAAAATTGCCAATAATGCAAATAAAGAGTTATGTGAGTAAATTGAATCGAATTTAAGGAAATTAACATATGAAGTATATTCAAAAAATAAAGTTAGAAGAAAACCTAATTTCAAATTAATCAAAAAGAACTTACCGCATAAGGGCAACGACGGCAAGCCAGACGATCTTCTAGCTATTCGATCCAGGAGAGAGCGTCCACTCGAGAAATCACTATCTTAGGAGAAAAGAGGGACATCAGGCGACGATGGAGGAGATGCAATCCAACATGGTTGAACCAACGAGGGAACGGGATGAAGACTCAGATCAATACAGTGGGGGTGCGAAGATGGAAATCCAGATCCATCGGCCGAAGCAGCAAATCAAAAGTAAGTATATTTTCATTTTTATACGACTAATTTAACAATTTTAGATAAATTTTACCTCTAGTAACTGGTATGAACAGAAGGACAACAACTACAATTTATCAAAACAAAGGAATTCGATGTTGATAAGGATGCTCTGAAGCTTAATGATGATTTTGGAAGTATGAGTACTTTTTTTTACTTAGAAATAAATTGGGTTTTTTATTTGTAAGTACAAGATCACTGATTATTTCAAACACAATATATTTTTTCTCTTCTTTAGGCAAAGGTTATGTACAACATAGGTGCTACATTGAACATTTTGTTCAGTTCATTGATAACCATAGACCCACGCCCAAACAACAAGCACTACTGTCAAAGACAGCTTTTGGGAGAATAATTAACATTAGGCATGTTGACATACAAAGAAAAAATCTTCAATGGTTGGTTGAGCAATACCAAGGAGGCAGAAATTTCAGATTTGGGAATAAGGTAGTGAGTTTCAGTGATGAAGAAGTTGGGGCAATTTTGGGCCTGCCAAGCTCCGGATTTTCAATAACAGTGAGAGGAAGACACCTTCAATGGAAATCTTTTATATCTCACAAAATGTTTGCAGAAGGAATGATTTTCAATAGAAGGAAGTTGAATAACATACTTGAGGACTACTACAATAGAGATGATGACAACTCTGTCTCTATTTATGTTACATGCTTGATACTTTTGATGTTTGCGACATTCCTTTTCCCAGACAGTTCATATTCTTTTCCGAAAGATTTGTTACACTACGTAGAATCACTTGAAGATACAAGATACTTTAACTGGTCTGGGGCTGTAGCAAGGATGATATTATTCAACATGGATGATGTTGTGAGTAGAGTTCAGAAGAGAAGAGCAGGTTCATCAAGGGTAACTCTTGGTTACCTTACATGATGTGTTGCCTGCTTATATGTGAGTATTTTGAAAATATATTTTATTAAATGATAAAAAAAATAATAACACCAATGTATCAGGTATGGATGATATAGTACTGCTGCAAGGAGCTTGTGGTCAGTAGAGATCTTAGGCCACGAATAAGGAAGTGGGCTGGACCAATCAAAGGAGTTTCAAGAGCATTGGTTTCAATAAGTTGTGATCAAGTAAGCTTTTTTGAGTTGATTAATAAAATACTGAATGACTCGTAATTTGATTTTTTTTTCAAATAATAAATTATCTTGTTTATATAGATATTGTCTGCTTTGTAACTTCAAAAAAATGAAATTGTAAAGATAGGAGCAGACGAGTATGTCTTTCCTTTTGATAAGTTTACAATAGATGGTTTTGCGGTTAGAAGACCTGAAATTTTGATCGTACAACCAATCCCAGTACCAGATGATGATTTAAAAAGGAAAGGAAAGCAACAGCTGGGAGAAATGACTGTCCAAAAAAAATGCTGGGGTTTCCATTGCAGACATTGTAAAAAAAAAGAAACAAAAAACATGTATGTGTGATGCATTTTCGATTGAGATAGAGGAGCTGAAAGAGAAGATCAAAGAAATAAGTGAAATATATAGGATACAAGTTGAAGAACATATCAGAATAAATTCAGAATTGAAGAAGGAGAATATTAGGTTGACAACTATGATTACGGAGCTGAATGAAAAAATAAAAATGGTTCCTGATCATGATATGAATGATCTTGGTCATAAAACATTAGATTCAGAAGAAACTTTGGAGAATATATCTGGAAATAAAACTGAAGGTGACATTGATGACAATGACCAAGGGATGGATGCAACAACACGAAATGTATCTGATGTCAATGTAGGAGATTTGGAACCTAATGACTCAGTTATCGGAGAAAGACTTCAGAATTTGATTATTGAAATCTGTGATGAAGATCCACTGTATCAATCTCAAGATACAACAAAAAACGATTCACCTCTCAAGAGTGACATGCCTTCGTTCGATCTGAACATTGGTGACCATTCAAAATCAGAAAATGAGAACACACAGCCTATTACAAAAAGAAAAAAGAGGGAAAAAGTTACTGTGCAACAGAGCTCAATAATAAAAAGATTAAAACAAAGAAGAGAGGCAAAAAAATTTGAACAAGAAGCAGAGAAGCAAGGGAAAGAGGAAATTGGAATACAAGAGAGTGACACATGCAGTGAGGTAAGCCACTGAAAAATAAAACAAATCCTTTTATGTCATTGAATTAACAACTTTGTATATTATAATTATGATATCAACTGTTTCTAACCTTAACTATAATTGATTGAATAATAATCAGTATCTCTGCGATCTAGTAACCGATTTTATTGGTTACGAAAAAGTGTCCGAACAAACAAAGAAAACGATCCAAGAATTTCTTCGCGATCCTGCCGACAAGTAAGTAATTTAACACAGATTCCATCTTTTATATGTAGAAATCATTGACTTTAGATATACAATCTTAATTAAATAAAATTCATAAGATTAAACGCCACATACTTCACTCCGGGAAATCGGAGTTATAAAGGAAGGGATATTCATAACTTCTTGTACGAAAGAATGATTGAGGATACGGTACGTATGTTTATAATATCTATCATTTTATATTTGTTTATGACCATAATGTTTTTTATATTGTAGATAATCGAGATGTTTATGGATGTGCTGCACCATAAATACTGCAAAACTAATGATCTGGTCCCATTTGTATTCACACCCATATTTCAAATGGTGAGATTATGATTACTGATGTAATTAATCTCAAATATCTTTAATCATCATAATTTAGTATTATTACTTGTATTTTTGCAGCAATATTTTGTGAACCTGATGGTCAATGCTATAGAAAGTGAATTTGATAAGCTTGAAGAGTTATACAAAGAGGGATTATTCATGCCAGAGTTGGATAAAATCTTCACTGTTATCCACACAAGAAACCATTGGCACCTTCTTGTTACCGATTTTAAAGTAAGAAAGTTCCTTTCATACAATTCTATGAAAGGAACAAAATTCCATAAGAAGGATGTATTGAAATGGGTATGAGATAATTAAAGTTTACATTTTATTAAACTTCTTCATTGATTGTTAATAACATTCTTTTTTAATTACATGTCAGCATGGATGAATTTTTGAGTACTTCATGGACAGTATACCAGATGACTGTCTTGCAGGTTGGGAGATCATTTACGTGCAAGATTGCCCGCAGCAACCTTCACAGAGTCTGGATTGTGGGATTTACGTGATGAAGATGATGGAGTACTTATGTGAAGGAAGGGCGTTGGACTTCACCTACGATGATATCGACAGATTCAGATCTGAAATAGCTTCATTGTTGTTGACGTGTAGTCACATAGAGAACTCGGCGACACAATGATAAAGCTAAATGACATATTAGGGTTTTTTATTTTAAGTCAGAACTATGTACTCTTTAATTGTCTTAAATTGTGTAGGTTTTCACATTTTCTTCTTTATAACTTCTTTAGAACCAAACATTTCATTTAAATGTGAGGAGTAAGCTACGTTTGCTTTGACTATATGTTACATGTTGTATTTTTTTTTCCAAAATCCTGGTTTTTGCAGCCAAGATACCTGCCTTATATATCATCAACCATGATATAACAAGCGGAGCCCTTCATGGGGGATTACATATAAGATCCATCTAGAACAGGGGATGATACAAAAAAGTAACTACAATACAATCTGTTGTTAAGTCAGAATCTGGTCGTTACAGACCCAGCATAGAGGACGTTTGCTTAGCCATCTTCTTCCCAGTAATTGGGTCTTCTTGCTGCTTGTATTTGCCTCCTTCATAATGACTTTCACGTATCCAATGGATACGTGCACTTCCTTAGTTCATCGCCAAGGAGTCATCCAGGCTTTAAGTACCCAATAATATCAGCTTCTTCTGTCCTTTTTCTTTTAGTGCCTCTTTCCAGTGCCCTCTTCCTATTTTGCCAATCAGAAATGCAGTTATGAATTGGATATCCCATCCAATTAACATGTATGACCCAAATTAGAGTATATTTCCTATTGATTACTCTTCCATCAGCATCCAGGAAATTTTTTTGTAGTGATAATAAGGCATTAAATAATTCCATCAGAATCAATTTTGCATCTTCCAGCTTCCATTCTAACAGATCCTTCTCAGAGTTATTGTGGAAAAAAGATTCAATATTTTTCTGGCTTGGAATATCTTTGAAAGAGAAATAGTAGTTCTCATAAATTTTTGATTTATATAAATCAGGTGAACCCTTTTCTTCCGTAATCGGAGAATAAATTGACTCCCTTAGTAGCGAGCACTTTAATAATTCAACAAAATCTGGCGTTGAACAGTGCTGAATATAGTCATTACTGCATCTGTAGTCAAAGTCAACCAAAAGTTTCCAATAGAACTGGTAGATAGAAATAGCAGTCATGAGACCAACACCAGCATGGTATAATTCATACCAGTATTCCATTAAGTCCAAGTAAGTATTCCCAACATTAATGGATAATTCCCAAACTGAATTAACTCGGTTGATTAATATAGAAATAGTTCTGTTCATCAATTTAAAGAACTGAAATTTAATAGGCGGAATAATTTCATCTATATCGAAATTGTACTTCCAGAAGTCAAGCCTTCCTTCCATCATTAAGACTACACTTTTTCCCAGAATTATATGAGCATTCAAAAAAATCCTTTGACTAATAAGACTCATTCTGTATTTGGCTGCCAATACTTTGAAGGGATAGACATTATCAAAGAATCTGGACTCTGCTATCCCAAGCCTTTTATATAAGAACATGAACTCATTCTCCTCATTCTCCAACTCATTCATAAGCATATCAAGCAACGAATCTGAAGACTCGAGAAGGAAAAATAAAGCTTCAGATTTAAGAACCTGGTGTTGAAATACTGATCCTTCCAGTTGCCGCCCGAACACAATGGAAGTCGCCATTCCTTTGATATGTAGGTTGACAACAAGAGCATATCTCGCTTTATATATATTAAAGAAATGCCAAACGTCACTTTTTGTCTCGAGAAAGGGCCAAAAAATTACTATCTCCTGCCGAAAACCCTGCTCCAATATCCGAAGTACTATCGTCATCATTATTTCTACTTTCCCATAACCATTCAACAGTCAGTATAACCGACGTCTGAAATTTGAAATGACGTGTCACTTTTCGTAAAAATATTATAACGCTTTGTAAAATAATAACGTGGTATGTAAAATATTGAATATATTTGTAAAACATATGAGATACATTACAACGCTCGATATATAAAAGACTTCCTTGTAAGATTAGAGTTTTCCAATGATAGAAAAACATCTTCTACTTTAAAGATTAACATCACAATAAGGGGTGCACGATAATTGCTAATTGTTTGTTATTCTTTATATCATCTACATATTTCTAAAATCATTAAAATTTACGTAATGTATTTCAATTGTTCATTTGTATGGAAACAATTATGTTAACAAGGGATACATCTGATCTGATAGAACATAAATAGATAAATTCAATGATATGATAATAACAAGGGATACATCTGATCTGATAGAACATAAATAGATAAATTCAATGATATGATAATACCAAGGGATACATCTGATCTGATAAAAAATGAATAACACATTGTTTGAATTCTACAAAAAAATGATCAAAAAATAGAAATCATCAAACATACATATAAATAGATAATCTAAGTCTAATAAGCATCCAAACTTCATAAGGCATTTGCATCCATGAATCTTTCAGAAGATTGGAAACCTGCAGACACAGACAGAATAAAAAGGAAAATAATAAGCAATATTAATATGGTTTATATTAGCTGTATAAAATGTGGCAACAAATTATCAAAAAATATAATCTTACTTTATTAAAATTTGATCAAATCACTTTAATTTCATTCATTCTCAACTGCACAATAAAATACAAAGATTAGTGGAAAAAAACACATATCAATAAATAACGAATGAAAAATATTTACCATGACTGGCAGATTTGTTATTAGGACAATTCCTGAAATCGTGACCAACATTGTATTCGAGGCAAGATTTGCATTGTCGGCCTCTGTTTCTTCTCATTTCGGTTTCCGATCTTATACGATTGCCAACGCCCTTAGGTCTACCACCACGACCACTTCCTTTCGTTCTAGCAACGTTAGGTTCTTTAACAGCTGGTTCCGTAATCATAACTGGAACATTTGTATTGTTCACTGTTGTAGAACTCGACGAAGGTTTGTTACTTATCATGCGATCAATGCTGCTACATAAATCACTTAATCTTTCTTTGGCAAATAAGAATATATCCTCATCATGTTCAACAGAAGCTGAAATAATATGAGAACACAATTGATTTAGCTGAGACGACCTTTCTTGGTGTGCAACTGTCACATAAATAGGATACTTTCCTGATTTTTTAACGGTTCTTGTCCACCTTTTCATTATATATTCCTCATTCAAACGCTCCATGTTCTGTATCTTCAATACTACAAGTATGTGCCTACATGGATATCCAAAGAATTGCATATTCTTGCATTCACAAACAAGAACGTCGCTTTCCCTTGACGATGAAACACATAATTCTTCATCAGAATTCCCAATATATGACACAAAATACTGACAGTAATCCAGGGAGTTCATATGCGTTCGAACATTAAGTTCCTTCACTTCGTTCAATTCATATCGAAATTTATAAAATATGAACTTGGTGTATATACGAACCATCTGTACCTCCATCTTCCATTTAAAGTTTGATTTTGGAGTGTAAACATCACCCATGTTATCCAGGTCATTCTCTCTTTCCATGCGTCGTTGAATTGCACTTTTAAATCTACAGACAAATTCTAGCAAGGAGTTCTGTTTAGTGATGTGATGTTGCAAAAATGCATTCATACTTTCACTCCTCTGTGTACTACGCTGACCAGCCCAAAAAAAATCCTTAAGATATAAACTAATCCATTTAAATCTTATACTATACTTCTCGTTCAACCAGACATTAGATGAAAGATCATACTGATCAATTATCTTGCACCAACCCAGCTCAAATTCTCTTATAGTTACACTTTTCCATACAAGTATGGAAAACGCAGATAGAACTTCGTTTATATCTTTAATCTTTCCAAGCTTACTTTTAAGCTTGGCCATTATATGCCAAGTGCGGAATTTATGAACTGTATGTGGTAAGCATATCCTAACAGCTGCACAGATTGCCGGATCTTCATCTGTGATTATAGATACTGGATGTTTGCTCATTACTTCTAGAAATCTCTCAAATAACCACGAGAATGACTCGGTTGTCTCCCTGCTCATGAACGAATTCCCAAAGAAGATTGTGTAACCGTGATGGTTAACACCACAAAAAGATCCAAATACCAGGTTGTATTCATTGGTCCTATATGTTGTGTCAAACGATATTGTATCTCCGAATAATTTGTAATCCTCAATGGAGGCACTATCAATCCATATACACTGAGTAAGCCTGTTATCATCATCGGTTGTGTACGCATAGTAAAATTTAGGGGTATTGGCCTTACAACTTTCAAAATGTTCAATTAGAAGGTGCACATCCATCCCAATACGTTGTTTCTTCTCCTTTCTGTTCAAGTTATAAATATCTCGAACAATGCTACCAACTTGACCACTGGACATGTTTATGAAAGCTGACTGCTTGGATACAGGTATATTTACATCATTCATTGACTTCACAAGCATTTTAGTGGCTTTTGAAAAACGTCTATTTGGTCTGAGGTATCTGCGTTTAGATGGAGAAACAAGATTGTGATTGTGATCAGGTTCAAAATTCGATACAAACCAATCATTGAGATCATGCCTATATGATACAGACATGAAAGCTTTGCACCCAGTCCTTGATATGCCAACACAGCGCTCCTCCTTATAAAATATACATTCATCACTCTCATCACTTCTTGCATTGTCCACTGACATTGATTTATCTGTATTTTTAGAAAACCCCTCTTTCCAGCAAACAAAAGATTTAAATATAACTTTGCGCTCCTTGGAAATCTTATCTTTACCAACTCTAGAGCTTGCTTTCCTAACATTGAATCCAATCTCAGTTGCGTATGCCTCATAAAAGTTATATGCATCTTGAATAGATAGAAATATTTGGCCTATATGCGGTGTGATAGCATTGACGGGGTCACTGATAGAGCAGTTATCTGAAATTTATTAGAAATGTAGTTGCAAACATTAGTTATTTTTAATTTAAATTATTACCCATAAATGTAAAATATTGAAAGATAATATAAAATGATGCACGTATATGTAATTTAACTGGTATAATGGACTGGAAATGTCACCATTTGAACGATATCACATATGATCGTATGATGTAAAATGATGTTCAAGATTGTAAATTGTAGAACATTAATGTAATATGATGTCAGAGAATGTAAAATGATGTACGTATTTGTAAAATATCGGGTAATGGACTGGAAATGACAACATTTGGACGATATTACATAGGATCATATAATGTAAAATGTTGTTCACGATTGTAAATCGTAGTTCATTAATGTAAATAATGAACTATATCATCAAATATACATAATTTACGTAATTTGCAAATTTTTATAACAAGAACATATAAATGAACAAAGGCTGCAAAGCTTTCAAACATCTGTTTAGTTCAGCATACCTGGTTGATGTAAATTATCATCAGTTCGTGCCCCGAGTCCAATAAGTTCACCCTCTCCGTCAGATAACTGGAGAAATAAAATACAATAATGTCACATATTAACATAAAAAAGCCCAAAATATTAAAGCACAATACGACTTCGATTCAAGAACAAGATCGTCTTTTAACAAAAATTACAATAATTCTCGTGATTTGCATAAATAAAATTATTAACCGGAAATGAAAACCGTACATTACCTGGGCATTATCTCTGTAAAATTCCGTATCTACTGTTTCGCCGATTTCCATGTAAATTCACGGAGGTATGTCTCCAAACTGTGAATACTGGTTCAATGAAACGTTAATGAAGAAATCGTATTTTAGGAAGAAATAGAATTCAATTCGAACATAACCAATCCGCTAAAAAATAGGAATTCGATTGATTTACACAATATCTGTCGTCATTAATAGAATATGATAATTTTCTATAAATAGCAAATTCCAATTAATAGAGTCGTAGTGGTATCGACTCTCCAAAGGCGGTTTTTACTATGGCCGTCGATGGTAATCTGACGGGTCTAATTGAGTGTCGCACCATGTTTGCAATGAGGCGCCACCTCAATTCAAGTTTTTCCTATATATATATATATATATAACGACATTTTAAAAAAAAAACACCGAAAATGGTGTGGGGGCAGCCCCATTAATCTCATATATATATATATATATATATGGGAAAAGGGAAGCTACACCATGGGGTGCAACCAACTAGCTACACTCGGCTATTTTTCTCATTGATTTTTGATTTTTTTGAAGGAAACTTATAGGGGATCTACTTAGTTTATTGTGTGGAATATGTGATTCAAATTTCATTCAAAACAAACACTCATAGCATTCCCGTCTAGATATGGTCAATTTTAATAATTTTGAAATCGTTAAATTGTCAAAGCCTTGATGGAGATGATAGAAATGTCGAATTTAGTTGAAATTGATATGATATCATGGTGATATATAGTGATTTAAATCCCCCTAGGTTTCATTTCAAAAACACAAAAAAATCAATGAAAAAAATGGTCGGGTGGATCTAGTTAGCTACACCCCCGGGTGCAGCTTCCCCAGCCTCTCTCTCTCTCTCTCTCTCTCTATATATATATATATATATAGGATAGGTAGTATGCACCTAGGTGCATGTAATTTTACATGCACCCGTGCCTATAATTACCACATTTTTTACTTTTCTGAAAAATACCGCCATGTATATTCATCTATATATCCCTCCTATATGTCATTCCAATTTCGTCAGAAATAGAGACCCCACATCCTCCATCCAGAATATGTCGATTACAACAATTCTAAGACCGTTAAAATAATGTGTTCTAGATGGAGGACTTAGGGGTCTCTGTTTCTGACGAAATTGGAATGACATATAGGAGGGATATATAGATGAATATACATGACGGTATTTTTTCGAAAAGTAAAAAAATGTGGGAGTTATTGTAACGGAACGGGTCGGTACTACCGGCGGAAGCATGCAACATTGGGTCGCACGACCGAACCGTTACCGGAAACTTGCATGGTATTCAATAAGCATAGAGATACAATATTTGACTAAAGTCCAGTCAACATGAAAGTTCTCTTATTACAAGTTCAACATGAGTAACATTGAAAAAGGACCAACAACAAAACTAGCAATTCAAAGTTCCAGTGGGCATAAAGACATCCTTCCATAAATAATCCATCAATGGTCCGTACCGGTTCAACTTCACAAAGATGGGTAGTTGCCATTGAACTATAAGTTAGATTACAGCTCGTGCTCTCCTGAAAAAAACAGCAATACATGTCGTGAGCTAACGCTCAGTATGTGTCGAGTTGGGGTCAAGCCGGCTAGCGCGGAAAACAAGTCTCCCTATGCTAACTTTAAACCATTAAAACATAATCTCTTCTATACAATCAATTATCCACAACTATATGATTTGCATAATTATCTTATTGCATACGATACTAACTTGTTCTCATATACTTTCACTATGAGACTCATAATTCAATTAAACATGCATACAATGGTATTCCTTGTGAAGACTTTCGTTAAAGCCATAATTACATATATACCAATAAAGTTTGCCATATTTGCATATACGCCTTAACATTTTCATAATTTTCACTTATACCCTCAGAACTTTTCTGTAGTTGCATATATGCCCCAGAACAATCATAACACTTGCATAATGCCATTACTTGGTCATAGTTGCACACATGTGCCTTAGCAATTTCAGAAACTGTACACATACCATTTGTTTGTTTAGTGGATAAAGTTGTCTTAATTGTTACTTCTTAATGGCTTTGATGGCTTTGCTGGCTTTGGTGGCTTTTCCGCTGGAACAAGCGGTTCATGACATACATGACAGTGTAGCTACAACTGTAGAGGACTTATCTTTTGCCTCAATCGGTTCCTTGAACCGTACGCCCCCGGAAGGCGTTGGCCCCTTTTAGGCCTACGATAATTGGACTCTAGAGGTGGCTCCCACCATTAGGTGTAGCACTTAGCTCCGCTTATCGTTAACATGCCATTAATTTTAACGTCATCACTTACGACTGGATAGCTTCCACAGTCAACATAATATGTTTTACAGTGAAAGTAAAACGCTTGAACTTTTATATATTGCGTATAGATATTAGATTGGTTCTATGGATATAACGTGTTTACTATACCAAGTAACATTCCATTTCACTCACCTGATCATATTTCCAAAACCCGCATCTTAAAAAGTTTCAATCGCAGGGTGTCGTATATCAATTCCATAATAATACCATTATATTATAAGAGTTATTGCACATGCGTTAAACATCTATTAAAGGTGATTAGATTGTGAAATTGTTCTAATAATGGAAATATAATAATGGAAATACACTGGGAAAGAAGGTACAATGAGACCGTAATAGCTTTATTTGGTTAAGTACAGTAGGATAATAAATTGCCATAAAGAAATGCTAAAGCTATTAGTGTCTACCCATAATGCAATTTAAATAGATGTTCACGGTAACTACCCATAATGCAAAATTTCAAAGATTTCACTTTACATCAATGTCACAATATCTACCCATAATGCAAATAAAAATGTTCACGGTAACATTTAGACAGATCAAGAGCGAGAGTTATCAGAAAAAAAACAAACATTTTCAGTGATCATCATTGAATGACAGGGATGTTAATATACGCTCGAATAATCTCTCCATTTCCATACTTAACTTCAGACGTTTCACGTGAAAACTAAATCTATGCATATGAATGCATTCGTTGTTCACTTATCAACGTCCTATTACACAATCAACATAGCCAAATTAGTAGAAGACATGAAAAAATCATTTATGGAATAATGGATTCATTAAATCATATGCACACAACCGGTGTCACAGAGTCCATTCATTTGGATCTAGTATTTATATTAATTCAATTGGTTCAAAAATTCAAAGCTATCTTCTATTGGCTAATAATATCAACAGAACTTTTAATCGTGACTTTTAGTTATATAGGAAATGCATGTCCATCAAGAACGAATCTTTGAAAATATTATGTATCTGCTTTCAAGAGTTATCGTATTATACGAGTCCTAGGAGTTCGACACATACATAAAAGAAATCATTATCTTAAACCGATACCTACATCATCTTGAGCATATATTGTGCACATTAAGTAAATACTTATCACAAAGGCATATGTCGATTCATCGAATAATATTCCTACGGTGTTCGACACATACCTCAAAATTGACGAAAAGTATCTACGAGATCTCTACGAGCCTCTCCTTGCTCCGGATCGTCGCCGACGTCCCCTGCGATGTGAATAAATCTCTCGATGAAAATCTCTTTCTCTAACTCTCCCTCTCTCCTTCTCTCTCCCTCTCTCTCTCTCTTGATTTTGCCAAGCACAAGTGACGTGGGGGGGAAGAACCTTTGGCCTTTTTAAGACCCTAAAGAGGACAATCAATTGGCATTAATTCTAGAAATAAATCTATGCCATTAATAGAGAAAATAAAAAGGCAATATGGCTGGAAAAAATCTCCAGCCGTTACAATCTACCCTCCTTAAAAAAAATTTCGTCCTCGAAATTTCTTGATAAAGGATCACACCGAAAAGCCGTGGATGCTTCTTTCGCATTTCACTCTCCAGCTCCCAGGTGGCTTCCTCCTTCTGGTGATTCTGCCAGAGGATCTTGACCATCGAAACTATACGTCGACGAAGCTGATGGTCTCTACGATCGACTATGCGAACATGTTTCTCCTCAAAGGTGAGATTAGGCTGAATATCAAGAACCTCATGCTAGATAACGTGCAAAGGATCAAGAGTGTACTTCCTTAACATAGACACATGGAAAACATCATGTAGCTTTGAATATTGAGGTGGTAGTGCAACACGATACGCCACATCTCCGATTCGTTGTAGAATCTCAAAAGGTCCTATGTGTCGAGGAGTAAGTTTCCCTTTCTTACTGAATCGCAACACACCCTTGGTTGGGGAAATCTTTAAAAACACGTGATCTCCAACTGTAAAACTCAACTCCCTTCGATGACGATCTGCGTAAGACTTCTACCTACTTTGAGTTGTCAACAATCTCTTCTTGATTAGCTCAACACCTTGCTTGCTGATCTAAATTAGTTCCGGCCCCAAAATATGCTTCTCATCAACATCACTCCAACATGAGGGTGATCTGCAAGGTCTCCCATATAATGCCTCATAGGGAACCATCTTGATGCTCGAATGATAATTGTTATTATAAGCAAAATCTACTAATGGAAGATATCTATCCCAGCTACCTGCAAAATCTAGAGCACAAACTCTCAACATATTTTCTAGTGTATGGATGGTCCTTTCTGATTGACCATCAGTCTGCGGGTGAATTGAAGTGTTGAACTTCAATTGAGTTCCCATAGCATCTTGAAAACTTTCCACAACCGAGATGTGAATCTAGTGTCTTGATCTGACATAATTGATGTAGGTATGCCATGTAATTTGACGATTTCATTCACATATGATTCAGCTAGACTATCCATCGATTGATCCATACAAATGGTTAAGAAATGTACCGATTTGGTTAATCGATCAACAATCACCCATATGGTGTCATGACGATGCTTCTCAACTATTTATAGTCCATCCAAACCCATGATCGATCGATCACAACGAACGCAATACGTGAGATAATCTGGTATATAATCACTTCGATGGTATTATAATGGTGCATCCTGGTCTTAGACAAATCAATAACAAAATTCATGTGATATGCTTTAATTTCAATCTACTGTATCCAAAGGTTGCACATGCCTTGATGTTTTCGGATGTTCAGTCTCAATCTATTGGCATATTAGGATTTTGGAAACAAATTCTAGAATCTCTATCTTAAACGTTGCCCACTAGCAAGATCGTCGGATATCTTTAGACATTTATATCAAGTATGGATGAATAGTATACATCGATCTCTGAGATTCATATAATGTCTTCTGCTTTAATTTATTGTCACCAAGAATCCAAAATCTTTAATAGTATATCAAATCATCATTGATTCCATTAATAAAATCATATTATTCCTTCTTAAGTGTTTTGATTATTTTTGAAAAATCCGCATCCTTTCTGCTACTTTGATCCTTCAGATTACCTGAAAAATTTCTCATTGTATCGATAATCTCATCAATCTATTAGAGAAAATATTATCACTACTAACTCGAAGTCTTGAGTAGGATACTCCAAGTGGAAAGTTGGATAGTTACTCTCTTATGCTCTTAGTTGGCTTGAGGCATAATCAATACCTTTTCATAAAGTATACCTACTTTCTTTGTCAGATATATCAATGTCAACTACAAAACTCTAATGCATAATAGTAAACTTCATGTCCGGGTCATGGTCAACATTTACTCCTTTTTTTGAAAATTTCAATCATGATCCTACAAAATGTACAAACTTTGCATCTTTTCTAATGAAGCTTGTCATCATTCTAGTAATGTATAAGAAAGTTCTACATGGATCACCAATATACCTTGTCACCCTAGAGATCCATGAATCTCTAAAATATTTCTCAATAGATTCCAAAGTAATATTGCTTTCATCTTAATTCACCATCTTCAATGTCATCGATCATTATATAAACAATACTAAGGAATCTGATTTGTCCAACCCAATGATACATTTATAGCACTTTTCATAAAGCTAATGATGACAAAAGGTTATAAATATAACATTGAGATGTACTTGATATTTCTCCAGATCACCAAAGTATATAACATTATCATCCATAATTATGATCATAATTTTATCATGATCCTCGAAAAAACTCTATTCATAAATTCTATAAAAGCTACAAGAGTAAAAATGCCTGATAAAATATTTCACAATGGCTAATCCTTAGTCTGAAAGCTATTTCTAGAATGTTCTTTTTTTTCCTCCACTTATATGGTAAATCATAAATATATTTATTTTAGAAAAGATCTTTTCTCTCCATAATCAATGAACAAATCATTTATCCAAGATAGTCGGTATCAATCCCTCAAAATTACCTTATTCATAGTTCATAAACCAATGAAGATACTATGTGGCTTAACTTTCCTTATTCATAGAGTGAAAAATATTCCATGTGAAAAAATCAAATCACAGAGTCTCTTATCCAATTGTTATTGTGATCAATTCTCTTTAAATTCGATAGGTGTCATTCAATAAGGATTTTCCAAAATTAATGCAGCCTATGTGATAACAACAGTGGAGAATAGAATGATGATCCGAAAAGGCATCCAAAAGAAATCTGAAACACTGGAAGTTTGATGATGTAACCAAGATGACTATGTGCTAGGAGCTAATTGGGTATCTAGTGCAATAATTAACTATAGTTCATTGGCTCTTATCATATTCTCATTATTCTCCAACTCCATAACTTTATCGCATACTCTTTGATCATGTTATTACGAAGTCTAAGGTAAAATCACTTTAATCAATGGAGAATCTCCGAAAAGTAGATTCTATTATGCTCAGTCGGTTAATCTTTTGCCATATCCTTTTAGATAAAATAACCCAATTATTCTTCTCCTTGTGGAAGTGTGTAATTTCAAAAGTTGTCTCCATTGAATGCATCAATCCAATGCTTAACTTTTCCATACCATGTCTACCCTATAGGATGAATGGATTGTTGAGAATAAAGACCTTCAGTATAAATATACCAAAGCTTTATGCATGATACTTTCATTGCTGAGTCATAATTATTATCAACTCTAGTAATTGTTGACGTGTGTACTTAGCACTCTCATTATTCAATTACGACTCACAATATCGGGTCACTTTAAGTCCATAATGATAGATCCTCTTTTAGAAGTCAAAGGGCAACTAGTTGCATGTAATACGTAGGTTTGACTCTATTCATGTCAGTCTTGGGTCACTATCTGTTGTAGATATCCTATGCCCAGAGGAACTCTAGCTCTGATACCATTTGTAACGGAACGGGTCGGGACTACCGGCGGAAGCATGCAACATTGGGTCGCACGACCGAACCGTTACCGAAAACTTGCATGGTATTCAATAAGCATAGAGATACAATATTTGACTAAAGTCCAGTCAACATGAAAGTTCTCTTATTACAAGTTCAACATGAGTAACATTGAAAAAGGACCAACAACAAAACTAGCAATTCAAAGTTCCAGTGGGCATAAAGACATCCTTCCATAAATAATCCATCAATGGTCCGTACCGGTTCAACTTCACAAAGATGGGTAGTTGCCATTGAACTATAAGTTAGATTACAGCTCGTGCTCTCCTGAAAAAAACAGCAATACATGTCGTGAGCTAACGCTCAGTATGTGCCGAGTTGGGGTCAAGCCGGCTAGCGCGGAAAACAAGTCTCCCTATGCTAACTTTAAACCATTAAAACATAATCTCTTCTATACAATCAATTATCCACAACTATATGATTTGCATAATTATCTTATTGCATACGATACTAACTTGTTCTCATATACTTTCACTATGAGACTCATAATTCAATTAAACATGCATACAATGGTATTCCTTGTGAAGACTTTCGTTAAAGCCATAATTACATATATACCAATAAAGTTTGCCATATTTGCATATACGCCTTAACATTTTCATAATTTTCACTTATACCCTCAGAACTTTTCTGTAGTTGCATATATGCCCCAGAACAATCATAACACTTGCATAATGCCATTACTTGGTCATAGTTGCACACATGTGCCTTAGCAATTTCAGAAACTGTACACATACCATTTGTTTGTTTAGTGGATAAAGTTGTCTTAATTGTTACTTCTTAATGACTTTGATGGCTTTGCTGGCTTTGGTGGCTTTTCCGCTGGAACAAGCGGTTCATGACATACATGACAGTGTAGCTACAACTGTAGAGGACTTATCTTTTGCCTCAATCGGTTCCTTGAACCGTACGCCCCCGGAAGGCGTTGGCCCCTTTTAGGCCTACGATAATTGGACTCTAGAGGTGGCTCCCACCATTAGGTGTAGCACTTAGCTCCGCTTATCGTTAACATGCCATTAATTTTAACGTCATCACTTACGACTGGATAGCTTCCACAGTCAACATAATATGTTTTACAGTGAAAGTAAAACGCTTGAACTTTTATATATTGCGTATAGATATTAGATTGGTTCTATGGATATAACGTGTTTACTATACCAAGTAACATTCCATTTCACTCACCTGATCATATTTCCAAAACCCGCATCTTAAAAAGTTTCAATCGCAGGGTGTCATATATCAATTCCATAATAATACCATTATATTATAAGAGTTATTGCACATGCGTTAAACATCTATTAAAGGTGATTAGATTGTGAAATTGTTCTAATAATGGAAATATAATAATGGAAATACACTGGGAAAGAAGGTACAATGAGACCGTAATAGCTTTATTTGGTTAAGTACAGTAGGATAATAAATTGCTATAAAGAAATGCTAAAGCTATTAGTGTCTACCCATAATGCAATTTAAATAGATGTTCACGGTAACCACCCATAATGCAAAATTTCAAAGATTTCACTTTACATCAATGTCACAATATCTACCCATAATGCAAATAAAAAATGTTCACGGTAACATTTAGACAGATCAAGAGCGAGAGTTATCAGAAAAAAAACAAACATTTTCAGTGATCATCATTGAATGACAGGGATGTTAATATACGCTCGAATAATCTCTCCATTTCCATACTTAACTTCAGACGTTTCACGTGAAAACTAAATCTATGCATATGAATGCATTCGTTGTTCACTTATCAACGTCCTATTACACAATCAACATAGCCAAATTAGTAGAAGACATGAAAAAATCATTTATGGAATAATGGATTCATTAAATCATATGCACACAACCGGTGTCACAGAGTCCATTCATTTGGATCTAGTATTTATATTAATTCAATTGATTCAAAAATTCAAAGCTATCTTCTATTGGCTAATAATATCAACAGAACTTTTAATCGTAACTTTTAGTTATATAGGAAATGCATGTCCATCAAGAACGAATCTTTGAAAATATTATGTATCTGCTTTCAAGAGTTATCGTATTATACGAGTCCTAGGAGTTCGACACATACATAAAAGAAATCATTATCTTAAACCGATACCTACATCATCTTGAGCATATATTGTGCACATTAAGTAAATACTTATCACAAAAGCATATGTCGATTCATCGAATAATATTCCTACGGTGTTCGACACATACCTCAAAATTGACGAAAAGTATCTACGAGATCTCTACGAGCCTCTCCTTGCTCCGGATCGTCGCCGACGTCCCCTGCGATGTGAATAAATCTCTCGATGAAAATCTCTTTCTCTAACTCTCCCTCTCTCCTTCTCTCCCTCTCTCTCTCTCTTGATTTTGCCAAGCATAAGTGACGTGGGGGGGGGAGAACCTTTGGCCTTTTTAAGACCCTAAAGAGGACGATCAATTGGCATTAATTCTAGAAATAAATCTATGCCATTAATAGAGAAAATAAAAAGGCAATATGGCTGGAAAAAATCTCCAGCCGTTACATTTATAGGCCCGGGTGCATGTAAAATTACATGCACCTGGGTGCATACTCCCTATCCTCACACACACACACACACTCACACACACAGAGAGAGAGGGGGGAAAGCCCCTCTCGTTAGTTTTTGAGGGTACCGGGATGATAAGTGTCGTTAGATTTGGGATCTAAAGTTCGAATTCGATGAAATTCTGGTGATGGCGTGGAAGAAATTCAAACTGCAGCCACAAGCCCTCATTCAAGTATGTGCATTCACTTGTTATTTATCTCTTTAAGCATGCACACGTACCTCTGTAAAATCTTTAACATTTCTACACCGGTAACTTGATATATGTATGTATATGTATGTATGTATATGTATGTATATATACAAAATAATGAAATCTCATGATTATTGATTTCATTTCTTCCATTATCAAGATTCAGACGAAGGCATGATTGAAAGCTTATGCAACCCATGTTTATAGTTATATTAACAAAAATCTAGGTTGAATAATCTCAACTTGAATATTTCCTTTGAAAAAAAATAACAACAAATGAGTTAGACTTTATGTGAGACAGTACCTCCTTTCATATTCAGGTGTAGCTCAGATTACCTAGTCATAATCTAAAACAAAATCTTAGGTAATTCTTATCATTAAATATTTTATTACAACCATCTTAAGAGTTTTTGGTTTCTTAAGCCTAGGCACAAGACCACCAACGCATATTTAGTATATTGAAAAAAAGGTGAACAGTACTTGTCAGAGAGAAAATCCTTTGTTTGAGCTTAAGAGAGATGATGCTACTTATAAAAATATAAAAAAATAGAGTTAGATATAAGTGCCTTAATCTTAAGATAATATTTAGAATTTAAATAGTTATATTATATCATAATATAATTGAGGTAAATGATGAAGTTGATAATAGATAAAGTATATGTGTGGGATTGTTAAATATGAAATTTATAGCCATAAGCATACTAATATACACAGTATGATATGATATAGTGTGCTGTAATATATAAATTTGAATACCCCACGCAAATAAGATAAGTGTAAGGTAAGATTATTTCAATATACTTTAAAGAATCTATTAACCACCATGCATGTGATATAATGTTTGGATAGTGGGTTTATGTGGGTTAAACTGGTTGCAGGTAACCCATTTTTAGGTTTTGGTGTTTGGATAGAGGGTTAAACTGGGGTGTGTTACAAGTGGGTTTATTGTGATGTGATTATATTAGAGTTCGAAAAAGTGAGTAGTTATTGTGATGTGATTGTATTGGAGTTTGAAAAAGTGAGTAGAAGTGGGGTAGTTTATAATTTTTATATGATATGATGGTATAATATATTATTTTTTATAGAATTGATGACGGAGAATTGATTTATCTAATTTTTTAAAAAGATAAAAAGTGAGACCCACATAGAGGGAGAAAATATGGGGTAAGGGAGGTAAACCCCTCAACTCTAGCCGAACAGCCCCTAAGGATACTTTCAAGAGTCAATTAGGTATACAACTGGATCTTTTATCAGGCGAGTGGTTACAAACTTCTATTTACATCATCTAATTTCAAATATGTTCTATGTTATCTTCTATGGCAAAATATATCGTGGCAGTAGTAGTATTTCAAATTAGCTATTTGTTTATGTGCATGTGCGTATTTGTGAAATTTTATGATTTACATGTGGTGGTATGAAGAGTATTATCTACGTTTTAAGAATGTGCACACCGGCTCCACCTAGAAGAACAATCCTGAGCATGTAAGAGGGCTTTGGGCCCGCACGTTGTATACACATAGGCTTTGTGTTGTATGCAAGGTGTTTCTAAATTTTGGGGTTGTCTATACGTATGCCAGTAAGATAATGACCTAAGTTAAGTTCACTTGCCTAGGCAATAAGTATGTATATTGTTCACGAGCTCATTGAGATTAGACGAGAATGATGGTACATATTTATGCTCTATGAACTGAAAATATATTATTCCCCGGAAAAACAAATCTTGCTTATTATGTTACTTTATGCAAGTAGATTACTTTTATTTTAGTTTGTCATTTTATAATCCCTGATTAGAAAATTTATGTTTTCAACTTTATGAAACTTACATTTAAGTGGTAAGTTTTCCTTATATGTTCAAGTTATTTTTGTTGTTTTGAAAATATCTTATTTTCATTTTAAAATTTGGATCATTCGTTGGGTCTAAACTCTTTATTCGGGTTCAGACTTGTCACTCTATTTCTTATTATATTTACAGACATACCTGATGAACGTCAAATTCACCTCTATAATAATGTGAAATTATGTTGTAGTACAGGAGACGAATTTGGTTCAGCAAAAACCACGAACTTTGAATGTCGTGGAATATTTTAACTTGGCAAGTCTACCAAGGTCGAACACAGGGACACAACTGCCTAATATGTTTATTGAATTTCGATTCATGAAGCACAATGTGAGTTAATTTCAATTTCAGGTCCTCATGATGCACTATGCTAATTACAAAGCGATGCCATGATGCATGCAATTTTTTATTTACTTTTATGCAAATTATAAAATGATGCATGAGCAAATTCGTAAGAGAAATTATGTGCAGATTAAAGACTAATTATACCCTAAAATATGAGCAACACAATATAGAATGAAATCAGAGTCAATTTGAACACATCAATAAAAATCGGTCATCAGATCAAAGCAAGACAAGAAGAGCACGATCCCATTTTCCACATAAAAATTCACTTTAATTAAAAGAGTATCAAATGAGACAAATAAGCATGCTAAAATGTAGATGACAAAACAAGGATCAAAACGACACTAAAATCATGCAATTTGGACCTACGGTGCTCAAGTTATGCTAAAAATAGTGCAAGGGCATAATTGTAATAAAAATACAATAAAAATAAAGGATAAATATTGCATTTAGGTCCCTGGAAGGACCTAAATGCAATTATGAAAAACCTCCTAGGCCTGTTTGCAATTTTTTATTTGCGCGGGGGCCTTTTGTAATTTCAAAAAGTTGCGGCCCTCCCTGTAAATTACCCCAGGCACGCACGTGAGGCACGCGCCTGGAGGACCATTCTGTAATATCTGGAAGTTCCTGGGTCTGGCATGCAAATTACCCAGCACCTCACGTGCAAGGCACGTGAGGGCTAGGCTCGGGTTAGCCCCGCAAGTTCGGGCCACGTGGATACTTCTGAAGATTCGGCGCGAGGCTCGGATGACCTGAGCCTATAGGTCGGGGAAGAGGCTCGGGTCCACCACGTGGCGTCATCAGGGCCGTCTGATCCTGATGATCGGACGGTGCCTGTACCTCCATCATCCTCCGCGAGCCACCAGAGGAGGCGGGGCTCCGGTGTGCTCCCTAGAGCTCCTCCAGGCTTTGCGAGGCCCTCCGAAGATCGGAGAAGAATGCTGAGGCCCTCGCGAAGGAGCTGGAGAGGTTGCGGACCTCCGGAGGCGGTTAGATTTGTCAATCGATGCAAAGCCACCGGTGGCGGAGCTGATGGTCGGAGGTGATCTGCAAGCTCCAATCATTGAAGCATTAGGTACATGTAGATGTTAGAATAACAGGAGCTTGTGTGTGCGAGTGATTGTGAAGTGCATGAAGTGAGATGGGAGCCAGCGGAGGTGGAGAAGGTGGTGGCTCAGGGGAGTCCTCCGCCGTGACGACGAAGGAATTGGATCGGGAAGCGAGGGGGTTTTGGAGGAAGGAGAAGAGTGGGCGAAGATCTCTGGTGGTCGGCGGAGATATGGAGGTGGCTTGGCGTGGGTGAAGTTGATCGGAGGTGATAGAAAAATTGAGTAAAATAGGGGAGAAACGGAGTGACAGATGCCTGGTCGGAGCCAGGCGATTGGCGGAGGAATAGGCTTGGGCTGAGGCTCAGTTGAGCCTCGGAGTCTTCGCCCGGCGTGCTCAGCCTAGGGCACGGAGCTCGGTGGCTGCCAGAGGAGCCGCTAAGCGGCGGAGGAACCACGGGTCAACACCAGGCAAAATCTGTCGTCGCCTCGACCTTCCGCCCCTTCGCTCTCACCGGAGGGGCGGAGGAAGCTAGGATGAAGCCCAATAACGGTGGACAGGGGCTGTCGGTTGACGGAGGAGGGTTTAAATAGGCGGAGGTGGTCGGAGTGATCTGGTGGTGCGAAGCATTTTTGCGAGGGGTGTTAATGGTGAGGGGAGTAACGGTGAGGGGTCTGATGGTGGCGCGAGGATGGTGGAGGAACGGGGAAGACGGTTGTGGCGTTACGACGAGGAGAGAAGGTCTGAGGCACCTTCTGAAAATGGAAGGGGCGGAGGTTTCACGTGTCGTAACGTCTGCGGAGGGGGACCAATGGGAGGAAGGAGATGACCAGGTGGCCGTTGGATCCAACGATCCAACGGATGAGAGTGGGGCGCTTGCGGAGGGCCACGATCAGATCCTAGGATCTGATCGTGTGGCTAGGAAATAGGCGGGGGCGGATGGTTGGGATTGAAAGTTGGGGTTGATCTAATGGTGTGGAATAGAGGGGTGACGTGGCAGGTGGAGGGACGTTAGATGGAAGTAGGATCCGAGGGCTGAGATGAGTGGGCAACGTGGAGGGATGAGGGGCGTTGGATGGGGATGAGATCAGGCGACTAAGAAGTAGGGGTGACGTGGCGCAAGGAAGATCGTTGGATAGGTGCTGGATAGAGTGGCTGAGGGCGAGGCGTGAGGTTACGGCCGAGATCAGATCTGGGAGATGGATCCAAGGGTTGGAAATAGAGCACGGATGGACGGTGAGGATGGAGGCGATTAGGGGGGATCCGAAGGCCTAGGAAGGCGTCGGGTGGCGAGAGGGGAGGCGGGCCACGTGGCGGCTCTAGAGAGCGCCACGTGGCCCAATGAGAAAATTTAGAGAATAATTAATAGAAAAGAAATAGGTAGAGGCCGAATTAGGAAAAAGTTAAAACATTAAAGTTGCTCGTCTCGACGAGATCTACAACTTTCATGTTGGTCAAAAATCTAAAAGAGGTCATTTGTATGAAAAGTATTTTTAGGGGTATTTTTAAGGGGATAAAAACACCAAGTTTGTGGTTTTGAGATGTTTTTGTATTTTTAGTGCTTTTTAAAGGTTAGTGAACTATAGACAATTATTCTACCTAATTTTTATGGGTTTTTGAGGATAAAATAGATATAGAAAAATAAGGAAAATTAAATACAAAAAATTACAGGTTAATTATACACAATATAGTACAAGATAAAAACAAAGGATTAAAGGTGATTTTATTGGATTAATTAAGACAGGGGTTTTAATATGCAGCTTTTAGCATGATGAATACGAGATTCATCATACCCCTATACTTAAACCATGCTCGTCTTCGAGCATCTAAAGAATGAAGGAGTTGGATTAATTCCTGACAGTGCACGTGGAATTTTCAAGTCTTGATGTTTAGAAGACCCTTGACCTAAGTGATCCTAAAATTCTGGGTTTATCCAAACCTTAGTCAGAAGGAATCCAACTTTTCTGATTATCAGACTCTCTTTTTATACATATAATATAAGGATATGACATTTAGTATACTGCATTTCAGGAGAGCCGATTCGATGCATCACTCAAAGTTCCAGTCCCAAAGATTCTCCTCTAGACCTAATCCTCAATGGTAGGGAATAAATCTATTCTTGCTTCAGTTAACCGTCTCATTAGTTTGTCAGACTTGAAATGTTGATGAACGACCAGATGATGGAGGTAATGGGATTGTGTCTAATTTTCTCACCCTCACATTGGAACAAGGGGCCTCTCGAGTGCCTTTTTACTCAACACATATAAATTTTTAGATTGATGACCAATGTGTCCGTCAAGAGAGTTGGAGTCGTCTGCACTTGTTTTTCTGGGAAAACACCGGGGTGTGTCTCTTTTGAGTATCTAATATACCTTTGACACCCAGACTTGTAGCATTTACGATGTAGAGCCCTTTTTTGGTGACAGCCCGACTCCTTGGTCCTAATTAGCACTTGGTCCAAGTGGACACTTTGAAAATATTTGGGAGCGCTCGCCATTGGTGGAAGCTCATTTGTAATTTGACTTGGGTATTTAGAGCTTTTTCTTTGACATTTCATTTCTTTTGTTGGCTAGCTTCACTGCTTTTACCAAAAGTTGGCGCACACTGATCAACAATATTCATTAAGTTTCATCACACCTTGGCACTTTTAGGAAAATATCAAAGAGATAGCATATGAATCTTGTTCACATACTGGCTAGGGTTTTGCTGACACTCAGGTTTTTCTAAAGCCTTCATTAACTTTATCCCATCCTAGAATATCATTGGATCGGGTCTAAATTCAAATCTCTGGTCCTAGTTCCTCAAGTGATATCTCAACTCAGCTCATCAATCACGCAGTTGTGGAAGTGACTGTGCTGATCATATTTTGTTGAAGGTAGAGATGAAGAGTGCAATATAGCACTCAAATCTTTCAAACCAGGGGAGTGTGGATATTTAAGTCTAAAAACCCTAATGTCTAAGGCATGTTATCTCAGACTCTCAAAATCACAGAAATCTAGTGTCCTCAAAATCCTCAAGCCTTGAGTGAATGTGAATGTGTCAGGAATACACCAACTCCTTAGGTTAGTGAATTTTTGTGTGATTTTTGGCTTTTGCAAATTTTATGGGTTTTAATTTTTTTTGATTTCTCAGAGAGACAATGATTGACCCAGGCTCAAATAGATAAAAGTATCCACTCTCAGCCAGTATGGGTGTAAGTGCGGGTCGATATCCCCTATACTTAAAATTTGCTATGTCCTCATAGCACAAGTGCCATGAAGCCAAGGCTCATTCAAATATAGGGTGATATAGCGGAACTGAGGAGGGGGGACCCCCCTATACTTAGGCCAAAATCGGCCTAAGTACAAGAAGACGGGACGAGAGATGGATGAGCAGGTAGATTCCCCCTATACTTAGGCTACAAATAGCCTAAGCAAAGTCTGAATTAGGGGGGGTTCTATGATACAAGGGTGAGGGGTAGGGGGTTCGTGAAAAAAAATACACACAGAGAGAGAGATAGAGGGAGAGAGAGAGAGAGAAATATACAGGGGGGATGGTGGGGGGTGAGTATGTGCAAGTGTAGGTGTGTGTGTGTGTGGGGGGGTAGATCATCTAGTGATCTACTTTTTTCCTTTTTTTTACAACATGTAATACTGGAAATAAATATGCAGATGCAATTTCTTTTTTTTACAACATGCAATGCAATTTGACTGATAAAAATCCTAGAATTTCTTCACGGCTTCTTTTGCGGCCTCTTCAGCGGAAGCTCCCGACTTCACGCCTCCATGACGATCAGGCGTCCCCGATTTTCATGGGCCCTGTCACAAACAGAGAAAAGTTAGAAACATCGAGAATTTAAATCAGCAGATGCAAAAATTGATGCATGAAACGAGGGCCTAAAAATTATTGAAATTAATCAACAAAAAATTAGAGTTCAATAATCAAGCAAAGCTGTGTCCCCGGCAACGGCACCATTTGATGAACGTCAAATTCGCCTCTATAATAATGTGAAATTATGTTGTAGTACAGGAGACGAATATGGTTCAGCAAAAACCACGAACTTTGAATGTCGTGGAATATTTTAACTTGGCAAGTCTACCAAGGTCGAACACAGGGACACGACTGCCTAATATGTTTATTGAATTTCGATTCATGAAGCATAATGTGAGTTAATTTCAATTTCAGGTCCTCATGATGCACTATGCTAATTACAAAGCGATGCCATGATGCATGCAATTTTTTATTTACTTTTATGCAAATTATAAAATGATGCATGAGCAAATTTGCAAGAGAAATTATGTACAGATTAAAGACTACAATTATACCCTAAATTATGAGCAACACAATATAGAATGAAATCAGAGTCAATTTGAACACATCAATAAAAATCGGTCATCAGATCAAAGCAAGACAAGAAGAGCACGATCCCATTTTCCATATAAAAATTCACTTTAATTAAAAGAGTGTCAAATGAGACAAATAAGCATGCTAAAATACGGAGGACAAAACAAGGATCAAAACGACACTAAAATCATGCAAATTGGATCTACGATGCTCAAGTTATGCTAAAAACAGCGCAATGGCATAATTGTAATAAAAATGCAATAAAAATAAAGGATAAATATTGCATTTAGGTCCCTGGAAGGACCTAAATGCAATTATGAAAAACCTCCTGGGCCCGTTTGCATTTTTTCTATTTGCGCGGGGGCCTTTTTGTAATTTCAAAAAGTTGCGGGGCCTCCCTGTAAATTACCCCAGGCGCGCACGTGAGGCACGCGCCTGGAGGACCATTCTGTAATATCTAGAAATTCCTGGGTCTGGCATGCAAATTACCCAGCACCTCACGTGCAAGGCACGTGAGGGCTAGGCTCGGGTTAGCCCCGCAAGTTCGGGCCACGTGGATACTTCTGAAGATTCGGCGCGAGGCTCGGATGACCCGAGCCTATAGGTCGGGGAAGAGGCTCGGGTCCACCACATGGCATCATCAGGGCCGTCCGATCCTGATGATCGGACGATGCCTGTACCTCCATCATCCTCCGCGAGCCACCGGAGGAGGCGGGGCTCCGGTATGCTCCCTAGAGCTCCGCCAGGCTTCGCGAGGCCCTCCGAAGATCGGAGAAGAATGCTGAGGCCCTCGCGAAGGAGCTGGAGATGTCGCGTACCTCTGGAGGCGATTAGATCTGTCAATCGATGCAGAGCCACCGGTGGCGGAGCTGATGGTCGGAGGTGATCTGCAAGCTCCGATCATTGAAGCATTAGGTACCTGCAGATGTTAGGATAACATGAGCTTGTGTGTGCGAGTGATTGTGAAGTACGTGAAGTGAGATGGGAGCCGGCGGAGGTGGAGAAGGTGGTGGCTCAGGCGAGTCCTCCGCCATGACGGCGAAGGAACTGGATCGGGAAGCGAGGGAGTTTTGGAGGAAGGAGAAGAGAGGGCAAAGATCTCTGGTGGTCGGCAGAGATATGGAGGTGGTTTGGCGTGGGTGAAGTTGATCGGAGGTGATAGAAAAATTGAGTAAAATAGGGGAGAAACGGAGAGGCAGATGCCTGGTCGGAGCCAAGCGATTGGCAGAGGAATAGGCTCGGCCGAGGCTCAGTTGAGTCTCGGGGTCTTTGCCCGACGTGCTCAGCCTAGGGCACGGAGCTCGGTGGCTGCCAGAGGAGCCGCTACGCGGCAGAGGAACCGCGGGTCAACACCTGGCAAAATCCGTCGTCGCCTCGACCTTCCGCCCCTCCGCTGTCACCGGAGGGGCGGAGGAAACTAGGATGAAGCCCAATAACGGTGGACGGGGGCTGCCAGTTGACGAAGGAGGGTTTAAATAGGCGGAGGTGGTCGGAGTGATCTGGTGGTGCGAAGCATTTTTGCGAGGGGTGTTAATGGTGAGGGGAGTAATGGCGAGGGGTTTGATGGTGGCACGAGGATGGTGGAGGAACGGGGAAGACGGTCGTGGCGTTACGACGAGGAGAGAAGGTCTGAGGCGTCTTCCAAAAATGGAAGGGGGCGGAGGTTTCACGTGTCGTAACGTCTGCAGAGGGGGACCAACGGGAGGAAGGAGATGACCAGGTGGCCGTTGGATTCCACGATCCAACGGCTGAAAGTGGGGCGCTTGCGGAGGGCCACGATCAGATCCTAGGATCTGATCGTGTGGCTAGGAAATAGGCGGGGGAGGATGGTTAGGATTGAAAGTTGGGGTTGATCTAACAGTGAGGGATAGAGGGGTGACATGGCAGGTGGAGGGATGTTAGATGGAAGTAGGATCCGAGGGCTGAGATGAGTGGGCAACGTGGAGGGCTGAGGGGCGTTGGATGGGGATGAGATCGGGCGGCTAAGAAGTAGGGGAGAGTGGCGTAAGGAAGATCTTTGGATAGGTGCTGGATCGAGTGGTTGAGGGCGAGGCGTGAGATAACGACCGAGATCAGATATGGGAGATGGATCCAAGGGTTGGAAATAGAGCGCGGATGGACGGTGAGGATGGAGGCGATCAGGGGGGATCCGAAGGCCCAGGAAGGCGCCGGGTGGCGAGAGGGGAGGTCGGCCACGTGGCGGCTCCAGAGAGCGCCACGTGGCCCAATGAGAAAATTCAGAGAATAATTACAAAGAAAAATATAAAAGAAATATGTAGATGCCGAATTAGGGAAAAGTCAAAACATGAAAGTTGCTCGTCTCGACGAGATCTACAACTTTCATATTGGTCAAAAAGCTAAAAGAGATCATTTGTACGAAGAGTATTTTTGAGGGTATTTTTAAGGGGATAAAAACACCAAGTTTGTGGTTTTGAGATGTTTTTGTGTTTTTAGTGCTTTTTAAAGGTTAGTGAACTATAGACAATTATTCTACCTAATTTTTATGGGTTTTTGAGGATAAAATAGATACAGAAAAATAAGGGAAATTAAATACAAATAATTACATGTTAATTATACACAATATAGTACAAGATAAAAACAAAGAATTAAAGGTGATTTATTGGATTAATTAAGACAATGGTTTTAATATGCGGTTTTTAGCATGATGAATACGAGATTCATCAATACCCGAACCGAAATCATAGGAGGCTTGGGGACATCACTGATATTGTTGGAGGTTATTGCCATCATAGCATTTTTAACCTTTTGGTGAAAGATTTTGGATTGTCCGAGTAAGGTTATATATGACTGAACACATGGAAAGCTTTTGGTGGTAAAAAGAAAGTATGCATCATCTAAGATAGTGTGGTGAATTTTTTGTTACGTATACATATCGGTTAGTTATGATACTGTGGATATTATATATATATATATATTGGTGTGAGATATGGACTTTGATTTGTGTTGATGATGGCGAATTTTGTTTAGTATTGTTATCATGGTATGAAAGATCTTATTTCAGTCACATGTGTGCACTCTAGGAGAACTCCACATTATAGAGGATTTGCCAACGAATTTTTTAATGGATATTTTAATTAAGATAGGGAATATTATAGGGATACTTGTCATGCTCGTCTCAACTAGCGGGACGGGTCCTGACAATGGTAGTATGAAACTTAAAAGGTAGATGACAATAGAGCTCAAGTCATGTTTTCATGCATCTCACAAACTTGATCAAGAAGAGCGTCGAAGGGCTCTTGCGAGAATGATAATTATTGATGAGTTGCCATCAATAAGTATTGAAAGAGAATGATTGCATCATTTTTGTAATTGTTTTTGTGCCATAATTTAAAGTGCCTTCTCGTTCTAGTATTAACTCAAATTATTTCTATATCTAGAGGGAAGAAAAGAAAATCTCATATAAAAAAAATCAAAGCTATCATCTAGAATTTGTCTTGCAGTTGATATTTGGACTTCATGTAAGAACTTAAGTTATGTGTTTTTACTGCACATTTTTCGATACTAATTAGGCTTTGCATAGTAAAATAATTAACTTTTGGTGAGTATCTAATCATTTGAGATAAATTATTTGCAAAGACATGTAATTGCGTGCATTTAAATCAACTTGGATATTCACACCAAAATAATTTACCTCCTTGAGTCGACTTTGAGAGTTGCTTAAGTAAAATAAATAAATTAACCACATCACTTAATTGCTTAATTTTGTGTGGTTTTTTGGTTAGTTTCTTATACTCGACACTACAATAATTCTATATCCTTGGAAAGTAGTAAAAAGCATCTTGTCGTAAGGATTCTTCTCAAGTAAGAGATATATGAGAAGATTGGATCTCCTCTGACCTACATCCATTTCACATCAATCAAGAAAAGACACACATCTATGACCCTTTTATGAACAATAGTGGGAGGACACAACATTGCTTGATCGAAAAATAACTTTCTTATATGTCCAAGACAAAGGATGATTCCATTTCAACTAGAAACTGCATGCTTCATTTAGATAAAAAAGACAACCAATTACAAAGCTTAGATCTTTAAGTTTCCTTTATGAAAAAGGGTTAGAAAATAAGAGACAAGTAACCTCTTGTGGAGAGAGAAGAGATTGAAAAAATAACGTCTTCTTCTGATTGCCCAACCCCTAATAAACCAGGGGAGAGATTGCAGATGTCTGAACCTCCTAACCTACCATGTACATAAGGAAGACTATCCTCCACACGACTTCTGTTTTCCCTCCTCTAGGTGAAATCTAATAGGAAATCCCAATGTATGCATGGGATTTCTTGATATTTTCCTTCCTTTCATGCACAATCCAATCTTTTTTTACGATAATCAAGGTCCATGATCAACAACCGTTATCCATCACTTTCCCTTTCAATATGTCCAAAAGTTAATTGCGTTTGAAGGAATACAAGTGATGATTACCACGCTTGTCTCTGTCGAACGAATTATGATAAGAATTTAGCAAATTTCGAGTAGATATAAGTGAACACAAAATTGTCTGTCTCTATCAAGAGAACTATAATACGAAATCTGCCAAATTTTGGGTAGATATAAGTAAAAACACCGTGCAATATTAAAAAGTCCTTATTTATGCTACTCATGAGTCTGAAGCTAAGAAGCTCTCTACTTCAATGATGAAAGGTACTCCAACGCACGATTCATAGAAAATCCAAACATATCAATATCATCTTAAATATATGTTTTCGACAAAATTTTATACCATTATTTCCCTTCAATATCTCTCCTCTGCACACCCCAAAATCAATCCCTTCAAAAGATGAAATCTAAAGGAAATCCAAGCCAGAAACATTCAAGTTCAATATACCTCCACATCAATCCCATTTTACAACATTTAAAAGAATACTGGATTGGAAATGCCAGCCTACTAGACCATGACCATGCATTACAGTCCCCTCCCACTACACTATTTATCCTACTACTACAAATGCATCATGCAAAAGAACACTTTGCACAATCTCCAATCCAATGGCAACCCCTTTAATTAACAAGATGCACCTTCATCCCAAGAAGAGTTGACCCAAAAGTTGAAAGCATCCAAACCAACCTAACCTCCAAAGCCCCCAACTCCTTGGACATTGGGATTTCAACTCAACAAACTTAATCAAACGAGCCCACTCTCTCTCATCCACAGACGGAGAGAGAGAGGGTGAGAGAGAGAGAGGGTGATCATTGGGTGTGGGGTCAAAAATCTCAAATCCAGTCGCGTGTGTTTTTTTTTTGTGTGCGCGTTTGTGTGAGGCGGAGGTCGACGACGAAGTCGGGCAGAGAGAGAGAGAGAGAGAGAGAGAGAGAGAGAGAGAGCGCCACCGCAACACTGCGCGGGCAATTCCCGCACCCGAAATTTTCTTCCCACCCACTGCTCGATCCCCGCATTCCCCCGCCGCCGCCCGACTCAGGTCAGCTCCCGAATTAGGGTTCTTCGCGCCCCCCGGAAATCCCATTTCTCCCTCGATCCCCCACCTGCTCGGAGGCTCGCATTTTGCCGCGTGATCCATCTTTGCCGTGTTGCTGCTCCGCGATCTCGCGATCGCTTCCGGAAAGCTCGCTCCTTTGGCGAGGTGGCGCTTGATTTTCTTCCTGCAAGATGGGATTTTTTCCCTAGGGTTTCCGTTGCTCGAGATGGCTCCGGCTTCGCAGAGGTGAAGTTGCTCCCCCCCTTGGTTTTTCTAGGGTTTTTTCGGGCGTGGGCATTGGGGGGAATTGGAGTGGAAGCTGGACGGTGGTGGCGATAGTGATTAGCTCTGTATGATATGAGAGTGATGCCTCCGCCTCCGCAGCACTCTCGGATCGATCTCGGCGAGTTGAAGTCGCAGATAAGCAAACGGATCGGCATGGAGAGAGCACGGAGCTACTTCGGGTACCTGAACAGGTTCCTGAGCAGGAAGCTGAGCAAGGCGGAGTTTGACAAGCTCTGCATGGTCGCACTTGGTCGGGAGAACGTATTCCTGCACAATCGGCTCATGAATGCGATACTCAGGAACGTGCATCAGGCAAAGGTGCCATCTTCCGTTGGTTATGCGAAGGACGGGAAACGCCCCGTTTTGTTGCCTTCCACGATGACTCCCACGATGGTTCGGGCGAACGGCGATGTGCCACAGTCATTGCCTCGCAGGGTCAGGTCTGGCGGTGTTCGGGAGAGGAAGATCAAGGATAGGCCCAGTCCACTCGGTCTGAATGGTAGGACGGAAGTTAATCCACATCAGTGTTGTTTGCCCAACGATCATGTCACGGCGAGAGAGAACGGGGATTTGGCACACTGCGATTTGAGGTCAGTGCAGGTTCACCAAGGGGGTGTTGTGGAGCAGTCGACGGGGGTGAAGTGGAGGGAAAGGCCGCCAGAGGCAAATGTTGTTTCCTTGCAGAATAAAATTTCCGCAGATGAGGCTGTTCTGCGAGAGGGGGCAGAGGATGAATTGATGGAGGATCATAAGTCTGTATGGGCAGGTGTACATGCCCCTCTTGGGATACCATTCTGCCCAGCCAGTGTAGGTGGAGCTCGAAGGCCCCAGTACTTGGCATCAGACGCTGGCAGCATCAGTTTGAGTAGTTGTTCTTATATCGGTGAACTGTGCCATGCCCACATCCTGAAAGAGAGAATGGACCAGATAGCGGAAGCCCATGGCTTGGGCGGGGTAACATTAGATTGTGCCAATATACTAAATTCCGGGTTGGACACATACTTGAAGAGATTAATCAAGTCTTGCGTTGAGTTGGTTGGAGCCAGGTCTGGGAATGAGCCAAGGCAACAGGTCTACAAGCAGCAACTTCAGGGGAAGGTCATAAATGGCATTTGGCCAGGAAACCACTCTCGCGTGCAAGGTGGTCTTGTGCCATCAGAAGTCATGAATGTTAATGGAGATTGTTTGATATCCCCCTTTGATTTTAGGGTTGCCATGGAACTAAATCCACAACAACTCGGGGAAGACTGGCCCTTGCTGCTTGAGAAGATAAGCCTTCATTCTTTCAAAGAATAAGGTCAATAGCTGCATTCAGCTACATTTTTGCTCCGTCTAACTGGAACCTTGGTTGCTGGGGAAGCTACTGGATCTCCTCAGTTCAGGCCTAGTCAGCATGTACAAAACTACCTCCGATTAAACTCTGCTATGATAATTCCAGAAGATGGGTCCTGTCAAACAGGATCTGCTGCTGCCACTTTACGGGGGACCTGGAAAACATTTTTCCACGTCAATGCATTTTTTATGTTTCCGTCTTTGAGATCCCGTATTGCAACCGCAGATCTCAATCATGTAAAATACAAGCAAAGCAGGAGGACTCATGACAATTTTCCAGTAATGTGTGTTGTGTAATGGGATATAGGTACAATATTTTTCACAAGTTCTAGAGGTGTCGTGCAGTGTAAAATTCCGAGAATTTCATGGGTGGTTGTAAGAGCGACAACTTCTCCTTATGTCATGGCTATTAGATGATTTAATTTGTATCCTCTTCGGTTAATTACATTTAACCTTTTGCCCCCTTTGCTCGGTATACTTGATCTCTAATGTTTTCTACTGTTTTTTTTTGTACATTTTCACTTTCATTGGATTGATTTATAGGTTTATATTCCTCTTGATTTGTGTGTTCCTAACTTTTTATCACTGGATACAACAACTCAAGATCATTTCAGTTTGTGCCTTGGACAAAGGTCATAACTGCATCGGTCTTATAACCTTTGCTGTAAGGGGCCTTGGAAATGAAGATTGTTAAATATTTGGATATTGTCATGTATATGTTAACATCACTTTTTATATATGAGATTGTGGCTCCTGTAATGAGTAAGAGACTTTTCTTGGTACGGATACGAAGTTATGTTATGCATCTACAACTGTTGTAGTTCATGCACTATGTAACCATGAAACCAAAGTGTTGCATGATTCTATATTTAAATTTCAATTCTTTCCTGTAACAATATGTGTTATGTTAAAAGTTAGACACTGCTTATAAATCTTTTTCATGTATATGCAGATTCTTGACCAGCTGTACTCAAGCTGATACAATATGATAAAGTTAGCATAATCTTTAATTTCTCCTTCAGTATTTAACTAAAAACTTATTCCGTTTGCTGACCTGTAAGTTCTTCAACGTACAACCTGTAAGTTCTCATTTTGTATAATATTTCTCAGTTAGCACGCATCAAATGGTGAAGTTGTACAAACTGATACAAGATGATAGAGTTGACAACTTCTTTAATTATTTTCTCCTTCCGTATTTAACTACCTTAACTGATTACGTTAGGTGACTTGTAAGTTCTTCAATTTATAACCTGCACATTTTCATTTTTACAATGTTTAGTTGTTAACAAATACTAAATAGTTAACATGTACAAACTATAATATAAATATCATACAGGGATGTTATGTTAATAGTTATATCATTATAATTAATAGCTGAATGGGAAGAAAACAGTTTCTTCAATAAGAATGCTTAAAAATTCGTAAAGAGGAAGTAATTGTCGGACTAACTTGGCCTTGGACTGCTAGACTTGATGGGCAAAGAATTATTCATTTTTTCTTTTACATGGATGTAGAATTTGACTTGTTCGATAACTTGTTTTACTATAGATACTATGATTGGAAGGCCTGCTGCCTTGTTAAAATTCAAAACACTGGTTAGAGGACACCCACCGTTTACGTATCAGCTTTCTCTACATCCACCTCCTGGTCATTTTCTTATTAATAATTTTTTGTGGTGAGGCTGTCACCTATTAATGGGATGATGAAATCAGATTATTATTGATGTTGTATTTTAATTTACAGATTAAAGTGTCTTACTGACACTTTAAATTTTGCACACTCTTTTTTCTGCATCAGAACTACATATCATCTCAAAGAGTAACTACTTACATATCATATCGATACTTCTTAAATATATAAACGTTCTTGAAATATGTTTTAGATTTTAACTAGATGGTAAGCTTTAATTCACAAGCTTGGAAAGATCATTCTGATGTGATCAATCAAGGATTTTAACAGCCACCTGTGAATTTTGCTATGTATGGTGGATATTTCTTTGTCATTTTTGTGTAAATGCTAATATTAAACTAAGCTAAACTACATACCCCTTCTTTTAAAGTGACTTCAACTGTAAATTATTGTCATCATATCCGAATCAAGTCAACAGAACCTTCTCCTTTTCATTTCCCCTGTTGTCATCTTCCATTTATTTTGCGCATCATACTTCTTCAGTGCTAAGTATGCACTACAACTATAAAATGATGCAACATAATTGTGCAAAGAATTTCTTATTAGGCGAAACAATATTTTTATCCGGAAATTGTGTTATGGATTAAAGATTAGGGTTAACTAGAGTTTGTACTCTCAATTTACCTGGAAAGTAGAAAATTCATCAAGACATCTCTAAATATTTCTGGAACCTCAATTTCCTCTGTAAATACATGCATCTGAATTAATTGTGTACTTGTCTAAGTGGAAAGGTTGATGCCAGATGAAAGAGATCCCCTGTTGTGAATAGTTCCAATCCTGCATTTTGTTATCATCTATCTAAATGTGGAATGTTAGTAGACCTCATTTGACTGTGTGCAGTTACGCGAGGACTAAAATTTAAATCACCTCTGGAAGTAGGCACGTGATCGGGGCTGATAGTGTAATAATGCAGCTCACTTCTTTCTTTGCCATCTTAATAGTTTTTCATCATATTCAAATTCCATAATTTGGTTCTTTTGGGGGGTGGGGGGGGGTGGTAGTTTAATTATATATTACATAATACGATAATATCATCCTATATAAAATGGTGATGAATTATGTTAATACTAGTAAGAATACATGTGATCTGTTGGGCATTAATATGTAATATGCAATGGTCGCTACCGAGTGAAATTGCGATAAGTTGCAATGTATAGTCTAATTTGATGAAATTGACACATCAAATGATCCAGTTATGGTAGTTATATTATGTTAAAGTGACTAAAATTGGTGGATTTTTTTGAAGAACAGTAGATTCTGGTGGACGATGTAATTAGTCAGTGTGTGAAGTGGTCACTCACAGTCATGATTATATAATAGTAATTGCCTTTATTGGGTTTGGTCCTGTAACATACAATATGTAACTCCTTTAAAATACCTGTTACATGAGATCCTACTCTTATTTCACTAAACTACTACTGTTATTTCACTAAACTAAGTATATAGAATCTCATGTTCCTGGTAGGCAAAGGAATGAAGCTGCAGATCCCAGATTAGTAGTTGAACTTGGCTATTATCTAGTTGGATTTGACAGACACTGCTGTGCTGCTTTTGATTTATGATTAAGCAGATGCCCCTTCGTCCCTTTATTTGAAAGATGCCCCTTCGTCGCTTTATATTGAAGGTCAGAATGTCCCCATATCATTTCATCGTCATGAAAATTGACTTGCATGTATGTCTGTCATGTTCTTTTGAAAGCCACGTACTATTCCGTGTCTATGGCCGGAGAATATTTCTCCATGTTAATGATCTTTCCAGTGCTTTCAATTTTATTTTTGCTTTCATACGAACTGACTGTGAAGTGTGAGGGGGCTTGGTGCAAATACAAAGATGGTTGTGTGACAACCATGGCCTGGGTTTGAATTGTGGAAACATGTTTTATGAAAGATGATTGGTAAGGCTGCACTACACTAAAAAGTCATCGAACTCTTGTTTGGAGCCCGCACAGCGGGACCCTAGTTAACGTGGGTGAAGTCTTGGTTTTGTTTTTGGTGCAAGCTGCCAGAAGAAACTGGACATCATCATTCTAATGCCTAATTTTTACATCCAACTGAAAGTGGGGTTATTGGAATCTGGAGGGGTTACAGTACCTCAGGTTCTTGGCACGTAATCTTGGTGATTCTGTTTATTGTAGCATTTGCAAAGAATGTATTTGGCAGAAATGGTTTTTTCACTACATTCACAAGGTTCTCAATTCTTGGTTATCTTTTGTCATTTTAATGAAGGAAATTCCTGACAAGTACTAAAGTTTATAGAATGGACTGGTTGTGGTTATCATGTAATGGAATTTTTGCACTAGTGCCCCCTCCAAACTTTGCCAATAACACTTACACCCCCACCTATTTCATAATTTCACGAAGATTTTTCAAACATCTCTATTAGCTTTTATATCTCTACTGTCACTCTTTGTGGATTAACCTACCAGGGTAGACAATCAAAGGATTAAAATGTTATAAACGTTTTTATACATTAATTCTCAACTTCTAATATTTTTCTTTTTTGTCATCTTCTTTATCTTCATCGTGCCTTCTTCCCCCCTCTGTCATCGGTGACCTCCACCCAAATTAGTAGGGCCCCTCGTGCAGGAGAAACACTGTAGCAAGACCCTCCCCTTTGCCGCCCCTGCACAATAGCCCCTCCTCATCTTGCCCCTGAGCTCCTCTGCAGTGACGGCCCATGACCATCGACCACCTGCCTATATGTACTTGTCTGCCCACCTTGTCGACATCACCTGTAGTCAGGTGTCCTAAGAAGCAGTGATGTCTTGCCCATTTACTGATCCTGTTAACGAGATGAGAAGTGGATGAGACCATCGTCCCATCCCGTATCCCCTCCAATACGACTTTGATCTCGTCACTAAGATATGGTCATAGAGCACAATATATGTTATGAAATCTGCAAAACCACAATATATATTATGAAATCTGCAAACAATGTCTTTGATTTCAAGGTATTGTTTGATTATTCGATCCGATGATCTGTAATTTGATTTGGATCTCTGCCAGTCCTGAATCTTCTCTCTTTTTGGAGTGATATATGCAACGGCACCTCTTCTTATTAGGATAATCCCATACTAATCAGTTTCTCGGGTTGTTATTGTAGTAAGTACTATTGATTTGATTGATTGTGCTATTGCTACCAGCTTACCTCATAGCCAGCAGTTGTGAGGTGTCGGTGGGGAGGAACTCCGATGGGAGTGGTGGTCTTCTCGAGGTGTTTCTCCTGTGTAAGGGGGCTTGCTGCTTGGGGATGAGGCAACATAGCAGGGAAGAATGATGAAAAAGATGATAAAAAATCAATATTTTATAGATGGAGAAAAAATATTATATTTTTTAAATTACATTTAGTCCTTTTTTGTAGTGGTTTGACCCTAAAAAGTTAATGGCAGAGATACATGTATGAACAGGGGAAATTTGCTTTTGTATCCTTAGGTATGTCATCAGAGGAGGCCTTAGCATGGAGGCTTTTCTGAGGACTTATAGAGGAAGCTTGCCACTAGAGTATATGGACCTTCCTTGATATGTGGTAGGATTAAGCAATATCACTGGTTTCCATTAATGGAGAAACTTTAGGAAAAACTTATTGGTTGGAAGGTATTTGTCTTTTTTTTTGGGGGGGGGGGGAGTGGGGGAATTGGTGCTCTTGAAGGTTGTTCTCCCAACTATTCCATCTCCACCATTCTTCTTGCATCTGCTCCAGGTGCTGATCAGGAGCCAGGTGGTGGTTAGGAGCATGTTAGAGTCTTCGATGAATCGATTCTTCTAGTCTTCATTGGGAGAATCATCAAATATCCCTTTGGTTGAGTGAAAGGCTACAACACATCATAAGGACGATAGTCACCCATGCATTTTGAGCTTGAAGGAGATGGACAAAGCATTGCACATCTATTGAGATGGGTCTGATTTGCTATGTACATTGGCGTATGTTAGAATTATTATTGTTAGAATTATTATATTACAATTATGTTTATAACCTTTTGGAATCCGTAACCTTTAACCCTTCGGGTTCCGTAACCCTTCAGGGGTATTTATGTATTTTTCCTCTTCTACTCTCGAGGGTTTTCTCTCTACATAAGAGACTCTAGTCCTATGGAATAGACATCTCATTTTGGTTCTACATGATATCAGAGCAACAGTTCTAGACCGGGGTTCTGACCTAAAATCCCCACCACCACCTTCAAGCCTTGCAAAAGCCTGCGCGGGCCCTCTTCCTTGAATTAGGGCCCCGCGAAAGGCCCTCCAATCGCCTCCAGTGCAACAGCCCTCTCGCTAGCGCTACCCTGTGCTTTCAGAACCTTCTACGAAGGTCGTCAGCCCCACAACTACCCTCCACGTGTACCGTAGGACTCTTTGGAGATCCAAAACTCATCACAGACCGCTTCCAAGAATCCAGATCTGCTGTCTATTGAGGATTTTCAGCCCTTCTTTAAGGGTAAACTTGAGTTTCTAAGGTATTTTTTGGCTCTTATATGCATCCTTAGTTGATCACAGGATCATCTTTCTATTTTAAGACCACCATGGCGTCTTCTTCTACTGAGACAAAGCCCTTGGCCATGAATATTATGGCATAAGACACTACTATCAAACTCAAGGACACCGAAAATTACGTGCTCTGGTATTGATCTTTTATGGTGTTCATTGGTGGTAAGAGGAAACTCTACATTTTGACTAAAGATCCTTTAGATGAACAGGACAAAGAGTACGCAACTGGCAGATTGACAACTATTTTGTTATCAGTTGGATGACCAATAGTGTTGAGGCTCACATTACCTCAAATCTTCTTTACAAAAATATGGTCAAGGAAATGTGGGAGGATCTCGAGCAAACATACTCCCAGAAGAAGACGAAGTCACGCCTTGCAGACATTTACAGGCGAATCTGGTCGGCATCTCAGGGTGACTCTACCCTCATCGAGTACTACAGGCATCTATCCATCCTGTATGAGGAGCTTGCAATATTCCAGCCCTCATGTTGCACCAAACAGATACAAGAACGTTCTGACTGGCAGGTATACCGCTTCCTTGATGGCCTGCATTCTAGATACCATGCAGCAAAGGAGCAATTTCTTATATCAGACACACTGCCAACAATGAAGGTCATCTTTGGCCGACTTGAGGAGATCGAGACATCCATTGCCCGACCTCCCGTCTTACCTTCAATAGAGAAATTTGCATACATCGCTTCATCTGGGCGAGGAGGCAGATACGGCCTGCGAGGAGGACGCGATCATGATCCAAGTCGTGCCTGTGGACAGGAATCTGGACGAGGCCGTGACTTTGGTCGTGGTCGTGGGCGAGACTCTACTGCCCCATGCACTCATTGTGGTAGGTGGAACCACCCGTCTGAACGATGCTGGCAGAAATTTGACGTACCTTCTTATATCGCCAATAATACTTATGAGGACGCCTATGATGTGGAAGAGGCATCGCCTACCTCTAGTGGCAAGACTGTTCATCTTCATGATGCAGTTTACTCCCGTGTAATGAAGATCCTTTAGACTCCAGGGCCTACCACCACTAGTAACACTACAATTGCTGCTTTGGCCACTCGTTCAGGTACAATAGCCAACTCTGCTATCGCTCCTACTCCAGCTTGGATTATTGATTTCAGCGCCTCTACTCATCTCACTGGATAAGGTAGTCTGCTCAGCTCTTCCATACCATCTACCTCTGTGAAGTCAGTTCGAGTCGTTAATGGGACTCAATCACAAACTACTACTGTCGGAACTATGGAATTCTCTTACAAACTCTAACTTTCAGGGATTCATTGTGCTCTTGATTTTCCTCTTAGCTTGCTGTCGGTTCACAAGATTTGTGTTGAGCTTCATTGTCGTGTGATATTTGATGAGTCTTGTTGTTATTTTCAGGACATTCGGACGAGGCAAATTTTTGGTGGGGGTCATGAGAAGAACGACCTATATTACCTTGACATACCCTCAGACTCCAATTTTGTTGGTGCTGCATCTGTCTCCGAAGATCCACTCCTATGTCATCTACGCCTTAGGCATCCCTTTGCCAAGACCATCTCCATGATGTTTCCTGAACTCTCTGCTCTGAAGCCCTTTCAGTGTGAGGCATGTGAGTTCGGGAAACACCATCGAACTTCATTTTTTGTTCGTACTGAGTCTCGTTGTACTGTTGCTTTTCATCATGTTCACTGTGATGTTTGGGGACCTTGTCCGATCCGCACATTAGGTGGTCATCGCTATTTTATAGTTTTCGTTGACGATTATAATCGATCTTCTCGGGTCTATCTAATAAAGGAGTGTTCGGAGATGAATCAAATTGTCAGAAATTTCTTTCAGTATGTTAAAACTTACTTTTCTAGATTGTTAAGATCATTCGTACTGACAATGCTCTTGGTTAACCCAACATGACTTGACCTCTTTCATTGCATCCCAGGGAACTGTTTACCAAACATCATGTCCATATACCTCACAACAGAATGGTATAGTTGAGAGAAAACTTCGACACTTGCTAAATATTGCCAGATCTCTTCTTAGTCAAATGAGTGTTCCTAAACAATATTGGAGAGATGCTATCCTTACTGCAGTGTATCTCATCAACCATGTTCCTTCATATGTTCTCAAAGGGGCAACTCCATTTTCCTTACTTTATTCTACCGAGTCTCCGTTTCCAATACCTCTGCGAATTTTTGGTTGTATTGCATTTGTTCATAACTTTCATGCAGCTGACAAATTATCCTCTCGTGCCATCAAATGCGTCTATCTTGGATACTCTCGTATCCAGAAAGGCTATCGTTGCTATGATCCTGTTGGACGTCGATACTATGTATCTGCTGATGTCACCTTCTTTGAGCAAACAAGTTATTTCACACAGACTCTGAGTGACATTCCTTTGGACCTCCCTCCTCCACCAATCATCTATACTCGCCAGCGTACCTCTATACCTTCTACACCAGTGTTTGTACCTTTGTCTGTCCCTTTTATGCAGGATGATATGACCACTTCGAGTGCTCCCACCACTATTGTCCCGGGTGTTCCTGGGGAGCTTCCTATAACCCTACGCAAGCAAAAAAGGAAATGTACGTATCACCTCATGTCACATTTTACTTCTACAGATGGTTTATCTAGCTGTGACAAGAGATTTGCAGATGCTCTGAATGCTGTTACCGTTCCAAGAGATTATTTCAGTGCAATGTAAGATTGTGGTTGGCGATAGGCCATGGATGAGGAGATGGATGCACTTACCTCCCGGGGCACGTGGGATCTTGTGCCGTGCCCCCCGAGAGTTTGCCCTATGGCTTGTCAATGGGTCTTCATGACTAAACAGTCACTTGATGGTTCTATTGACAGGTTGAAAGCCAAACTTGTTGCCACAGGTTTTACACAAACCTTTGGAGTTGATTATTTTGAGACCTTCTCGCCTGTTGCCAGATTGTGGTCGATACGTACCATTATCTATGTTGCTGCCAACAAGGCTTGGCCCATTTATCAACTTGATGTGAAGAACGCCTTTGTTTATGGTGATCTTGAGGAGGAGGTCTGCATGATGCAACCGCCGGGGTATGTAGTCGAGGGGATGCATGTATGTCGATTACGTAATGTCATTTATGGCCTGAAACAGAGCCCAAGGGCATGATTTGACATGCTCACTACGGAGATCAACACACTTGGTTTTCAGAGGACAATATCTGACTACTCCGTCTTTGTTAGACGATGGTCTACTGGCACGATCATCCTTGCTGTCTATGTTGATGATATGGTTATCACATGAGATGATGTAGATGGTATTCGTGAGACCAAGGCCTTCCTCCAGAAGGTCCTTGTCATGAAAAATCTCGGTCAACTTTGTTATTTTCTTGGCATCGAAGTAATACGCACTGCAGAGGGGCTCCATCTTTCACAGAGAAAGTATTTGTTGGGAAAAATGAACGAGATGTTTATTCCACAAGCCTTAGGCTCTCTTATATAGGAGAGTAGCCTATGGGTAAATTACATAAAGCATACAACTGAAAATAAATATAACAGAGAGACACACAGAAACTACTGTATGCGTTAACACTCCCCCTCAAGATGGAGCATAGATATCAATCATGCTCAGCTTGGACGCACACTTCTGGAATGGGCCTCGTAGTAATTCCTTGGTGAATATATCAGCAGTTTGACTCTCTGAGGCAACATGAGATGTAGCAATGAACCCCTTCTGAATCATGTCACGTATGAAGTGACAGTCAACCTCAATATGCTTGGTCCGCTCATGGAATGCTGGGTTGTTTGCAATGAACAAGGCTGCCTGATTATCACATTCCAAGTTCATAGGAAGTGGTACATCTAGACATAGGTCTGTAAGTACAGCCTTCACCCACATCATCTCTGTGCTAGCCTGGGCCACAGCCCTATATCCGGATTCAGCACTAGATCTAGCTACCACCGTCTGTTTCTTGCTCCTCCATGAGACTAGAGCATCTCCTACATAGACTGCAAACCATGAGGTGGACTTCCTGTCCTTGGGACATCCTGCATAGTCTGCATCCGCACATGCTGAGATAGAAATCCCCTTTCCCTTCTTGAATAGCAAACCTGCACCTGGAGATGATTTGAGATATCTAAGAATCATATGTATTGCATCCATATGAACCTGGCGTGGTTGCTCCATGAACTGGCTCACGCGACTCACTGCAAATAATATATCGGGTCTAGTGATCGTGACATACAACAGTTTGCCCACCGGTTCTCTGTATCTTCTCCTGTCCACCTCCTCTGTGTCATCATCATAGAGCTTCATGTTGGGATCCATTGGTGTCGTAGCAGGCCGACACCCAAGCATACCTGTTTCACTCAACAGATCTGTAACATATTTTCTCTGCGACATTACTAATCTATACGGATTTCTAGCAAATTCCAGCCCCAAGATCCTTAGTGACAAATTCGCTTCCCAGCTTTTCTTTCGCCTGCTTTATGCCTTGCTCATCATCTCCTGTAATCAAGATGTCATCTACATAAACCATAATTGCAATAATACCTCTAGAAGTCTTATGTACAACAATGAATGATCAGCATTGGAGCGTTTGTATCCTTGTTTTTCAAAGATGTCTGAGAGCTTCTGAAACCATGCTCTGGGGCTCTGCTTAAGGCCATAGATAGCCTTATGAAGTTTGCACACCTTGGAACACTCCCCCTCAACTGCAAAATCGGGTGGCTGTTGCATATAGACTTCCTCCTGCAAATCTCCATATAAGAATGCATTCTTCACATCCAACCGATACAGCGACCACTCTCGATTAACTGCGACTGACAACAAGATCCGGAGAGTGGGGCTACTGGCGAGAATGTATCAAGGTAATCCACCCCGTATGTCTGTGTAAAACCACGTGCAACAAGGCATGCCTTGTATCTGTCAATAGAACCATCTGCATTGTGCTTCACCGTAAACACCCACTTGCAGCTCACCGGGGTCACATCTGGAGGTATAGGAACTAGACTCCAAGTTCCTCTAGATTGTAGTGCCGCCATTTTTTCGTCCATTGCTAGCCGCCATCTACTGTCCTGCAGAGCATCTTGATAATTCCGTGGAATATCTACAGCTGACAGGGCCACCACAAAGTTCCTGAAATCCCCAGATAGTCGCTCAAATGACACAGAAGCTGACAAGGGATATGTAACGCAACTCCTCTTCGATTTGCGTATAGCAATAGGAACATCTAAATCAGTTGTGTCCTCATCAGGCCCCTGCAACATATCCTCCTCATAAATATCATTAGATCCATCAATAGAAGTATCTTCATTACATACCATAGGCGAGCTAGGAGACGAGTCATGGCCATGAGCGGGAGGATGCCTGCGGGTATAATGGAACGGTAGTGGTGAGACGGGGATTTGTGGTGGTGGTGGTGGTGGTGACGGTGCTGGAGGTGGTGGTGTCATGTATATGGCATCGGTAGGCAGTGGAGGTAGCTGCTGATCACCTGAGGCTGAAAAATACATTACATATTCAAAAAATGTAACATCTGCACTGACCATATACCGCCGACGCAGAGGATCAAAACACTTGTACCCCTTTTAAGTTCTGGAGTACCCAACGAAGACACACTTGACAACCCTAGGAGAGAGCTTGTCAGTACCGGGAGACAACTGATGGACAAAAGCGACTGAATTAAACACACGGGGAGTAAGAGAAAACAGATCATTCCCAGGATAGATAAGGGAAAAAGGAATATGTTCATCCAAGACAGAGGACGGCATACGATTGATTAGGTAACATGCAATGAGAACTGCATCACCCTAGTAAGAGTAGGGAACATGACTCTGTATAAGAAGTGATCTTGTGACATCAAGTAGGTGGCGATGTTTTCTTTCATCAATTCCATTTTGCTGAGAGGTATGAATACAGGATGTTTGGTGAATAATCTCTTTTGAGGAGTAATAGTTGGCAAGGACATGAGTGCACAGTTCTAGGGCATTATCACTTCTCACAAACTTCACAGATGTGGAGAAAACATTTTGAATTTCATTCAGAAAATGGATAATAATATTGCCTGCTTCAGATTTATTTTTCATCAAAAATACCCATGACACACGAGAGAAGTCATCCACGAAAACTATATAAAATCTGTGTCCCTGATGATCAGGTACACGACTCAGACCCCAGACATCAATATGAAACAACTCGAACTTGGAGGTACTACTCCGATCTGAACGACTGGGAAAGGTCGACCTGTGATGCAATCCCAACTGACACGCCTCACATTGGATAGGTGTGTGAGGAAGACCCTGGGGTAACAGACGACGCAACTTCTGAAGCGGTAGATGTCCGAAGCGCAGATGCCACAATAAAGGAGATACTGGTCCACTGGGAAGGGATGAGGTTCCAGCGAATGGAGTCTGATTCAGGCGGTAGAGGCCTCCTTGCTCATAGCCACGACCAATCACGTTGCCCGTATGGATGTCCTGAAAAATAAGAGAAGATGGATCAAAAATTGCCCGACAATGTAGATCCTTCGTAATCTGACTAATTGACAACAAATTCATTGAAAAGTCAGGTGCATGTAGCACATTGTTGAGCTGCATAGAAGATGTCAATCTAATCTCCCCCTGACCAGTGATGGGGGAATGTGTACCATTGGCAATGACTACTGTTCGGCCTGGAGGAATCTGAGAGTATCCTGCAAGTAAACTCTGATCGCCACATAGGTGATGTGTAGCGCCTGAGTCCATAATCCACGGTAATGAATCTGATCTACTACTGGTAAATGCAAGTATGCTACCTGAAGCACTGGTCGACGCAGAGGCAGAAGCAGCAGCATCAGATTGACTCTCAGTAGTAGGTGCTGGGCCAGATGGGGGAATAATGCCCCTCAGACGGGCAACTAGATCATCGAACCGCTGATCCAAAGTAGCAGCAGATGGAGGCTCTATCAGCTCAGCGACTCGTGCAGATGCAGGAAACCCATGCTTCGAGTAGCATGTGCCTTCATTGTGTCCAACGCGATGACAGTAAGTACATGTAGGCCGAGTGCGGCCTCCTCTTCCTCGGGGTCCACGTCCAAGGCTCTGATGATGAAATCCGCGACCCCTGTTGGCTGCCATGGCTGAAGTATTCTGATTCGTGGCCATGGAAGGAACTGTGATCCGACTCAGTGTATGGAAAGCTTCCTCCATGGGAGGAATAGTAGAGTCGACCAAGATCTGGGATCGTGCCGCCTCATACTCTGGATCGAGTGCAGCAAGGAACACGCCCACCATAGTCGCGTTCCTATATGTCTTCTGCTGTTCTGGTGTGGCTGTCAGGGGCATGAAGCTGTAGAGCTTCTCGAACATCCCTCTCAGTGATGTGTAGAGAGAATGTAGAGGGCGACCATTCTGCTTTATAGTGAATATATCATGCTGGAGTTGCAGAATCTTTGTCTCGTTCTTCGCCTGCGAATATGTAGCCGCCAGAATGTCCCACATATCCTTGACCGTGGGTTGATGTAGAATGTCATTGGAAATCTCAATTGCCAACGTACCAGATAGCCAAACTTTGGCGTATGCGTCATCAGCCTCCCAAGAGGCATTGGCTCCAATCTTCTCAGCAGGCTCTGGTTCGGTAAGAATGTGCTTCTTACCCGTTGACTTCATCATGCTCATGAACTGCATTGCCCACAATTCATAGTTTGTACCGTCCATCTTTACAATAGGCGCTGGACCACGAAAGGCGCCAATGGATGGGATATCCACCTTGCTTTCTGACATACTGGAGACTGGAGCGATTGACAGAGGATGAAAATCGTCTACAAATAAACCCATGACATAGACGGGTTTAGTTGCACGTGTAGACCTCAAGCAACTAAACCCATGTAGATGACGGTGTGCGCTTTAGGGCTTAGCACACACGCACGCGTGTAGGGAGCACGCGCACACGCAACTCGGAGCACGCGCATTCACAGGAAGCACATGAGCAGTCGCCTGCTGGATCACGCACGGAAGACTAGCGCGCAGGCGAGGAGGCGCACTTGCACAGAGGGCTACAGCGCGCAAAGGAGGCGCACTCACGCAGTGGGCGGAGGAGGCGCAGTGCGCAGCGCGCAGTGCACAGAGGAGACTTGCGTACTTGCGCAGGAGCGCTAGCGCACTTGCGCAGGTGCGTAGAAGCAGCAACAACGGCGCACGAGGGTGCTGGTGCGGCTGCGGTGAGCCCCGGCGGCGTCGATGAGAGGGAGAGAGAAAGCGAGGCCGGCGGGTGGGGTAGGGTAGGGTTAGGGTTTCGAGAACTCCGGTCTAGGACCGTCGCTCTGATACCATGTTGGGAAAAATGAACGAGATGTTTATTCCATAAGCCCTAGGCTCTCTTATATAGGAGAGTAGCCCATGGGTAAATTACATAAAGCATACAACTGAAAATAAATATAACAGAGAGACACACAGAAACTACTGTATGCGTTAACAATATTGCCTCCATATTCTGACTGAGGCAGGACTTCTTGACTGCAAGCCATCTGACATCCCTGCAGGAGTGAGAAAATATTCAGCATTTACTGATCCAGCTTTTGAGGATGCAACACGATACATAAGCTTAGTGGGAAAATTACTCTATCTCACTTTTACTAGGCCAGATATATCATATGCTGTGAGCAGAGCCAGTCAACATATGGAGAAATCTCTTTACAGTCACTGGCAGGATGTTCTTTTGATCCTTTGATATTTGAAGGAATCTCCCAGACGTGGACTTTTCTATGGGGTTAATGGACACACTAATATATCCACCTATACATATTCTGACTATGCTAGCTCTCCTGAGGACCGCCGATCTACTAGAGGATACACCATGTTTGTTGGTGATAATCTTGTCACTTGGAGAAGCAAGAAGCATACAGTGATATCCAGATCCAGTGCGGAAGCAGAATACAGGGCAATGACTCATGTCACATGTGAGATCACATGGCTTGTTTCTTTCCTAACAGAACTTGGCATGTCAGTGGCCACTCCTGTACCCTTATATTGTGACAACAAGTCTGCCACGTACATCGCCACCAATCCAGTTTTCCATGAGCGGACAAAACACATTGAAGTTGATTGTCATTTTATTTGTGATGCAGTACGAGAAGGACGAATCAACACTCTACACATCTCCACTGAATTTCAACTTGTAGACATCCTCACAAAGGCTCTTCCAAGGAAGCGTCTAATGTACTTAGTATCCAAGTTGGGCATGATCGACGGATATGCTCCAACTTGAGGGGGAGTGTTAGAATTATTATTGTTAGAATTATTATATTACAATTATGTTTGTAACCTTTCGGGTTCTGTAACCCTTAACCCTTCAAGTTCTGTAACCTTTAACCCTTCGGGTTCCATAACCCCTCTGGGTATTTATGTATTTTTCCTCTTGTACTCTTTAGGGTTTTGTCTCTATATAAGAGACCCTAGCCCTATGGAATAGACATCCCATTTTTTCTCTCTTCTCCACAACATGAATGATTTATGGGGTCTCTTCTAGCTTGTGAGTTTGGCCTGCCAATGTATGCTCTCCATCACGTTCTAGAAGGGCATATGCTCTGTTTTTCCGGATATCTCTTCTTTTCGACAAGGTTTAGGGGATGACAGTGGCTTCATCTTTTGGTAGGATGAGTGATTAGACTAAAGAGTTCTTTATTTTCTATTGGGAAAAGAGAAAGAGATGTTTATTCCAGGAACCCTAGGTTCTCATATTTAGAGGAGAGGCCTATGAGTAAATTACATATGCTAGACGAAAGAACAGAAAAATAGACAAACAATATAAAGACATATATATATATCTACACTCCCCCTCAATATGGAACATAGATGTCAATCATGTTCAGCTTGGATGAACATTTCTGGAAATGCCCTCTGAGTAAAGCCTTGGTGAAGATATATGTCGTTTGATTCCCAGAGCTGACATGAATGGTAGAGATCATGGACGGCCATATCGCGATATATCGTCGATATATCGGTATCGACAGGTCACCGATATATCGCCGATATGGACGATATCGGGTATCGACAGGCTAAATCAACTTGCTAGATACGGGATGTCGGCGATATGCGTCGATATATCGCTGATATATCGGCGATATATCGGTATCGACATTGTATCGATATGTTGTCGATATCGATATGTCCTTCCATGGTAGAGATAAAACCATTCTGAATCATATCCCTTTTATAGTGACAATCCACTTCAATATGCTTAGTTATCTCATGAAATGTAGGATTATTTGCAATAAATAGAGATGCCTGATTATCATATTGTAGTTGCATAGGAAGAGATTCATCTATATGTAAATTTGCCAGTACTGCTCGAACCCGCATCATTTCTATATTAGCTTGTGCCATAACCCTATATTCAGATTCAGTGTTGGACCTGGCGATCATAGTATGCTTCTTACTCTTCCAAGAGATGAGAGAACTACCAATAAAGATCATAAGACCCAAAGTGGACTTTCTATCCTTAAGACATCCTGCATAGTCTGCATCAACACATGCATAAATATTGAGTGTTGGCCCTCTTCTGAATAATAATCCTGCACATGGAGAAGTCTTGAGGTAACTCAATATCATATACATAGCATCCATGTGTACATGTCGAGGTTTCTCCATGAATTGACTAACCCGACTAACTGCAAATGAGATATCCAGCCTGATTATAGTAACGTAAAGAAGCTTTCTCACTAATTCTATGTATCTTCTCCTATCTACCTCCCCAGTATCATCATCATACAACCTCATACTAGGGTTCATAGGAGTGGTAATAGGTCGACATGCAATCATTCCCATCTCAACAAGCATATCTGTCACATACTTTTGTTGGGTCATCACAAGACCCTGCTGATTTTTGGCAAATTCTGACCCCAAGAAATACTGTAGGGTTCCAAGATCCTTGGTAATGAACTGTTGGACCAGAAATTCCTTTGCTCTTTTTATTCCTTGCACATCATCACCTGTAACTAGTATGTCATCAACATATACCATAATAACTACCGTACTTCTGGAAGTTCACCAAAAGGGATTGGCGGTGCAGCATGTTGCCCGTCTCCCACCAGTCTCACTGTAAGACGTTTCTTTGAATGAAATGGTAAACCTAATTTATGTGGACAATTAGATTAAAAAGATGGAAGTTCTCTGTACAAAAAGTGAATGATTCACATTTGACCTCTGAAATCCTTGCTTCTTAATTAAGTCCGAGAGCTTTTGGAACTATGCCCTTGTATTCTGTTTAAGGCCATATAGTGCCTTATGAAGTCTGCAAACATGCGGATACTCTCCTTCAACAACACAGGAAGCTGCTGCATGTGGACTTCTTCCTCTAGATCGCCATACAAAATATTATTAACTTCATGCTGAAAGAGAAGCCAATCACGAACCACATCAATAGAAAAAAGAATGCAAAGAGTGGAATGACGAGCAACTGACGAGAATGTGTCCAGATAATCCACTCCATATGTCTGAGTAAAACCACAAGCAACCAGTCTGGCTTTATACCTATATAGACTCCCATCTACATGATGTTTAACAGTAAACATCCACTTGTAACTGACAACGGAAGCACTACTAGGGGAAGGAACCAACGTACATGTACCTTGCGACTGTAAAGCAGCCATCTCTTCTTCCATAGCTAGGCGCCACCGACTATCCTTCAATGCCTCCTGATAATTCCGTAGAATTTCCACGACAGATAATGCAACTGCAAATTTCCTGAAGTCTCCTGTCAAACGATGAAATGAAACCGCGGATGCAAGAGGATATGAAACACAGTTACGCTTCTCCTTTCTAAGTGCAATAGGCATGTCCAGATCATCATCTTGTATGTCTTGTCCATGTAGAGAACCCTGCTCGGGCAAAGCACCAGACCATTGCTAGAAACAATGTATTCAGAACAAACTTGATGCATGCTAGATGATGGACGTTAACCATGAGTCGAAGTAGGCCGACAACTATAGTGATGTGTGGAATAGGAACAATAGGAGATGAGGAAATAGGAGGTGGAGATGGTGGCAACGGTGGTATTTGTGTCGGTGGTGGTGATGGCATGCAGATTTCATCACCAAAGTCTGTCGAAGTCAAACGATCATCTGCTAGGGAAAGTACATCACTGACTCAAAAAAGGTGACATCAACGCTAACATAATACTTCCGACACAATGGATCATATCATCTATACCTTTTTGTATCCTGGAGTACCCAACAAAAAACATATGACAACTCTAGGTGAGAGCTTGCCAAGACATGGAGACAACTGATGAACAAAGGCAACCGGGCCAAAAATGTGAGTGAGTGAGAATAATTCTTTTTCAGGAAATGCAAGGGAAAAATAATTTTCTCACCCAAGACTGACAAGGACACACTATTCACAAAATAACATGTCGTGAGGACAACATCACCACAAAAAGAATACGAAGTACGACTCTGAATGAGAATGGTTCTGGTAACATTAAGCATATGAGGATGCTTTCTCTCTGCAACACCATTTTGCTGGGAAGTATAGGCACATGTTGTTTGATGAATAATACCACGAGTTAAAAGGAAATTTGAGAGAGTATGAGTATATAGAATTGCAAAGCATTGTTAGTTCTCATAAATTTCACAGATGAAGAGAACACATTCTGCACTTCATTGATAAAGTTTTTGATAACATCTCCTGCTTCAAATTTATTTTTAATAAGAAAACCCATAAGATGAGTGAAATCATCCACATCAACAAGATAAAACCTATGTCCCTGATGATTGGGAACACGCCTTGGACCCCAACTATCAATATGAAATAAATAAAAAATGGAGCTACTACTTCGACTCTGACGACTGGGAAAAACATATTGATGATGCTTCCCCAACTGACATGCTTCACACTGAAAGGATGAGCGGGGGCAAATCTGAGGCAGAACACGACACATTTTATGTAGCGGAAGATGACCAAAGGATAGATGCCATGTAAAGAGTGAGGCAGATCCAACATAATGGGAGGAAAGTCCTGCAGAAGGGGTTCGAACCAAACGACATAGGCTACCCTGCTCACGACCATAGCCAACCATCTTGCCTGTAAGGATGTCCTGACATACAAAAGAGGATGGGTCAAAAATAGTTCGACAATGTAGATCCTTTGTGATCTGACTAATAGATAACAATTTCATAGAAATTTAGGCGCATGTAACATATTCTGTAGACGCATAGAAGGTGTCAAGCTAATCTCCCCATGCCCTATGATCGGGGAATGAGTCTCATCTGCTATAATCACAATCCTCCCTGGAGGAAACCTATCTGTAGGAGTTGAGTTGCTCCCTATCTCCACACAAATGGCATGTTGCACCAGAATCCATGATCCATTTTGTAATGTCTGAACCATGACAAGATGTAAAGGCATGAATGCTACCTGAGGCACTGGCTCCGGCAGTAGCAACACTGTTCGATCTGTTCTCTGAAATAGATGAAGAGGAGCTGGCGGGAGGCCTGAGATTTCTCAATTGAGAAACATGTTCATCAGATCGCTGGTCTGATGAGGGTGGAGCTACATGAGTAGCGGCCTGATGATGAGGAAGTTCTGCTACATGGGCTGATGCATGAAATTCATGCTTAGAATATCATGTTTCCTCCGAGTGTCCAGATCTATGACAGTAGGTGCATGGTTCGAGTTGCACGACCTCCTCTACCACAAGGTCCACGACATGAAACTGAGTAGAGACACCTCGACCATGGGATGCATCCATTGCATACGAGTTCGTCATAGAGCTTGGCGAAGAAATGTTGATCTGGTTGAGTCTGTGAAAAGCTTCCACAGGAATCATGGCATCTACCAGGATCTGGGAGCACATCACCTCGTACTGTGAGTCAAGCGACGCCCGGAATACACCAACCATCGTTGCATTCTTATACATCTTTAACTACTCTGGTCTTGCTGTGAGAAGCATGAAGCTATGGAGTTTCTCAAACATCCCACGCAAGGCTGTATAGTGAGCGTGCAAGGGCCATCCATTTTGCTTCACCGTAAAGATATCAAAATCTTCATTTCATTCTTTGCCTGTGAATATGTGGCAGCAAGTATGTCCCACATCGCTTTGGCGGTGGGCTGGTGTAAGACGTCATTTGCAATATCAGGTATCAAGGTACCTGACAACCATACTTGAGCATAAGCATCATCGGCCTTCCATGAGGCATACAACCCTGTCTTCTCTGCCAGTTCTTCCTCGGTAAGAATATGCTTCTTACCCATCGACTTTATGAGGCTCATGATCTGCATGGTCCAAAGCTCGTAGTTCGTCCATCCATCTTGACAATTGGCGCTGGACTTATGAAAGTGCCAATGGTGGGGATATCTACTTTACTTTCTGACATAGTGCCTGACGTAGAAAACTAGGGTCTAGTAGACCACAAAAACTTTGTCTACACGTACATGTATGGATTTGATTGCATGTGTAGACTTATGCAATCAAATCCATCTTCCAAAGCAGCGAACCCCTACATGTGGAGGATGGGGCAACACGTTGTGAAGAGGGCTACCGCCAAGGGAAGAAGCATGGCATCCTACTCGGCACGAAAATGCCGAGATAACGGAAGGTGGGGGGGGGCGATGCAACACAACCACCGAGATGGTGTAGCGGCGCGGCATTGAATGTCAATGGGTTCGGCGGCGACGGTGTTGCTGCCAAAGAAGGTGGACGACAGCGGCATGGCTTGAAGGTGGGCACTAGGTTAGGGTTTCGAGAGCTTCAAACTAGGACCACCGCTCTGATACCATGTTGAGAAAAGAGAAAGAGATGTTTATTCCATGAACCCTAGGCTCTCTTATATAGAGGATGCTTATGGGTAAATTACATATGCTTGATGAAAGAACAAAAAAGGCAAACAATACAAAGACATATATATATATATGTACATTATCAACTCCCCTGTTGTTTATTTTGACTCTGGAACAAGGAATACATGTTGTTGAGATCTGGTTATATGGTATATGGTGCTTGGACCCATTGTTTGTTGTGATCTCTGGGATCGAAGATCGGAAGAGTCTTTGAGGATGTTGGAGTCCTTGGCTACCATCAAGATGTCTTTGTAAGGGTATGGTTGCTGGGACTTGGTATGACAAGAGGTTCACGTTTAAGAAGACCTGCATAACTTTGCGCTTTGATGGTCATCGATCCTGGAATCTATGCACTAGACTACAGATAGATTTGGAGTTGGAAGGTGTCCTTATGGTAGGGTTGAGCATTCGATTGGTTTGGGTGGGTTTGTGTTAAAATAATCCGCACCAAATTCGGTTCGGTAAAGAAAGTGGCCACCTGTAACCCAATCAATTCAATCGGGTGAAGTAATTCACGTCATGGTTTGGGCCGATTGGAATTGGGCTAAAACCAAACCTTAGAAATCCAATAGTGATGCCTCGAATTCTCAAATTAATTTTATGTTATTCATTTATTTTTTCATCATAATTCCTAAGCTTGTAAGTTATGAGATCTGAATCTGAACCAACTTGCTTATTTTTAAAAAGGGTTTTTATCACTTGTGCCCCTTCGAGATATCGCAATATCAGTTATGCCCCTATCTTTTTGGTAATGTCAGTTGTGCCCCTCAGTTCTTGTAAATCTATCACTTGTACCCCTCGGGTTAGTTTCCGTCCATCCCAAACGCAAACGGAGTTAACTTTAGGGACACATCATGAATTAAATGAAAACAAAGGAATTGAAAAGTCCAACAACTGTTCATCTTCCTCCTCCCCCTCCTCTTCATCTTCGTCATCCCCCTGCCCCTGCCTCCTCCCCCCCTGCTGCGCCCGCAGGGCCCCGCAACCTCACGCCTCCCCCTTGCCCCGCCGACTCGCTCCGACACCCCCGCCCCAGGTCTCCCCTCCGCTCCCCGCACCCCCTCCCCCGGTTGCCCTCCGCCCCCGCACCCCCTCCCTCGGTTGCCCCCTTGCCCCCCGCAGCTCCCACCTCCGCCCCCGCAGCCCCTGCCCCGCCACCCCCCGCAACCCCTCCCCCCCTCCACCCCTGCACCCCCTCCCCCTGTCCCCCTTGCCCCCCGCAGCTCCCCCCTCCGCCCCCACTGCCCCTGCCCCCTGCAGCCCCTGCCCCCGTCCCCCTTGCCCCCCACAACTCCCCCTTTCGCCCCCTGCATCCCCTATCCCCCTCCGCCCCTTCCCCCTCCGCCCCTGCCCCCGCCGCCCCCCCCGCCCAGGTCGCCCCCGTGCCTCCCCTGCCCCCGCCGCCCCTCCCACGCCCAGGTCGCCCCCCCGCCCCCTGCCCCCGCCACCCCCGCGCTCAGGTCGCCCCCGTGCCTCCTCCCCTTGAAACGGGAGAGCATTCAGTTTTTGTTAAATTAAGATAAATTTTTGACTAATTAATCCATAAACATTCATCAAAAATTCAATAAAATTCACCGTTTGATCCGTAATGAGTGATATATCCTTGAAAATACAAAAATTTTAGAGATTCGATGGATGCTTTGAAGGTGTCACTAAGAGAGAGAAATTATGAGAAAGGAAGAAGAATAAATGGATGAGGAAGAAGATAAAGAGGTCTGGACAATAATACCCCTCTTAACTGCACCAAGGTTTGAAGAAACCATGATTAAGTCAACTCATTTACGGTCAATTTGACGGAAGGGCACAAGTGATAACGGCAAAAGAAGTGAGGGGCACAACTGATATTACCAAAAAGATAGGGGCATAATTGATATTGCGATATCTCAGAGGGGCATAAGTAATAAAAACCCTTTTAAAAAATACAAAATATTCAATACACATCATATAATGAGGCCAACATTGAATTGAGATGCTTAGAAACTCAAAGAAACTACCTAACATTAAGACCAACATATCTTGAGTCAAATGATAATAAAAAGTTTATTTTTTCTATTCCATGATTCCATCATACGTAATAAAATGTCATACTAAATCGACTAATTTTGGCTCACAATCAGAACATCAAATCACCATACATGATACATCTGCATCAAATTTAACCGAGGAAAATTTTGCTTGTGCTCTAACACAGACAAACACCTAAAAAAACAATGTTACATGGAAATGGAATGTTCATATTCGTCCATAAAAAATCCTAATACACGGATAAAATTAAATTAATTGTAATATATGCCATAATTTCTCCAGATTCTAAGGCATATATTGTCATAGCGAAATCACTGTCCTTTAGCATCCATAACATAAGTACTTCATATTTTTGGATGAATGCCTACATCTGATTTAAAAAGAGCTTTTTGGGTCACGACTGAACTGAAGAGAAAGTTCTACTCAACCATAAAGATATATAGAAAATCTGATCATATAATAATAAACATGCTAGGATATTATTTAATATTTTTAAGTCACATTTTCTTCCGTTTCGGTCATTAAGAATGTCAGCTTTCATACAACTTTTAAGAATCTCTGAAAATACAATTATTGCATTGATTAGCTATATGTTAACAATTATAAAGTTTCAGAATGAGAAAACAGTTTATAAGATTGAGTATGTTGAGTATGTGAGCAATGCATCGCATGCCTAAAAATTTGCCAGCCAACAATTCAACAAATTTGTGCCCAATGTTTAACCTTTCTTTTTAAATAAGTCATAACTGTATCATTTGATGACACATTCTTGACGGTGACACAATATTTTGTCGATGTTCCAATCAATCAAACACTTTTCGATTCCTTCTCCAATATTATCATCTTTATGATGAGTAATTGGACAAAAATTCAAGATTTTGCTTGTGTAAGTTTCAGTTTTTATCAATAAAGTGGCCAGTGGGAGTCATATAATTAATCCTTGTATATATGTTCAAGTATTCCCCTACTTAATTGTGGGAAAAGGCTTTGTTGTTGTTGTATATATGTTCCAGTATTTGTAGTTAAGCCGATTCTTGCATCTTTTTCTTCGATAAACTTCTTCAACCTATGCCTTTTATCCGGATACATCGACATATTCTCTTGTAATTGGATGTCAACACTAAGAGATCCCGTGACACAGATCACGAGGATATGGAGAACTGTCGGCAAAAGAGAGAGATGATGCAGTGGACTGTATAAGAAGGGGAGAAGGTGTGGGCGAGGGCTACCGTTCATGGAGAGGTTAGGAAGAGGAGGGTTACTGATCAAGGAGAATGGGAGAGAAGGGAGGGCTGGACGTTTATCTCTCACGGCAAAGGCGCAAACATAACCAACACTGTTATAGGAGTGGAAGCTATGGCCATCGGGCCTCGATTTGTTTGTCAGTGGCTCGCTGCTTTGGCTGTGGAGCAGGGGGACACAACCTTGCTTCTTATACTGGAGTTGGGAAGACCGACCAAGAAGCTCTTCCCTGTCGGCACGCTGCGAGGAGTGTTTTCGTCCCTATGTTGCGGAATCCAGCACACTCATATGCTACTGTGGTTAGTGAGGGCATCGTTGGGCCATGACCATTGAAGACTTGTATGCTAATAGGGACCTCTTTGGGTGTCATGGGCGTTCAAGCAATCTTTTCAGCCGCGATTTAGAAGCCGGGTCCTTCATTTTCGGTAGATGTGGCTCCAATGGAGGGGAAGAGATGCTATGACATATTTATCAATTGTTGAATCCGATATCCTATTTGCATTGGGTAAGGAGATTGGGGTTTGCTGGAGAAAACCACGCTTTACAGATGGGGGAAGCTTCGATGGTTTTGAGGAGTGTTGTTTGGGCTATTAGAGTACCAATCCTGTTGCGGACGATGGAGGTGCTCGGGCCGACGTTGAGGGAGTTCAGTTTGGTGAAGGTGATCTTGTCGGATGGCAGCAGACCAAGCTCGGACCCAAATTAAACATTCGTCGCCGTCGAGGGGTCTGCTTTCAAGCCCTCGGAGTGGGTCTGCAAGCTATTGATTGAGCGTGCATGTTTCATGCTTCTTGTGAAGGAGTCCATCCACCGTGGCCATCAGGCTCGTTTGCGCAGGATGTTGCTGTTGAAGCCTCCTTTTCGCTGAACTCGCCGGGGAGAGTGTTTGATCGAGAGGAGGAGGTTGCTCCGGTTCCGATGGCTACTCCGACGGAGGTTACTCCGTAGGTAGAGTCAAAGGAGATCCCTGATTCAAGGGCAAAATCTTCGAAGGCGGAGATACCAGATCTGAAGGGTTTCTGTAACGGATGGATTTTTTCAATGAAGATAATAAAATAATTAAAATAAAAATTAAATCACATAACCACCATCATGTCACCTTTAAGAGAATACATGATAAGATAAAAAGAGATAAAATAGCCAACAAGCCAAGTTGGTTATTTCTTTATCTCTTAATTAAGTCCAATTTATTATTATCAATTATCTCATTGTTTGTGACTATAAATACCATGAGACTCCATTGACTTCCCCACATATTGCCCTCTTTGAGAGAAAGTAGATAATAGAGAGAGAAGCTGACGACGACATTCTTTCGTCGTGTCGTTTTGAAATTCAACATCAACAATCCTCTCCGTCAACATTGGAGTTTGATTCGACAAAATTGGAGGAACAAGGACGTGGTCGACAACGTCCGGATTGGTGGAATCTTGGCCGACAAATTTCTTACGTCGATGAGGTATGTGTCGAACACATAGGATCGTTAAGTGACATTTTATGTTGATCCTTGATTTAAAATTACGACCTATAGATGTATGTGTCGAACCTCTAGGAATGGTATATAATAGATTGACGATTGCCACGTTAGAAGATGTTTTTTCAATATCTTTACCAACGAGAAAAATATGAAGATAAATTCTGTGAATCTTGGGTTTTTGCATAATATCTCTTATGTAATGCATGGATGACCATCAATTCCCTTGTATTTATGCCATAGGATTTCAATATGCTAAACTCTTTTTATTTTGGCCATGAACCCATGGGTTGGAGTTTAACTATACATGCACTTCTTGTACACCTTGAGGAATTTCGTATTATTAATTTTAATACCTCTGCTCGTATCTATTTAATCTGAGGTGAGTATAATACTTGGGTATATATATTAACTTCTAAGGCATCATATAGAATAAACCGAGTAGTTGTCTAATGTATAACTCGTGTATCCTTTTTGTGTGTTGCACATACTTGAGCCAACACTTTTTTAGATGCACGTAATCCTTATGATGAATATTCTGTATAGAACTTTTACACACGTGCATATCTGGTTTCGTCAAATGCATTCCATATATATGATGCGTGTTCTCAAAAATTGTGCACAAGGATGTGGTGTGTTCATAATTGAAGTGTTACTGCAACTAAATAGACAATATCCAAAATCCAATCTAATATGATAATATCAAATACCGAATAACCATGTTATAATGGTTGTGTATTTTGTACAATGAAGATCTATTTAATTATTGGAACTGAAAGGTTCACATGAACCACTATTGTATAAAAACGGAAATAGTATTAAAAGAATTGCAATTTTTCTTAACATGAATAATGACACTTAAGCGGTAGGCTGAGCTAAGTGCTACACCTATGGTGGGAGCCACCTCTTGAGTCTGTTTATCGATGGTCTAAAGGGCCAACGCCTTCCGGGGGTGTGAGGCAAAAGATAAGTCCTCTACAGCTGTAGCTACACTATCATGTTATGTACTGTTATGGACCGCTTGTGCCGGCGGTAAACCATCAAAGCCATCAAAGCCGCCTAAGAATTAACCATCAAGACCACTCTAAACGTGAAAAATGTCGGGCATATGTGCAATATATGTTAATATTATGTGCATATATGCAATTATGTTACTGTTATGGACATATGTTTAAGTTCTGTTAATGTTAAGTGCATATGTGCAAGGGCATACGTGCAATTTATGTTTAGGCTAAGGGCATGTGTGTAATTATGCTAATGATATGGGAATACATGCAAATTTATGTTAAGCTAAGGTCAGGTGTGCAATTATGTTAATTATATAGGCATACGTGCAAATTATGTTAAGGTTATAGGCATGTATGCAATTATATTAATGATATGGGTATATGTGCAATTCTGTTAAGGATATGAGCATACGTGCAATGTAAGTTAATATTAAGGGCGTATGTGCAATTTAAGATAATGTTAATGGTATATGTGTACTTATGTTAACATTATGGATGTACATGCAAATATGGCAAAACTAAAAGGTATGTATGCAAGTATGATATACAATGCATGGATATGAAAGAAATATACTTCGTATACATCACTAAGTTAATTAACGATATGTATGATGTTGGTTTGTGTTTAGTCAAATAGTTGATGCAACATGGCATTAATATAGAACCAAATTTATAAGTCTTTATTGTTGGAATGATTACCATTATGTTATGAATGGAGTATTTAGACGTGACTTGATTTTTACGCTAGCCGGCTTGACCTCATCTCGGCACATACTGAGCGTTAAACTAATAACATGTATTGTTACTTTTTTTAGGAGAATGTGAGGATTAAGTTATTTACGCTTCAAGGGAGACTTCATCGTCTTCAAAAAGTAGAATCGGTACAGGACTACTGTTGGGTCGGATGTCATTATGCCCACTGGAATAAGGAAATCGTAGATGTGATTCATCTAGTTTATTTAAGGAACTCTTGGACTCATGTCCTTATTAATAGTATGGAAAGGAAGTTTTTTTAGTTCATTCTTTACTGCTCTTATGTTATGATTAATGCTATGAGTAATGTTGGAGTATATGTTATGTGCGTCGTGAGTTGTAGCAGGGTAAATGGATCCTAGAGAAGATCCATTTACCCCATCTAGTGTTTTAGTCCTACACTGCCTAGTGGTGGGACTTTGAGGCTCTGAGAAGGCTATATAAGGAGCCCTATACCTCCTGTATCCATTGAGAAAGTCAATAGACAAACACACCCTATTTGAGGGTTTCTCCCGTGGTTTCATCCCGCTCCTCACGGAATAGGGTTCCACGTTAATCCTGCTGTTCTTATTCTTGTTTATTCTTTTTCCATGTTTCGCTTCCGCTTTATATTTCTAACATGGTATCAGAGCGGGTTCGATTCTCGAGGATTTGTTCTTAAGTTTTATTCGAGATTCGATGTTGATTATTCAGACAGATCATTCATGGTTCAAGTTTTTAGATTCTTGATTCATTATGTTGCACGCCAGCATTCGCAGCCTGTAGATTTCTAGGGTTCCTGCTCCTGGCGCCATCTAGGGTTCCGGACTGAACCGAAATCTTGCATCTGCGGCGCCTCTCTAGGCGTCTTTCATTTTTGTTCCAGCCCATCTGCCTCGCGCACACAAGCCCCGCCAGGCTGATCTCCATCTTCAAGGTGCTGGCCCAGGCGCTGCACGATCATCCAGGCGGTATAGCCCAGAAATCACACCTATCCTTCCGCGCGTACAGGCGCACTGTTAACATATATATTAATTTCCTTTGTATCTCTCTGTTATTTTTATTTTCAGTCGTATGCTTTATGTAATTTACCCATAGGCTACTCTCCTATATAAGAGAGCCTAGGACTGATGGAATAAACATCTCTTTCATTTTTCCCAACATGGCATCAGAGCAACGGTCCTAGACCGAAGTTCTCGAAACCCTAACCCTATCCCTACCCCACCTGCGTGTCTCTCTCTCTCTCTCTCACCGCCGTCGGCGCATATGCGCGACCGCCTCCACCGCGCGTGCGCTCAGCCCTTCGCGCATGCGCCTAGCGCTCGCCCTTGCGCGCGACTGCGCACCTGCGTGCTCTCGCGTCTGCGCACCTGCACGCGACTGCGCGCTCGTCCTCGTGCTGCTTGACTGAGCGCCCGCCCTCGCGCGCCTGCCCTCGCGCTCCTGTGCTCTTGCGTGCCTGCGTGATCCAGCAGGCACCATAGAGCCCTAAGTGTGTGCTCTTGAATCAACCCTAAAGCGCACACCGTCTACTAAATGGGTTTAGTTGCTTGAGGTCTACACATACAACTAAACCCGTCTATGTCTATGTAGACGAATCTTATCTTCAGACAATTGCTCCAGTCTTCAATTTCCAGTATGTCAGAAAGCAAGGCGGATATTCAATCCATTGGTGCCTTTCGTGGTCCAGCGCCTATTGTAAAGATGGATGGTACGAACTATGAACTGTGGGCGATGCAGTTCATGAGTATGATGAAGTCAACTGGTAAGAAGCACATTCTTACCGAAGGAGAGCCTGCTGAGAAGACTGGAGCCAATGCCTCATGGGAGGCCGATGACGCATACTCCAAAGTCTGGTTATTTGGAATGTTGGTGATCGAGATTGCCAATGATATTCTACATCAACCCACGGCTAAAGACATGTGGGACATTCTGGCGGCCACATACTCTCAGGCGAAGAATGAGACAAAGATTCTGCAACTCCAGCATGATATATTCACTATAAAGCAGAATGGTCGCCCTCTACATTCACTCTACACATCCCTGCGAGGAATGTTTGAGAAGCTACACAGCTTCATGCCCCTGACAGCCACACCAGAGCAACATAAGACATATCAGAATGCGACTATGGTGGGCGCTTTCCTTGCTGCACTTGATCCAGAATATGAGGCGGCACGATCCCAGATCTTGGCCGATTCGACTATTCCTCCCATGGAGGAAGTCTTTCATAGACTGAGCTGCATCACCGTCCCTTCAACGGCCACGAATCAGAATGCTTCAGCCATGGCCGCCAACTGGGGTCGTGGTTTTCATCATCAGACCCGTGGACGTGGACCTCGTGGCAGGGGAGGCCGCACTCGACCAACATGTACCTACTGCCATCGCGTCGAACACAATGAAGACACATGCTACTCTAAGCATGGATTTCCTGCATCTGCACGAGTCGCTGAACAGATAGATCCTCCATCTGCTGCCACCTTGGATCAGCGGTTCGATGATCTAGTTGCCCGTCTAAGGGGCATTATTCCCTCATCTGGCCCAGCACCTACTACTGAGAGTCAATCTGATGCTGCTGCATCGGCCTCTGCGTCTACCAGTGCATCAGGAGCATACGTCAGATACATTACCTTGGATTATGGACTCGGGCGCTACATATCATCTATGTGGCGATCAGAGTTTACTTACATGATATTCTCAGATTCCTCCAGGCCGAACAGTTGTCATTGCCAATGGTACACATTCCCCAATTACTGGTCGGGGGAGATTAGACTGACATCCTCTATGCAGTTCAAGAATGTGTTACATGCGCCTGATTTTTCAATGAATTTACTATCAATCAGTCAGATTACAAAAAATTTACAATGTCAGGCAATTTTTTATTCATCTTCTCTTTTTTTTCAGGACATCCTTATGGGCAACGTGATTGGTCGTGGCTATGAGCAAGGAGGCCTCTATCGCCTCAATCAGACTTCCTTTGCTGGAACCTCATCCCTGCCTACTGGACCCGTATCTCCTCTGCTGTGACATCTGCGCTTTGGACATCTACCGCTTCAGAAGTTACGTCGTGTGTTACCCCAGGGTCTGCCTCACACATCCATCCAATGTGAGGCTTGTCAGTTGGGAAAGCATCACTGGTCTACCTTTCCCAGTCGTCCAGGTCAGAGTAGTACCTCCAAGTTTGAGTTATTTCATATTGATATATGTGGTCCGAGTCGTGTACCTGATCATCAGGGACACATATTTTATATAGTTATTGTGGATGACTTCTCTCGTGTGTCATGGGTATTTTTGTTGAAAAATAAATCTGAAGCAGGGAATGCTATTATCCATTTTCTTAATGAAATTCGTAATGTTTTCTCCACATCTGTTAAAATTGTGAGAAGTGATAATGCCCTAGAATTGTGTACTCATGTCCTAACCAATTACTACTCATCCAAAGGGATTATCCATCAAACATCTTGTGCTTATACCTCTCAACAAAATGGGATTGCTGAAAGGAAACATCACCACCTACTAGATGTCAGAAGATCACTTCTTATACAGAGTCATGCTCCTTATTCTTACTGGGGTGACGCAGTTCTCACAACATGCTACTTAATTAATCGTATGCCGTCCTCGGTTCTGGGTGAACAGGTTCCTTTCTCCCTTATCTTTCCTGGTAAGGATCTGTTTTCCCTTACTCGTGTGTTTGGCTCAGTTGCCTTTGTCCACCAGTTGTCTCCCTGTACTGACAAGCTCTCTCCTAGGGCTGTTAAGTGTGTGTTTGTTGGGTACTCCAGAACTCAAAAGGGGTACAAGTGTTTTGATCCATTGCGTAGGCGGTATATTGTTAGTGCAGATGTTACATTCTTTGAATCCGTAATGTATTTTTCATCCTCAGGTGATCAGAAGCTACCTCCAGTTCCTACAGATGCCATCTATATGACACCACCACCACCAGTACCACCACCACCACCAGCTCCTTTACCATCATCCGCACCTCCAAGTACTATCCCTGTTTCACCACTACCATTTCATTATACCTGCAGGCCTACTCCAGCTCATGGTCATGACTCATCTCCTAGCCCGTCTAAGGTATGTACTGAAGATATTACTCTTGATGGATCTAATGATATTTCTGAGCAGGATATGTTGCAGAGGCCAGATGAGGACACAACCGATTTAGATGTTCCTATTGCTATACGCAAATCAAAGAGGGGCTGCGCCAAATATCCTTTAGCAGCTTCTGTGTCATTTGAGCGACTTTCTGGGGATTTCAGGAACTTTGTGGTTGCCTTGTCAGTTGTAGATATTCCACGGAATTATGAAGATGCTCTGAAGGATACTAGATGGCATCTAGCAATGGAGGAAGAAATGGCGGCACTTCAATCTAGAGGAACTTGGAGTCTAGTTCCTATACCTGCAGATGTGACCCCAGTGAGCTGCAAGTGGGTATTTACAGTCAAGCAGAATGCAGATAGTAGTATTGACAGATACAAGGCCCGCCTGGTTGCACGTGGCTTTACACAGACTTACGGGGTGGATTATCTTGATACGTTCTCGCCAGTAGCCCGTCATTCTACCCTACGGATCTTGCTGTCAGTTGCGGTTAGTCGAGAGTGGCCGCTATATCAGTTGGATGTGAAGAATGCATTCTTATATGGAGACCTACAAGAGGAAGTCTACATGCAACAGCCTCCCGGTTTTGCTGTTGAGGGGGAGTGTTCTAAGGTGTGCAGACTTCATAAGGCTATCTATGGCCTTAAGCAGAGTCCCAGAGCATGGTTTCAGAAGCTTTCAGACCTCTTTGAAAAACAAGGATACAAACGCTCTAATCCCGATCATTCCTTGTTTGTACCGAAGACTTCAAGAGGTATTATTGCAATTATGGTTTATGTAGATGACATCTTGATTACAGGAGATGGTGAACAAGGAATGAAGCAGGCGAAAGAAAAGCTGGGTAGCGAATTTGTCACTAAGGATCTTGGAGTCCTTAGATATTTTCTAGGGCTGGAATTCGCCAGAAATCCGTATGGGCTAGTAATGTCGTAGAGAAAATATGTTACGGACATGTTGAGTGAAACAAGTATGCTTGGGTGCCGGCCTGCTACAACACCAATGGACCCAAGCATGAAGCTATATGATGATGATACAAAGGATATGGACAGAAGAAGATACAGAGAACTGGCAGGCAAACTGTTGTATGTCATGATCACTAGGCCCGATATATCCTTTGCAGTGAGTCGTGTGAGCCAGTTCATGGAGCAACCACGTCAGGTCCATATGGATGCTATACATATGATACTCAGGTACCTCAAATCATCCCCTGGTGCAGGTTTGCTATTCAAGAAAGGCAAGGGGATTTCTATCTCAGCATGTGCAGATGCAGACTATGCAGGTTGTCCCAAGGACAGGAAGTCCACCTCTGGGTTTGCAGTCTACGTTGGAGATTTTCTAATCTCATGGAGGAGCAAGAAACAGACGGTGGTAGCCAGGTCTAGTGCTGAATCTGAATACAGGGCTATGGCCCAGGCTAGCACAGAAATGATGTGGGTAAAGGCTGTTCTTACAGATCTATATATAGATGTACCCCTTCCTATGAACTTAGAATGCGACAATCAGGCAGCCCTGTTCATTGCGAACAATCCAGCATTCCATGAGCGAACCAAGCACATTGAGGTCGACTGTCACTTCATACGTGACATGATTCAGAAGGGGTTCATTGCTACATCTCATGTTACCTCAGAAAATCAAACTGCAGATATATTTACCAAGGCATTACTACGAGGCCCATTCCAGAAGTGTGTGTCCAAGCTGAGCATGATTGATATCTATGCTCCATCTTGAGGGGGAGTATTAACATATATATATTAGTTTCCTTTGTATCTCTCTGTTATTTTTATTTTCAGCCGTATGCTTTATGTAATTTACCCATAGGCTACTCTCCTATATAAGAGAGCCTAGGGCTGATGGAATAAACATCTCTTTCATTTTTCCCAACACGCACCACCCACAGGAATCGGCAGCGGCGGCATCAGATCTTCAAGGCTCTGGCGGTGCCTTCCCGAACTTCCAGCCACACCTTCGTGCGAGATCTCCATCCCAGGAGAGGCTCCGGTTAGATCTCAGGTCAAGTCGTGCCGCATCTCCAGCAAGGGCGGCACCCACAACCCATCTCCAGATCGCCGCCTCCTCACGCTCCTCCTCAAGCTGCGAATCATCCCAGGCGACTCCTCCTCCTCCGTGCGCGACACCAGCGCGTAGCCCATACTCGCGCACGCGTAGGCGCGAGCCCTACCAGGCCTCCTTCCTCCTATCGACGGCTGCGCACGAAGACGAAGCTGCTCCAGCGACCAAGGTTGTAAAAATCGGTAGTCGGTATTCGGTCGGTTGGGTCACTGATTAAGGATTAATCGACAGTCGGACGACTAATCAGATTTAGTCGGGCTTTAATCGACATTGATTTTTTAATTATTTTAAATATATAAATCATTTTTGTATGTATATTCTTATTTATTTACATAGATAACTTTTTTTAGATTATCATAATGACAGAAAAGAAGAAATTGATTTAAATAAAACATTAAGCATATTAAAATAAGTTTGCTTTAAAAAATAAAAAATATATGGTATCTCCAAGCAAAAATCGATCGACTAGTTGACCTTAGTCGGAATTAGTCAGTACTCGGTCGACCACCCCACCGACTAGACTAGTCGGACCTACTAGTCGGACCAGTCGGGGGATTTTTACAACAATGCCAGCGACGCCCCCTCCCTCTCTCCAGGGAGCTTCGCAGGCGCGTACATCCCTCCCAGCGGCGGCGTACGACGCCTAGATCCTGGGACACCCTGCGCAGCCCTCCAGCCCGCGTGCCCCCAGGCGCGAGGCGACCCTTCCGCAACCACGAGCAAGGCGACATCTGCGGCCCCATTGCTCCTCCCGCCGCTCTTTCCCATCGCGCGGCGGCGAGTGCGCCAGGCAGCACGACGCGCAGGAACCCTAATATGAGGGGCTCACGTTTTTTTTCCAAAGGGTCAACGGGCTCGATGCCTTTATAAAAAAAATTATTAAGGGTTATTTCGAGAACCCAATAAAAAAAGGGAGGGTTGTTATTGAAAAGCCCAAAGTAGGCTTTGCTTTATTTTTAAAAAAAAGGAGGGAGAGAGGGAAAAAAAGGAAGAAAAAAGGGGGATTTTTATTTCTGGAAAAAGGCGCGTAAAAAAAAAGAGCCGTATGCAAAAAGGGAAAATTTTAAAAAAATGAAAGAAAAGCCGTAAAAAAATGGTTGAGACGGCTTAAAAAATGTTAAAAAAAATCATGGCTATATTTAAAAAAATGATAAAAAGCCGCAAGAGATTCTTTGAGTATGTTTTATTTTCCTCCCCGTATTTATGCATCATTGTTGTCTTCTCCCAACTTGGTCGGCGTCCATGTTTTCCGACAAGTATGGGAGAAAGGGGGAGTATGCGTGTAGAATCACAGGTCCGAGTCAGATCCAGATGTTCCAGACTCCAGATTACAGACCAAGTCAGATTTTCAGGCTCTACAGTTCTTCAGATGAAGATTTTCCATGCGCAATTCCAGACTCGACGTTCAGATTCCGAGTCCCAATTTGAGGCGCAGATTCAGACTCGACATTCAGATTGGTTAGAGTCCAAGTTCGAGGCACTCCATGATGAGGTCCATTTTCGAGATCTCCAGAGAGAGACTCATTTTCAGACACGCACATGGATGCGGTCATTTTCAGATGAGCACATATATGCCATCAGTTCAGAGGTCCCCATCATTATTCTAGTTTTGTCGGTCAGAGTTTTCATGTGAGCCATAGGGACTCCAGAGTAGAGGACCATTCCCTATGCCATGTTGGCAAGGATTTTCATGTGGTATCATAGGTACACCAGAGTAGTGCACCATTCTCTGAGCCAGATGGGAGAGACCCAGTTCTTCGAAGAGGAGACTATTTTTAGACTCCATTCTCCAGCGACCATGGACTCAGACGAGGATTGCACAGCCACGGCCTTTTCAGTTCGACCCTTTTCAGAGATGGAGCAGTTGTCCACATTATTGTGGCGGACCAGAGTACTCCGACGAGGAGACTCATTTCAGTTGCAGTGACTTTGACAAGTGCAGTTCAGAGCACATGCTCTCCGACGAGGAGATTCAGGAGACTCATACTCCAGCCTGTTCATCCTCCTCACCTGCACGGCATGAGAAGCAACGTCCTCGACAACAGCAATGTGCGCATTGGGTTGATATTGTCCGTAGTGTCATGTAGCGTTGAGTTGAGTTTATTTCTATTTGTCCAAGCTGAGCATTGCATGCTCCAGCTTGAGGGGGAGTGTTGGAGTATATGTTATGTGCGTCGTGAGTTGTAGCAGGGTAAATGGATCCTGGAGAAGATCCATTTACCCCATCCAGTGTTTTAGTCCCACACCGCCTAGTGGTGGGACTTTGAGGCTCTGGGAAGGCTATATAAGGAGCCCCAGACCTCCTGTATCCATTGAGAAAGTCAATAGACAAACACGCCCTATTTGAGGGCTTCTCCCGTGGTTTCATCCCGCTCCTCACGGAGTAGGGTTCCACGTTAATCCCAATGTTCTTATTCTTGATTATTCTTTTTCCATTTTTCGCTTCCGCTTTATATTTCTTAACAAGTAACGAATCCGAAATGCCCGCTGAGTTCTCGCTTCCGCATCATTCTCAAGCGATCGGGTTCGTTATAGTTTCGAATTTCAAAGCTTACCCTTTTTGGAAAGCTTTCAAAATCCTTTGGAAAAAAGGGATTTGAGTTGGAGTTTATCTCACCGTCCTTGGGGACACATCACCTCTTTGGTTGTCGGGTCTTTGGGCTCGTTGGGATAGTGTAGTATCCGTGTCGTGCGGAGCTCTAAAGTCGAAAGAAAGGGATAAACTTTATTCGAAAAGTTGCTTCAGAGCATAGGGGATCCAGGTTTGAAGGAGAGGGGAGTTTCATTTACATCACCCTAGTCTTTCATGGCCATGTCAAGGGAGGGGCCTTGAGTCAAGAAGAAGGAGCCTTATCGTTGAAGCTACAACTTGTTACCTCTCCCGCCTTCTCTCTACTGCAACCCAGCACGAAAGACGTACATTTGGTTGAGGATCAATGACAGGAAGATCCTGGTGGGTGTTTCTTGTGCAAGCAGAGGGTCTCTTTCTTCTTTAACATGGCATTGGATCTATCGAGGATTCCAGAAGTGGGGGCGGTTTGCAAAGTCCTCCTCCTGAAGGCGACTCCCTCTCGGTTTCCTCTAGGCCTCTCGTCGAACCCTGTACATTGACACTTGATAAGGTGGCTGGGGTTCTTGAAGTCCTAATTGGTCTAGAATGTGATGCAGGGCACCCTTTGTCCTTGAATGTACTTGAGAGTTTGCCATCGTCCTCGTCCTCCTCTGCAGCACATGAGCGAGGGTTTGGAAAAAGGTTGAAACACTACATAAATAGAAAGTACCCCGCTGCAATGGGAGTAGGACCTTCAGTCATTTCGGGTTTTAAATCCTAGATTGCACATGTGGTGGGTGCGGTCTCAACATCGGGAACATCTAGATTTCCTTAATGATGGTTTAAACTTGGAACGTGAGAGGTCTGGGTGACTCGGAAAAGCGTAGATCAATTGGTACTCTAATTGAGGATTGGAGATGTGATGTGGTTATGTTGCAAGAAACAACATTATCTTCCTGTTCCAACTGTGTATGGAGATCCATGGGTGCTAGCTCACATCAGATTTCAGAGCTTTTGACACTGTGGTCCGTGTCGGGGGGGGGTCATTTCTTGGAAGGATCCTCTCTTCTCTTTCATTTCTGAACTTAAGGGCAATCATGTTTTGACTGTGCAGTTGGAGAATCTTAGAACGGGCTTGCTCCTTGGTAGTGTCATGTGTGTATGGATTGTGTGCCACATACAGTGTAGGTAATATCGATATCACGTCGATACGATATATCATCGATATATCGATGATATATCGATGCCATATCACCGATATCAAAACAATTTTGTGAAGAAAATAACCTTGCAAATATCAACCATATCAACGATATATCGTTACTTATCGATACAGATATATCGCCAATATATCGTGATATGGCTTACTATGGCCGCAGACAAGAGATCTAACCTGTGGACGAATTTGCGTGATGTCAGAAGTCGGTACCCTGGTGAGGCATGGCTTGTGGGAGGGGATTTCAACGTCACATTGCTTTCTTCTGATCGTCCTAGGCTGCGGGGTGGTCAGGAACCATGTTCCAGCGAGTTTACTGAGTTGACTGATGACCTTATGCTTGAGGTAATTGATGCACCATATCCGAGGTTAACATGGAGAAGCTCTGGCTCTCGCTTTCATCTAGATTGTTTTGTTAGAGCTCCCGGATATGTTTCCTCTATTAGCCTCCTCGTCTAAACCACGTTCCAGGTCAAACCACACTCCCTTGATCTTGGACTTTGGAGATGTTTCGGTTCCCCATGGTTTTTTCAGATTCGAGTGTGTTTGGCACCAGGAAGTGGGCTTTGAAGACCTAGTATCCAATCACTGGTCCTCTGCGGAGTGTTCAGGCTCAGCCACTGCCATGTATGGCCTTGAAGCTTTATTCTTTGCATTCCAAGTTTTGTCAATTCAAGGTGATACGAGATGCTAGAAGAACATGTTGGCTGGAGGCAGAAGCGGAGGTACGTAGACTCGATGAGTTAGAAGATGTCAGAGATCTAGAAATAAAGGGGCTTAGAGAGAGAGCCGCGGCACATAAAATAATCATAATTGAGGATAGAAAACAAGTCGAGTGGAGGCAGCGGTCGCGTACATGTTGGCTCAAGGAGGGAGACGCTAATACTACTTTTTTCCATAGGATAACCAATGGAAGATGTCGACATAATCTGATTCGCTCTATCGTGGTGAATGATAGAAGGGTTGAGGGAGATCGGGAGGTTGGGTAGGTAATCGAGGTGCACTTTCATGAGTTCTTACGGAGACCTGCTACTAGAACATTGGAATGGACTGGCGAGGGGGCAACCCAACTCTCTGAACAACACACAAACCATCTGGTTCGGAGCTTCACCATGAAGGAGGTTAAGGTTGCAGTCTAGAGTTTGAATGTGGATGGCGTGCCTGGTCTTGACGCATTCCCAGTTTACTTCTTTAGGGAATTTTTGACTTTGGTGGGAATGGAGGTGTTGAATGTTGTGGACGTATTCGTTGGGGGTAATGCTAGCTTTGAGCGACTCAACAAGACACTCTCTTTTCTCCTCCCAAAGAAGGAGGTATCCGAGAGTGTGGAAGACTATTACCCGATTATGCTCTCCAATGCAATATACTTGGTGGTAGCAAAGGTGTAGGGGAATAAACTGAACTTGGTTATGGATTACATTTTATCTCCTCTTTAGTCGACGCTTATTCTAGGAAGGCAGATTTCGACAGACTAGCTATGGCCACGAAGATCATTGCAGATTGGAAAAGATGGCGCTTGCAAGGCGTTCTGTGGAAAGTTGATTTTTCAAAGGCCTATGATACATGAGACTGGCATTTTCTCTGATCGGCTATGGAGAAACGAGGATTCTCGGGCACTTGGATCTCTTGGATGAAGCGTTGCGTCACGACGTCTTACTCGGTGTTGGTTAACGGGCGTACGACGGTGGGCTTCTTTTAGCGTCAGCAGGGCGTGAGACAGGGATGCCCTCTTGCCCTTATTCTTTTTGTTATTGCTGCTGATGTCCTGAGTTGTATAGTGCACGTAAACTTACTGCCGGTTATTCTATTGGGAACATTTGTGTTCATCTATTGTAAATGCAGATAACACCATCTTCTTCATTTTCTTCATTGAAGGTAGAAAAGAGGAGTCCAAAGGGATGGCAACAACTCTTGAGATCTTTGGGGAGCTCTCTAGGCCGATCCTCAATTGCAGCAAGTCAACATTTATTCCTTTTGGTATGTCTGATGATGAAGTTCATGCTTGCAGTGAGGAGCTGGGCGCAGATTGTGGTTCCCTGCCAATTCGTTATCTTGGTCTACCTTTAACCAATGGAAGACTTCTTATGGCAGATTGGCGTCCTTTATTAGAGAAGATTGAACGGAAGCTATCAGTATGGAGGGCAGCCATCCTATCGCGTTGGAGTTTCCTGGAGCTGGTGAAGGATGTGTGCTCGGCATTTCCTGTGTTCTACATGTATACGCGCCTTCTTCCTAATGGTATTCGGCACAAAATGGAGGTGATCATGTGTAGGTTCCTTTGGGGCATGTCGGGCCAAGATGACTCGGGAGTACATTTAGCAGATTGGGAAACTGCGACTCTACCGAAGGCGGCAGGTGGTTTTGGGATCTCTCATATGTAGATCACGAATGAGGCGTTACTTTTCAAATGGGTCAGCAGAATCTGGGGCAAATTTGAAGATTTTGTTGTAGACTCATCCGCAATATATATGACATCCGTGTTCAAGACAACTTGTCTCAGCATCAAACCTACTACACTTCAACCCTTTGGAAAGGAATATGGTCTGTGATGCTACAGTTTACTGATCTTTTCCCCCCGATTCTTGGTAGACTTGATTGTTTTGCTTTCTAAACTGACAACTGGATGTGTAGTGGACCCCTTTCTGCTCGTTTCCCATGATTCTTTGCCCGGGTTGCAAACTGTGAGGCACGGGTGGCAGACTACTTGTCAGATGGGAGATGGGTCCCTCTGTTCATGTTAAAATTTTCAGAATAACATCTAGAGGAGTTCCTTCATCTTCTGGAGTCTCTGAGCGGTGTGGATGGCCCTTCGGAAGAAAAGGACCATTGAGCTTGGAAAGATAACATATTTTCGGTGAAGTGTGCCTACAAAGCAATGGATAGACCTCCACCTTTAGGTGCTGACATTCCCATTCATGACTGCAATCTTATTGGAAACTCAAACTACCGTTTGGAATTAGTTTTTTATATGTGGCTACTGAGAAGGAAGCGACTTCTGACGATGGACTGTTGTTCTAGAATTTTTGCGAGCATACCCAGCTCGTGCCCTTTGTGTGGTTTGCAGACGGAAACCATAGAGCACCTTTTCTTTCTTTGTGTGAAGTCTTCCCCTGTATGGAGTGAACTTGGAGTAAACTGGCTGAATTTTCGAAGTATTGAGGTGTTCAAGGGCTTCTTAGATGCAGCCAGGAAGCATCCCAAAGCCGAACTTCTTCTACTAGTAGCGACCATTTGGGCTTTGTGGCTAGCTAGAAATGGTGCACTCTTTGCCTCGCAACGTTTTTATTTTGAAAATGTAATTTCTCGCACAAAGACTCTCCTTGAGTCATGGTTGCGGTAAGTATTTCTTCCTCACCTTTTTAATATATTTGGGGTGAGCACATATGTGTCTCCCCCTTTTTGGATTAAAAAAACAATCTCTTGTAATCACCTTTTTAGACTAGAGATGAAAACTATGAGGCAGTGAAAGTACGATAAATTTCTTAAAATCATGTTTCTCCACAAAACGTAAAGGAATTCATCTAATGTGATCTTTGCTATACCGTTCTTAAAAACTTCAGCTTCAAACCTCCAACAAGTTAGCTTTCCATTAGCTTCTCCAAGTTGGGAGGATGGAGACATCAATCTATTTTGAGAGGTTTCTATGTTATAAGGATTTTTACTACACGCCATTGCATGATTATTCCAGGTATTTGTGGTATCTTTGGTTGCAACTTGAGATTTTTCAGAAGCAGATAAAGTACTTCGAAACTAATTAGATTCAGATAACAAATGTCGTGATTGAGATTCACTGACATTAGCCACCTGCCATGCAAAAAAGGGAACCTTATTCTAAGTTTGTGATTATACATTTAACAAGGACAGTAAGTGTGTTTCTTAATCTCAAATGTGTGGAAAGAATAAAAATGGCAATCAAGATAGATAGTTGGTCATATCAACGTGATTGAAAAATGGCAAAACCTTCTCCCACTTTAAGTAGGGTTGTCTACATGGATTCTTGTCAAATCCATATTGAAAGATTTAATTGTTTTTTATGTTGGTTGTCAGCTACCTAAGGCAACCCTCCTCAAGAGGGATTTGAACTGTGGTCTTTTGGGTGGTAGGCATCCTACTCTACCACCAGACCATTGAAGTGAGTACAAAGCATGAAATCCTATAATTATATCAATATGATTACTATTATAAAAAATAATTAATACCATAATCTATGTGGTCAGTGACCAGGGTAAGGAGAGAAGGCTCGTGATCATGATGAAACCGTGTTTCATTCACCTATGAGCCGAAAATTGAGCTAGAAATCATAGAAAACGCCTACATTCACACGCTTAATTTGTTTTCTTAGTATTCATGCATCCATATATAATACTAAATTAGCATTTAAAACCTTTTAAACATATCGAAAATATAAAAAGATCAAAAACGATAATAATATAGAGAGGAAGAGAAAGTACATTTATATATATTACAAACAACACAATAAAATGGCCTATATTTTATTTAGAAAAATAATTGTTTTCAAGTTTTCTTTTTTGTATTTGTGAATATAATAAAAAAATGAAAAATCAATGAAAATGGTAAAGATAAAAGTTGTGGTTTGTGTGTGTGTATATATAAACATGCAAAATATAAGCATTTCAAATCTGTAAAATACCAATGAAAAATCATCTATAAATAAATGACATCTTTCGATTTCACATGCTTCATGAAAGTTGTATATATCGATAAGATCATAATCTTCCCATAGCCTATCACCACAATAACATCACACTATATCCATCATAGTATACTCGTCACCATCTTCCCCATTACCCAAATCATTGTTTCTAGTTTAATAATCGCAATCGCATGGTCTGCAACCTTAAGCATGGATGCATGCAACTGGAAAAGAGTTTGTTGCAACATGTGGATCATTGCCAGTTGTTTTTAATATGATATTAACGGAGATATCATATAGTAAGGAAATCCAGAAAACAAAAAAGCTAAAAACAAAAGATGAATGATGGTAAATGTTGATTGTGGAAGATATACCTATTGGTAATAGCAGGATTATTAGCTGGGCTGCAAGTTTATTTGTCACAGTCCCAAGGTCTGCAACCTTAAGGCTCCGTTCGGTTGGGGGGTTACCCCCACTTTGGGTGGGTAACCCCCCAAAACCCACACTCTTAGCCCCACTCCATTCCCATAAAAAAAATATATTATACCATCATATCATCTAAAAATCATAAAATATTCAACTTCTACTCCCTATTCCAAACTTCTATACAATCACATCACAACAACTACCCACTTCTTCAAATTTTAATACAATCATACTATAATAACTACCAACTTTTTCAAATTTCAATACAATCACATCACCCAAACCCACACAACCCTTAACTCACCAACCAAACACACTACCAAAAAAAACGGGTTATCCACCCCTGGATAACCCGCCAACCGAACACCACCTAAGTGTTAAGCAGACATGCATGCAACTGGAAGCTTGCGGCTGCAAGGATCTCCAATGATCGAGAGACACAAGACTGCAAGGTTGAGGTCTATGGCTACAAGTTTCCTCTTCCAGTGGCCGAAAGATATCGAAATGAGAAATATAAAGAGATGATTGGGGTTGAGCAGTGTTGAGGGATTTTGGGAGGAAGTTGAATCATTCTGAGAAGGCAAATATATTCATGATTACTTTTCTCCTTGGTAGTTTCATCATCAACATTGGGTGTAAAACCATGGATGGTGGGCATTTATTCTAAGGAAATGGGGTAGGATGGGTTAAAATCAAGGATCACCCAAATTAGCAATTCTGTTTTTTTGGATAGGTTGGATGGAACACCTCGAATCCACCACCCAACCTAAAATCAAATAAATATTATGTTTTGGGTCTAATCTGACCAAATAACCCAATCCATTCCAACCACCTTTCAATGATTTTGGGGGACCACATAACACCCAGCCCTACCTTATGCGACAAGATCTTTCTTTTGCTGATGAGATACCTGAGACTGATGATGAGGGCATGGAGAGCTCAGTTCTTCCCAGGGACATTGACAACTGTATGCGTTACTAAAGCGATACGAAAGATGTGGATCACTTGTACTTTGTGTGTGGTAATTTAGGGAAGTTTGGGAGGGGACTTGTATCAACAGGGTGGATTATGTTAACAGTTGGTGTGTGCCTGAGCAAAGTCCTTGTTTGGCACTGACATCTGGTTAACCAAATCTGATTAGCATGATATCCTTCATAAGCCACTTCTCTTATAAATATTACTAAAGCAGTGGCTTCTTTTAACTCCTTGAGCCTCAATAAACCTTGTTGCCTTCCCTGCCCTTCTTGATCCTTTGCTTATTTCTACTTCCACATCTGCAATTTGTCTTTTTTGGCCTTCACTGCCCTCAACTGCCCCATCTTCAACATTCAGCATCACTGTTTCATACAATTCTTCATCACCACCTGTGCTGCTCCAGCCTCCAGGTGATTTGCCCTTGCACTTGCTTTGTTTCCTTACACTTTTTTGCCCTCACTCTCGTCCTTGGGATTTTATTATTCACAGGGAAGTTCCTTTTAGAATTTTGTAAAATAGTGGACTTGTTAAAGTTTCTTTTTAACAGTCAGTGAATAATCTCATGGTGTATTAGGATTTCTAAAGGTTAATAGGATTGCTGTAATATCAGTTTCTGGTTTGATTCTAAAGTTTTATCAATGTTATAGGCTTATAGCATAATAAAGTTTACTATATCCATGTTAGAAATTTAATACTGAATACGTGTTGTTAGAGAATGTAATTGGTGAGTAACTGGATCTCACCAAGATTCAACTACCTCACTCATGTTTAGTCCCACATGGATGAGCGGTGGGACTTTAGTCTTTCTGAAAAGATAAAGAGCTTTTCTTTGTTGAATGCCATGCGACATTTACAAAAGATTTGCATATTTCACATAAATCATCAAAACATAAAAATACTTGTAGAAAATATAAATATAATTAATATAATACTATTATGAATTATATTCTACAAAGTACCATACAAAATTTACAAATAGCTGACGAATTTTGAAGGAACCATGAATTATATACAAAAACATTCAAAAGGAACCACTGATTCTACAAAAACAAAAGCAAGAATACAAATATCCACCCCATGTAATGTTGCCCAGCACAAAATAGGACACCCCTCACCCCCTATACTCATTGAGAAATTCAATAGAATATCTGTCCCTTTGAGGGCTTCTCACGTGGTTTCATTCCGCTCCTTAGAGAGCAGGGTTCCACGTAGATCTCTGTGTTCTTGATATTTATTATTTTGGTTACCGAATCAACTTCCGCTTCTCAGATTTCAACATGGTACAAGAGCAGGTTTGACTCTCGGGATTTTCATGTTTATTTTTATTCGAGATTCAATTCTTGAGGATTATTTTGAAGATTAATGTTCATGTTATGAGAGTTTTATTCAAGGGTATTATGAAACATTAGATCCTCCGCTGCTTCTCTCCTCTCATCGATTGGAGCTCCAACGGGGCATAACAGAAGCGTAGGCGGCACAGATCTCCCAGTAGAGATGGATTCTCATCTCCAATCTCCAGCAAATGTTTTTCCCACGGGGAAGTCTTGCTCTGATCCAGACCAGAAGATATCAAGAGCCCAACAACTGTAGATCCTCCTTCAACGAGCAAGGCGACGCGAATGCGAGAGCCCTCTCAACATCCGGCATCGCGAGATCGCGTGAGCCCTAAGGACGTGCGCGTGCCCTCCAGTCGCTGCTCCCAAGCAACATGCTTCACACGAGCGGGTTCGATTCCTCCTTCTCATCGTACAAGCAGCGCTGATCTTCTCTTCATCTCTAGGGAGGCGCAACCATATGATATGGCTCCAGCTCGATGCTCCAACTGCGGTGATTTTCCAGGAAGGCGCAACACATCTTCGCGAGCCTTTGATTTCACGCTCTACCTCCCATGCAGCAAACGCCGCAATGCTGCGACTATAGAACTCCCGAAGGCGGAGCTCCAAGAAAAGGCGGAGAACTCCAGTAAGAGCCCTCCTACATGCAGTGCTTCTTTGCTCCATGCGACATATCTCCTTGCCCTCACATCTCCTATTCTCTCGATCTCCTGGCGAAGGGCGATCCTCCAAGTCCCAATAGGGGACCGATCGATCATCTCCAAACCCCCCAGGGGCGGCGGCGGCGAGTACCTGGGAACCCTAGCGCGATCAGAACAAAAAATGGAAGGAAATGAGAAAAGAAAACAAGAGAGATGCCTTTTTTTTTAAAAAAAAACTGAATCTGGGAGCCGAATTAAAAAAGTAGAGAGAGAATGTTTGAAAAGCTGTAAAAAAATGTGTGAACAGTTTATTTAAAAAAGTGCGACGGTTATTAAAAAAGGAGAGAAAGGGAATGAAATAGCAAAAAATGATTGAGAAAAGCCAAAAAATGAATTGTGCAAAAAATAAGCAAAAAATGATTAAAAAATTGCATGTTATTCATTTGTTTCTCCCAACTTGATGCTATTTGCTCATATTCTATTAAGTATGGAACACATAGGATGTCAGAGCTAAATTCTTCAGGATATCTGCACGTCTACGACTAACATACCGACACTTCAGATTTCTACAGATTATCTATCTTTTCACTGAGCACAGACTTCTTCGTCATACTTCTTTTACGACCCGATCAGTCCCCGCACTGGACTTCTTCTGCAGCGATTCTTCTCCGGACACGATCGAGATATGTTCCGGTGATTTGATATCGCAGTGGTTCTACATGCATGACATAGATACGTTCCGATGACCTGAAAGCTGCAGACACGTCCTCGTGCGAGATCTTCTACCAACAACGGTCATGTGTCCTTGTGATGTATTGTGTGAAGATATGTTGAAAACTTTCTTTTTGTTGCAAGATGCAACTTTCTCAGATCCAGCTTGAGGAGGAGTGATAGAGAATGTAATAGGTGGGTAATTGGATCTCACCAAGATCCAATTACCCCACTCATGTTTAGTCCCACATGGATAAGCAGTGGGACTTTGGTATGCCTGATAGGCTATATAAAGAGCCTCTCACCCCCTGTACTCATTGAGAAATTCAATAGAGTATCTGCTCCTTTGAGAGCTTCTCCCGTGGTTTTATCCCACTCCTTAGGGAGTAGGGTTCCACGTAAATCTTTGTGTTCTTGATATTTATTATTTTTTTATCGATTCCACTTTCGCTTCTCAGATTTCAACACGTATCAGACATATACTTTTGTAAATATAGTTGTTCACACATACCATACAAATTATATGTATGTCTACATTATAATGTTTCACCACCTCATTTTTCTCTCTTAAATGCCTAGAGGAGTGCCTCACAACTTCAATGATCGCGGAATTTGTCCTTCAAATATATTTTTTAAACAAAAAAACGGTGTCCCAAGATGGAACCCATCACTAAAATTGTATCAAAAAGTCGAGTTTAAAGTACAGATGACCATGTTTAGCATAAGGTCTGTTGAAATCTAGAATACGAAAGTGAATCGATAAACAGAGCAAGAAAATAAAGAAAGAATAAACATTGAATGCGGAGATTTCACGTGTAACCACAGGAAAAGCTGCAGTAGAAGAAGTCCTGCGCGGAATAGTAGTCAGGTCATAAAAGAAGAAGTATACACCATGACGAAGAAGTCGATGCTTGGTGAAGACGAGTGATCCGTAGAAATCCGGAATGTCGATATGTAATCGTGCAGATTTCCAGAAGTATATATCTCTTACTCCCCTTTCTCTCATATTTGATTGAATAAAGAGCACATAACATCAAGTTGGGAGAAGCACAACAAGCATTTTTGCCTCTTTTTTTGCGCAATTCATCTCTTTTTTTATGTATGACTTTTTTTCTTTGTACGTGGCCTTTTTAAAAGAAGTTGATCAAATTTTTTCCGACTTTCATCTTCTATCCTCTTTTTTTAATCATTTTTTATTCATTTTTTTTGTAAAGTAGGGCAGCAGAAGGCTCGTTGGGCTTCAGATAAATTCCCCCTTTTTTGGTAGCAGCCCACTTTGCACTACTAGGGATGAAAATGGATCGGATATGGATTGGATATGCATATTTCCATATCCATATTCGCTTCATCTCTATCAGATACGAATACAGATATGATTGGAATATGCATTAAAAAATCATATCTTTAAAAATATATATATGAATTCGAATCGGATATTTATCGAATCCGAATACGGATCGAATAAAAAGCCAATCTAAATGTGAATCGAATAAAGAGTGAATCCACATATGGATCCAATAGACATGGAATCCAAATACATATAGAATAAGGACTACATACAAAAGTGAATTGAATGTTTATCAAAGTTCATAATGATTTTAAAAATGATAATGAAATATAAATAAGTTGCATCATGATAAAAGGGGGCGTCGAGAAGACCCACATTCTTGATCGAAAGCAAAAAATGGAATAGATTTTGTAAATTTTGTTTGTGCCCATTCCAAGTTTATTAATATCATTAATATATTGTATTATATAATACTAATATACTAACACGGGGATGTATCTTATATTACATTAACTATTATATAAAATAATATTAAATGTTCTATTCGAATATCCAGATCCGGATCAAGATATTCAATTTATCACCACATCCATATGAATATCTGGAAAAATTTTACAATTTATATCCATATTCGATCAGTATTCGATTAATATTTCAAATACATATATCCGTATCCGGTAATTTTTCGAATACCGTAAGTTCGGATATATCCCTTTCCATTTTCATCCCTAATCACTACCACCAAAATCTCGAGATGCCCTCCAACGTAAGGGCGATGTTGCGGGAGGAGTTTGCAGAAGTGTCGCTTGGAGGAGATGATCGGAGCCTGTGATCGAGAGGGCGGCGTAGATCTGGGTGTGATTGGGTGACCTGCTGTGTGCGAGAGGGAGGCGCTCTTCGTGATCATTGCCCCATCTTTCTCCTCTTTTGCTATGGGTTTCTCCTCATCTGTTTTGGGTTTCTCCTTCTCCTCCTGCTGCTGTTGTGGTATTGACGTGACTTCTTCTTCTTCTTCTTCTTCTAATTCTTCATTGGGATGTTCTTTCGATGTGGGTTCCTCGGTCCGGTAGATGACTTGGCTAGAGGTTGCATGCGTTGGGATCGGGGAGATCCAGCACCTCATCGAGGTTTTGTAACGCCGCCTGGTGGCTAGAAGTGGCTACGCCTGGAGGTTGGCATGCGTCTGGAGTCATGGTCGTCTGAGGCGCTCAGAGAAGAATGCAGCAGTACCGTTGCCTGGAGATCGTTTGGAGATGGCCACGCCTTGCAGAACTAGTGTTCTCGATGGAACCTTAGCCCCCAAACTCGATTCAGATTAAAACTTGAAGAATTATGAATGTTGAAATCTATAGAATTATCTTCCAGAATCACCGTAAAGAATATAAATCAAAATAAAACTCAATAATCAAACCACAAAATCGGCTTGCTCTGATACCATGCTGAATTCTAGAATGTGGAAGCGAATCGATAAACAAAGCAAGAAAATAAAGAAGGAATAAATGTTGAACACAGAGATTTTACGTGGAACCATACTCCCTAAGGAGCGGGATGAAACCACGGGAGAATGCCTCAAAGGGCTGGATCTTCTTATTGAATTTCCCATTGAATACATGAAGTGTGTGGCTTCTTATATAGCCCCACAGACAGACCAGAGTCCCATAGATAGTAGATGTGGGACTAAACATGAGTTGGTGGTAATTGGATCCTGGAGAAAGTCAATTACCACTCTATTACATTCTCCAACAATGCCCTATAATATTCCAAAACATTTTGTGAGTAAAAACATCCACGGAAAATGAGCTCGTCCCTAGCACATCAAATGATTTAAAGAATCACAAACGGTAGAGTTGTCCTCGTAAGAGTTATCACAATGTGTACGGATGGATCTCCAGAAGAAGGAACTGTTGTCCACCCTTAGCTAGGAAATCTCCACCGATCGTCACACTTGAACCAAGTTCTCACATGTGAAGAATAAGTGGTCCACGCCCTCAGTCCCAATGTCGCACATGTCACATAGTATGTCACCAATATACACTCTTTACTAAGGATGCAAGCGTGGACAACCAATCGGAGAAACACCTTTATTCTCTGAGATATCGTGTTTTCCCAAATAATCTTTGTGTCACGCGAAATATCCTTGTGATGCACCATCTAATCATTCGCAAAGGAAAACTATATTTTTTTCACACTAAATCTCCCTTCCGAACACTTGTAGTGATCCTTTCCTATAGTTGGGTCGCTCTCACAAGCCAACTGAGTCTACAGGCGCAAGAAGTCTTCCATTCTTTTTTCAAAAAACTCTGCCACAAAGGAAGGAGACCACGAGTTATGCCATACATGGCGAATGAGAGCATCCTTGGACCCGCCAATAGCCATAAGTAATGGATAACGATCCCCGAGAGCACCATCCCCTGTCTAATTGTCCAACCAGGCCCTGAAATATTCACCATTACCAAGCACTGGTTTCATCTTCTCCACCATCTCGGGCAAAATCATCTCGATACCCTGCCATAGGGATGAAGGAAAACATATAACACTAGCAATAGTCGACCCTCCATGCCATAAATCCTTCGTATAAGATGACACACCAAGCTATCAGAGTCACCTCACAACCTAAACAACAACTTTGCATTTGCAAGCAGAGCCTTATTCATGCACTCCACCTTCAATACGCTCAACCCTCCCTTCCTTTTGGATGTACTAACCACGAACTAATCAATAAGATGAATACCTCCCTTTTCTTGTTTCCCATGAGACTAAAAAAACATTTTCATCAAGCCCTCCAATCTCTTGCGGACCCCAATCGACAGTAATCTAGTTGAATAAAAGAAAATCAACATCACCGTGAGTACATGTTTGAGTTGTATCAACTTTCCACCTTTGGAAAGAGTCGCTACCTTCCACCCAACCATCTTGATCTCCAGCCTATCCAAGACCAACCTCCCATAAGTCACCTTCAACATCCCCTCAACAAGCGGCATGCCCATGTAAATAACGGGCTGCTTGCCAATCGAACAACGATGAATGTCGACAGTCACCTGCACATCCAGCCAAGGAAGAGCAAAAGGGACCACCACCGACTTCTCATGTTTATTTGCAGACCCGAAATATCTACAAAGATTTCTAAGATGTGAGCAACCCTTCTAGTTTGCTCTGGATGATCTCTAGAAAGATCATCATATTATCAACATACTGAAGTAGTGAAACGGTAATATCCCCATTGCAATACCCCGAGAAAAGGCCACCATCCGAAGCAAGCCTCATCATAACCATCAACGCATCAACTACAATCACGAACATCCTGCTAGGGCTAGAAAAAAACCACCGTCCAACGTCCATTCACCATAATGGAGTAGGGTGATGTGGTAATGCACTACTTCATCCATGAGATCCAAATGTATGAGAAACCCCTCTTCTGCGACGAGGCTCATAGGAAACATCAATCGGCATAGTCGTAGGAAATTAACCTTCCATGATATGCCCTTTCCTTTCTTCCTCGTCTAATCTAACATCATCTCAAAAGCAAGGACATGCCATCCACCATGGATCTCAGAAGCGAAGAGATAATATCATTCACGATGCAATGAAGCCACTTCACCATGGTCTTATCACTGATGAGATAAGATGCGTTAGAGAGGGCAATGGATCTGAAGTCTTCAATCCCAGTAGGCACCTCCCTCTTCGGCAGCATGAATAGGAGCACCTTGTACAAATGCTCAAACCCACAATTTTCTCCAGTAAATTTCTGGACCATCTCCAAAACATCATCCTTAACCATCACCCAAAACTATCTGTGGAACAATTTTGGTAAACCGTCCGGGCTCAGAGCCTCATCAGCATTGAGCACAAAAACCACCTTCCAGATTTCCTCCTCTTGAAGGGGATAGTCAAAGCATTTGTCTACACTGCAGAGTCCCTCTCACGCCTCTGCCCTGCCATCCCCAACTGGCACAGGTCGTCCTTCTACTAGCATTAAGGAAATGAGAACACGTCACCCTTCGTACCTTCCGATCGCCCCTACCTCGCATCCCATCCACAACAATCTCATGAATGAAATTCCTCCTTCTGCTAGACGCTACAAAATGGAAGAAATGAGTGTTGGCGTCTCCCTTCTTTAACCACCGTTGTCGTGACCTCTGTCGCCACTCAACCTCAACCTTATTATTTTCCAAAGCAACCTCCTGGAGATGCCTGCACCTCTCTTCCATTTCCTCGGCCACCAAGTCTGGCTCATCCTCTTAGCTATCCAGCTGCCGATCTCCTCCTGTGCAGTTGCCTTCCTATGCCGACATTGCTCCAGCACCTTCATTTTGTACTCCAGCAAGAACTTTCGTAACTCTAGCAGCTTAGCCGTTAACTTGATTGTGGCCAAACCACGAGCAGCACACCCCAAGCAAAAGTAACTGACCAAGATCCAATCACGTTAAAATATGAAAAAACCCCTTCGCCAAAAATCCATACCAAAGGACCATAATAAAGGTGTCTGATCTGAGTTCCTCGACAATCCCTAAATGTAGAATTTTATTGAGTAAAATGACCCTCCCTTTATCATTGGCAGTGCATCAGATATCAGGAATTGCTCCTCACTGCATGGTATCTGGGATGCAAACCATCGAGAAAGCAATACCCCTGCTCGTCTGAACGCTCTTATTCATGTTTGGAACAATATGAGGGCTGAAAGATCGCAAGATCCTCATATATGCTAGTGAGATGCATATATTACTCGGTAAGGGTAGAGTTACCCTATGATGCAGATCAGATCCGCTTGTCGCTGATAGCGAGGCAGGACTTTGTCGACTTATGAGAACATGTCTTCTCAATGTCATCCTACATCTCCTTGGTCGTGTCTTCAAAAAGAAAATTTAAGGTGATATGTGCCTCAATGTTATTGGTCATCCAGTTGATAACTTGGTCGATGTCTACGAGCTGATTATCGTATTCTTTATCTTTCTTACCTGGTGGATCGTTAGTCATTATATAGATCTCCCGTTGACCACCAACAAACACCTTAAAGAATGAGATCAGAATATATAGTTTTCATTGCACTTCAGTTGGGTAGTAGTGCCTTGTGTCATTATAGAAAATGGAGTGGACAAGGACTTCGTTTCGGTACAAGTAGATATCATGATGGTCAGATATAGAGTTCTGTTGATATTTCAAATACTTATTATAATTTTGTAATAATTTCACCATGAATTTTAATTGGATTTATAAGCTCCATGCATGCATTAAATCTCATTATATTGAATTTAGTGTGCACGTAATGAGACTCATGTATTTGCATGGTTATTATGAAGTTATGCACTCAAATGGAATTTATTTGTATTTATGATTGCATGGATATTTTGCATGGTTTTATGAGAATAGTGCCGTTAGATTTTTTGGTGTCATTCAAAGAAATTGCATGATAATAATTTAATTACATTATATCATCTTGCAATTACTTTTATAACGTTGGGTCTTATATCTCTAATGTCATTTATTTACATACTCGAAATGACATTATTTATGTGTTAAATATTTTTATGCAATTAAGATAAGGTATTATTTTCTTTGTAATTTATGTTGATATTCTCTCTTTATAAAAGGGTGTATGGAATTGGTTTTATATACACACAATCATTCTATCCTCTCTATTCTTTTGAGTGAGTCTATTCCGAAGGAATGATCTATTGTTGCTCAATAGATCTCGATTTTGGTGCATGCACGCTCATTGAGATCACGCCGTTGTATCCTAGAGAGTAGTCGTACCAATACCAAATGCACCATCAGAATCTCCATGGGGGTACGAATCTATTCTTAAGGTCAGTGCATTTCACACGCTTCGGCAAGTTGGTTTATCTCATCAAATCCGGTATTATCTAATCCTCCTTATATTTATATATTTATATTTATCCTATTATTTCACCTAAAAGTTCAAAGTTATGTTGTTGATTAAGTATGCATAGAAGGGCGGAAAAGCACCCTAAAGCTCACGCATGTATGCACAAGAGATCTGGATCTTGAAGAATCAACATGCCATAAGTGCTGTAGATATCCGTTGGCGGCACTCGAAGATGTGCTGGAGGTGCTAGGGTAGTGCTGGGTTCATTGGAAGTATGTTGGGTAGCGTTGGGGGTGTTGGCAGCGCGGCCAAGCTGCTGGCGGCACCTGATGGTGCTGATGAATGCGTCACGCATCCTCCCCGCCAGCGCTGGATTAACCCACAATTGGTTCGGATGGTGCAAGCTGCACTTTGGTACCCAACAAGGCCTCACACGGGACCCTTAAGCGAGGAAGAAGGATCCACACAAGGCTTGAGGAGTATAGAGACATTTCAAAATTTTCATTGTGGATCCAATTTGTTGAAGTGACAATTACGATAAAAAATAAGGGATTTTATCACTTGTGCCAGTCTTAACTTCAGTTGCGTCTCTACCTTCTTACAAAATTCACGATTCCTTCCTTCTGTTAAGATAAATTAGGACCATAGTTGATATTAAAAAAATGAACTGTAAATCTTTAAGAATATAAAGGCACAATTGATATTAAAAAAAAGAAATAACTGAAATCGTAGAAGCTAAGAAAGACACCGGTGATAAAACCTAAAAAAATAAATTACCTTCAGAATTAAATTGGGATCCGAATCTTGTTTGGTATTCAGTTCGATTTCTTAATAATTATATCCAATCATAACCTCATAAAAAAGTCAATGTTAAAGAGATCCCCCGCTGCTCAATAATATAATAATAATAATGATAATTATATTTATCCAATCAGTACGCCGGAACACCTTGCTGCTGACCATCAATCATACCAAACAATTATTTTTAATTTCGACTTGTGGATATTGGTTTTCTTTCAATTCGTATATAAGGAAGTGCCTGATTTTTTCCACCGTTCTTTCGTGGAATTCGTCCTATTATATGGAATAATATAATTAATGATTATATGCTTCGACCATATACTGTTTACCGATGCATGCATGTTACGCATCGATGGATTTGACTTATTTTTTTAAAAAGAAAATTCATCTTCAAACTTGTTTTTTAAATAAAAATCAATAATTTTCTTAAACTTTTTAGACAAGAATATAAGCATTAATAATAAAATTTAAATTCGAAATAGAAAACATATCGAATATTTTCCGATTAGTCACACAATTACCTTTTATTCTCCATCCGGAGATCCTTCTGAATGAATTCGAACTGACTTTTGCGATTTCGAAAGACGACAACTTTCCCTTTAAAATTGCTCGAACATATATCACCCATGAAAATATTATCGACATTTTGTCGACTTTATCACGCGTTAAGAAAATGCCCAAGATGCAATTTTATTATAACCCAAAAGATCAAAATTTCAACTGTTGCTGTTCATTATATATAACGCAGATCTCGACTCTGCTTCGTCCTCGCGAGAAGTCTGACGCCTTTTTTTTCGGGTCAGATGCAGTACTTTTACAAATCAATTAAGCCCGATGAAGATCAGTTCATCTGTCCATTTTCAGCTGCTTGAACAACTCCTAGGCACGAGGAGCACAAGGCCTTCGTCGTCGACGGGGCAAAGCCGGCTACTGACCCGATACTGATCCTTAGATCAGAAAGCTCCATCTTCAGGCTGTGGTTCTCCTCCATTAAGCTCTCGCAAAACCTCTTCAGTTCTATGCACTCCGCTTCCGTTTGCTTCATTTTGGTCCTAAATATCATCACAAGACAACACTTTTTTACCGCTAATCAATACATACACACATACATACACATCTATACATCTATAGACACATATACACAGATACATACATACATACTCGCAGATATACACGCACATAAATAGAGGAGTGTGTGGACAGATATACACATACATGTGTGCATTACTCTAAGAAAATTGCCCATGCCAACGAAATAATTTAAATATTCCTTTATGTATCTTTTGATGTTAAATCTATAACTAAAATATTATATGTTTTGAATATATCTTTAACCATTGTTACTCAAAATCAATGTCACATTCATTCCTAAAAGTTCATTTGTCGATGGTTATCTATAAAAATTTTCTTCCAAATTTTTATCAATGGTTTCATTTATTAATTTAGTAACGATTAGAGCAAAATGTCAACGGATGTCCATTGTAATTATATGATTCATTGCTAACATTATAGTAATGAATATGATGTTTGCTGTGAATTGAAAAAAATCATATATATATATATATATATGTATGTATGTATGTAAAATGGGGCTGCTCTCATAACGGGAGCTAACTTGGCTCTCCGGGTCATTTTGCCCACTTTTTTATTTTTTTGAAAATTTCTTCTGTAGATTTTCATCAATATATCCCTATATTATGTCATTAAAATTTCGCGCAAAACAGAGACTCCTACGGCTTCCATCCAGAAGGGTCGTTTTTAGCAATTCTATTACCCTTAAAAAATGACTGTCTTGATGGAGGCCGTAGGAGTCTCTGTTTCGCACGAAATTTGAAATATAATACATGGATATAGTGATGAATATTCACGGAAGAAATTTTCAAAAAATAAAAATAAAAACATATATGCTTAAATTGAGGGTGGCTCACCATATATATGATGAGACCCCGCCTCATTTGAAGTTTCACACACACATATATGCAATCATCGGTAGAATAGTAATTATATGTGTATTTAATTATCAAAACATTTTTCCCATAAATTTTTAATCATTTATGTAAAGGAACCTTATTCAAATTACACATAGATGTTTTCTTTCAGAATAATAATATAGTAGGGGATAAAAGATCTACTACATATGCATGCCCTTTTTTTACAAGTTAGTTGGTATTTTTATACTACTTTTTGTAAAGTTATGTTGACTCTTTTTTATACCATCTCCTTTGTAGAGTCTACAACACATGTACATAAGTATGTATCTAAAATGTTTGTACCTCGCTCTACGATTTTGGAACCAAACCTCAACTTGTCGTAGTCGTAGGTTCAACCTCTGAGCTAGCTTGTGCTTCTGCACCTGCGGGTTAGTCGATTGAGAAGATTATTATTCTAAGCACACTCACAATCAAAATTGAACCTTTTTTCTTCTAATTTGTGGGTTGGAGGAGGAGATGACTTACTGGGTCAAGCGTGTTGCTCCACATGAGCTCTTCTCCAGCAACTCCGTCTGCTCTCTCGTAAGTTGCACCTTCTTCTTCGTGCTAACTCTTCTTCTTCCACCACATGTGCTAGACTTCTTTTCATGTGGTACGTAACTGTCGATTTCTCTTCTTGAGGGAGTGTGGAAATGCGGTCTGGAGTGCATCTTCGCCCTCATAGTTAAGGTGAAGAAGCCTTCCTTACTGCATCCTCCTCCTCGAACTTCTGTGCTTAGTATGGACCCTAAATCTGACTTGGAAGATGCTAGCCCGAGACGAAGGCTAACATCACATGCTCCCCCTTCTCCTCCCATCCTTTTCGTCTGAAGGGTAGAGATTGAAGGGGGGGGGGGGGGGTTGTATATATAGAGATGAAGGCTTACAATAATAGAATGTCATTGAATTAGTAGCATATAGTGTTGGGGGATGCATTCACATCACATCATGAATGGTTGACTATGTGAATGAAGGAATGGAGAGGAAAGTTTTCATTACTCTCTTTATTTTTTTCTTTCTTTTTTGGTAGAAAACTTTGAATATGAGAAATATACTCTTAAAGATGTTTATTCACATCCTTTGGTCAAAGATAATTTGTCGATGAAAATTTTTCTTTTGCACTTCTATAAAAAAATTGCAATTTGACTTGCTTCACTATACAATATTCAAATTGATTTATAATAATTAATATTTTGAAATCATCATTTAATTAGCGGTTTTAAACATCTAACAATGAATATTACTTGTTGTAAAATTTATCTTTAACTTCAAAATAAATAAAGAATATGATATTCGATGATATATTTGCTAGCAAAAATTTATTTAAAGATGGTTATCTATTCACTTTCCTCTTTAAATTTTATATTAATCATTGCTAATTTTAACTGTTTATAATCGAAATTTTAAACTTTGTTGCTCTTTAAATTATTCGTCGTTATAAGTTCAATTTGATGTAGTGGTACTAATTCATGTTTACCCCATATTCCGTATTAAACATTTAAATTGCCATTTTTATCCTTATGTCCTTGGTTGGAAGTGCAAATTTAGAAGTTCAATAGGGCTTAGTATAAATACGAGGGGTCGGTGTGTAAATAGGAACAAAAAAGATAGAGGTAAACATGTAATTACAATGTTCTGAGGTGTATAAGTGCACACTTATTAAATGGTATAGATGAAGTCAACGTTTTGAACAACACATATTTTGTTTAAAAAACACAAAAGAACATGGCATAAATACTATATAGCTCCTTAAATCTTAAATTCCTTGTTAATGTATGGTGGAAAAATCACACTCTTCTTAACATGAATATATAAATAAAATACTCATTGGTAAATTAATGGGGATGAATGATTTTTTCCCACATTAATATCCATTAACTAAATATAGAATTGTTTCAAGTTTTAAGGCTCTAAGTTTCAAATTAGGATTTAGGTTTTATTGGTCAATTATTTTTTTGATATTTTTCCGCTATTAGTTTTAGTAATATATACACCATAGAGTTGATTTTATTCAATTTTGAGTCGGTGGACAATAGTAAAAATAGAGAAAATATGATGAATATACATGTGATATTTACAACTGAAGTTGGCTTATTATTTTATGCAAATATGCATGCTAAATTGCGGATACTTGTTCTAAATGCATGAAAGAGAATAATGAAAAATAAATGGAGATATGCAGCTAATTACTCGATAACGAAGCTTTATTTTTTACTTTCAGAGTGATGAATCAGATATTCATCAATAGAGTAAAATGGCTCTCCCTTCATTTTGTTCTCGAGGTTGTCGTTAGATGGGGTCTCGCAGAATGACCGAGTGGTCAAACTAGTGACAATAGTTTCATGAGATAGGATCTCACGGAGACCCTAACCTCATGGGCGTGAAGGAAGAGGAGGGGATGACCGTGAAGGAAGTGTGTGTGTGTTGGGGGGGGGGGGGGGGGGGGGGGGGGGATGATTGGGCTATGCCATATATAAACCTCCCATACGGATGGGCAAGAAGCATCATCTGAACATCGTCATCGAGCCCCCTTCGACTCAAACCACTTCGTCATCTCTCTGTCTCTCTCTAGAAGGTCATCGGCAACTTACCTCGATGCTATACTAGTTGTCATCTTTATTGGAGATATTGATGTGCACGTGAGGAATATAGAAGAGACTGTTTTAGGAGCATTAGTTACTCCTTTCCAAAAGGGCGAATCATGGATCAAGAAATTCCGAGGACTTTGATTGAAGGCCAATAATGTTTAAGTCCTTGTGATAATTAATGATCAAAACTTTGTTTGGGATAATTAAATCTCATAGCACTCACGTGTGAGGGCCTGAGGTGGAATGTTTAGGCCCTTTGTAGGAAAGACTCTCTTAAGAATTACTTGGAATATTTGTAAAGGAATTTAATTATATGATAAATGAAAAAATGATGAGAATGAATGGGAAAACAAACATTTTTTTGTTGACCAGTTTTAATATGTTAGTATCTTAAAAAGGATTGTGATGGAAAGTAGTGTCTCCTAATTTAGATAGTCAATTGAAAATGATCTCGTTTCATTTCATTTCATTTCCGCTTATTTTCGAGAGTATTGGAACTATTCTCCCAAGGTATAGTGGAAAGCATTGCTTGTTATTAGAAAAAAGAGGAAATTACAAAAAAGTCCTTAAATTATACACCTGATTTCAATGTAATACCCACACTTAAAAAAGTAACAATGTGGTACTCAACTTTTCAAATTTGTCTCATTGTGGTCCCTAACTATTGAAATTTAAGATTAAAATAATGAAATAATCAATTAACTTTATATGGTGAAGGACCACATTGAGATAAATTTGAAAGACTACATTGTTACTTTTTAAAGTTCATGTATGACATTGCAATCAGGCATGTAATTCAGGGACCTTTTTGTAACATAGAGATATATTTTATACATCTAAATGTACTAATAAACAAGATCTCTTTCCTTCTCAAATATGCTCCTCTGATACATTTAAGAATCGATCCAAATCGTATTTGTAATATATCCATAATATATTTTGATGATCATTATTTATTAAAGCATCACCGTAATCTCTTTTGAATCTATCAAATTTACACTGCTTACTTTCATGTACATGTCACAAAAATTTATACTTTCTTGAAGAGATATCTCTCGCCTATATCCTTCAGGTTGAGCATTATTAATAATATTCTAAATTCTGTCAAATATTTTTCAATTGAATACATCTATTAAATCGAATGAGCGATCCTAACTTCACTTGCTAAGTGGATGAGATTAGATGCCTCATTATGTTAAAAAAATTGGAGGGAATATTTGTTCAAGCTTGCATAACGCGATCACGACATCTAGCTCTTATGTAATCAATATAACCATATCTAATCTTCAAACATATTACTTTGAGAACGTGACTTAATTTCTACTAGGCTAAAGAACATGAATTTCAACAACACCTCTGAATATCTAATGGTGTAACAAATCTTGCACACGTACATGACAATCATGACTTTTCATTTCGTTGAGTTTTCTTTCGACTTCATTAACATATCTGAAAATTCATCTAAAACTTTATTCCCTATAAAAAATATGAAAAATGAAGCAATGTTCATTATTTGACAGTGTGTACATAGCTCCATGCATTATTATTCTTCCATTTTCTAACTCAAAAGGATTTAAATCTTCACGTATATTTAATTAGACTAGATCACATATGATTCTTAAAATATCTTTTCAATTACCTAAAAGATTTAAAGTATATAAAACATTCTTCCATCATGTTCTTCTCTTTTATACATTGCATATAAATCATGACAAATGTATAAATATTTTCACTATGTTAACTCTCTAAATAATACACTTTGTTGTCTCCAATAATGTCACATTTTTTAAAGAGTTCAACGAGGATTTCTCCTATTTTTTATTTTTTTGAAAATTTCTTCCGTGAATATTAATCACTATATCCTAATATTACGCTATTCAAATTTCATGCGAAACAGAGACTCCTACGGCATTCATCCAGACAATCATTTTTTTAACAGTAACAGAATTGCTAAAAACGACCCTTCTGAATGGAGGCTGTAGGAGCCTCTGTTTTACACGATATTTGAATGACATAATATAGGGTATATTGTTGAAAATCCACGGAAGAAATTTTCAAAAAAGGTAGCCCCATTTTATCCTTTTTTAAATCGTTGTCCCAAACAAATTATTCCAATGCCCCGTTATCGTTGCCATAAGACATTACTGTCTATATGCGATAAACTCATTTGATGTAAGTGAATGGAGGTTTTCAATGCCTCACGCATCACAAAAGCATGAGAGAGATCAATGAAGCTCAGAATGACTTTATGCATGCATAAGATGTAGCTTAGGGTAGGACGTACGAGGTAGGAAGGTGTTTAGGACGACAACCTTCCACGTGAGAGTTGGGATCACCGGTTGGATCCCATATACAAGGGATGCATGAGAGTTGAGCAATGGTGAAAGGACGTTGTTGGGAGTGCGAGGCATGTGGAGGGCCGATGGAGAGATGCTATTGGGCACGCAATGCGCACATAGGGCCGGCAGGAACTCGCTCTTGGGTGCGCAATGCACGTCGAGGATTGGTGGGTGAGGAGGACTCTCTGCTGTATCAGCGGTGGGATGTAAATGCCTACATCGAGATGGACAATGTCGGTGAAGGAAGGGTTGGTATTGAAAGCATGCAACTTAGGTACAAACTTCGATCTAGGATTGTCATTCTGATACCATGTGGAGAAAAGATGAGAATGCAATGGAATGAAATTTATTCATGGGGTAGGTTTCTTATATAGCGTGAAACCGTAAGTCCCAATAGGTAGTAATTATATAAAGGTCCCAAAGGGTTGCAAGTAGAAATATAGAACAAGAAATAAAAAATAGAAATCATTTCATTTGTTACAATAATAAATGACGTCAACAATCATCAAATAACAAGGTGAGGCAAGTATTTTACATGTGATTTATACCAACATTTCATGCCTAATGAGCCTCGTACATATAAACCAAATATCTCTTATGGGGGGGGGGGGGGCACATCATCAAATGTATATAAAGAGGTGTGCATCATCAAACTAACATACCATGTTTGGACGTTGCATATCACAACATATCAAAAAATAAATTACATATGATAGTACCCTTGGTTGAAGCAGTGAGGTCATCGTCGTATTTGGAAAGGACGATGACTAAATAGAATAGAGGACTTTTGAAGGGAGAAGGTGTCAAGAGGGAGAAGGCAGTTGAGACGATGTCGAGAGGGAGCTCAAACGAATGGGAGAAGAGGACGCCACGAGGAAGAGGATGTTGGGAGGATATAGAGGGCAAGAAGGTGTCAGGAGGGTGGCTAGTGGGCGAGAGTAAAGGAGAGAAGAAGGATGTAGGAGGTGAGGTGAAGTGATCAATGAAGAGTGTTGGAAACTCGTTTGAGTAGAACAGAGGGGACAATCAATTTGATTATTCCTTCTATGACGACCATGGATTATCACAAGTAAAACCATCCCTACTGAAAGTAAGCAGGAATATTTTCAAAATCCAAGCATGAAAGGTGGGATGGTCATCAAGACCATCCCTTACCTTGCATATTATAGGATGGTCATCAATTGTCCCCCGTGAAAGAACCACTTGAAGGGATGGTCGCCGATCATCCCCTCTGGTGCCAGAAGGGATGCCAACAAAGGCATGGAAGGGACTATCATGTGCATCCCTTTAAAGTTGAAGGGAGAGAGGATGACATCCAAAGGTAAATGATAAAAAATAAATGGTTGCTATGTCGTCCTCCATTTTCTTCAAGCCCAATTGTCCCTTCTAGATAGAAATAATTTTCATATTTCCATCGTAGAACGAAGGAGACAGTCAAATCCACCTCCGTTTGAATGAGCGATGCCATATTGTGGCCATACATGATGGGCATCGTATTACTATCCTTACTACGGGGGATGGGCAGTGTATCGATGCCGCCTATTACCGTCATTTATGCTTTGCCTTCTTTCAGTGAGCCTAATCACTAACAAAAGATACATATACATACACACATACACATACATGTGTCATCTTGCCCGCTTGTCTCCTATCTTGATGTTGTGATGTATTTCCTTAAATGATCTAATATCCGATCGAGGAAGCAATGACTGCTTTCTCAACTAGAGTCGGGTTCATATATTACACTACCAACTTCTCCTTGTTAATAAATATGAGATGGAAGAGAGCTTTAAGGGTTCCTACCATGTCCCTTATGTGTTCCCCTCCATATTTTAAGAAGATAAATAGGTCGTTAGCGAATTATTTGTTCGTGATTCCTTGATCTAACTTTCGACTCAAAAACCGCGGATAAGCTCTTGAGATACTATTAGAAACCTACCAGCATTCCATCGAGGATGTTTAGGGAGTTCATGGAGAACAAGGTGTCAGCCAAATTTATGCATGCTAATGACATATTTATTTTGATGATAACGAACTTTGTGAATGCATATAATACTGCAGGATTCGTGATAATTTCATTCTGCACTTGAAGAATAAAAGAGAAAATTTATTAACAATGAATGACAATAGAAAAGCCACTTAGCTACTCAAGCACTTTGAATTAACGAGGATGTCAAAAAAGAAAAATAAAGACTTTATGTATAAGAAATGTAAAAAAAAGTCCCAATGTACATGCATGTGTAGTATATAGGTATGTCATGATCTTTCGTAAACATCATCTTATTTCAGTTCCAACCTACATTGACTGACCACTCTTGTGCACTCTAGATGAGTTGATTGATCACTCTTGTTAGTCTACTTGATTAATAGTCACTGATTGATAACTCTAGATGATTTGATCGATCTCTTACCGTTACTGATTATTTTTTTGATTGATTGCATGTGCTGATCTGATCGGTCACTTTTTATCTCTAGTATTTTATGATAGATCACTTTGAATAATATGATCGATCACATTTTGAAGTACTTAATCAATGGTCATTTGTGTATGATCCAAAGCACTTGTAAGCACTTGAGTTATCCACAGAGAAATAGTTCAGATAATGGACTAGTTGGTTGATTCGATCGGTCGAAATTACTATTTGACTTGGGTCATGATTTTTTTTCATGTTAGGGTTTTCACGTGAAAATCATTGTCTCTTGTAGTTGTATTTATTCTGCAAATTGATTATTAGCATGTGAGGTTATTACTACCTATGACAATTGTTTTTAATCAAATCGCAGATCTTACCTAGGCATCCAAAATTCCTGAAGCATTATGGAATATGTGAGCCTTTCAGAAGATGCAAAGTCAGCTGATTTTAAGCAGAGCAATTTATGTCTCATCATTTTAACCGTTCATTTATTCTGATTGATCAATTAAATTCCTCCGTACAACCTATTTAAAATCCTCCAAAAATCACCAACCAAACGAGTCAAACCATTCACCACCTAATATGGTATACCTTACAATCTAATCCCTTTCAACAGAGAAACGTGAAAAATGCCAACTCCAATCAAACTGGATGTTAATGAAAGCAAAGGGATTCTATTTTCTGAAGATCCATTTCCATGTGCCAGTACTTTAATCAAACATTAAAGATACCTTTACATCTTGGAAAAAAATAATTGGTGGGAAGGAAAGGTAAATAGCCATACTTAATCTCTGGTGCCCAATGGTATAAGCACAAAAAGAGATACAAGAGGATGATGAAGTGATCATTAACATCATCCAAAGAAAAGCATAGATCTTCACAGCACAGCCCTAGTTTGTTGGAGAGTCAGCATAACAATATCTCCAGCCTTCAAAATAAGATTATGGGGTCCCCATTCCAAAGTCAAAAACTTTCCTTAATGACAGTGGTGGTGGTTTGTCTGTCAGAGAGAGAGAGAGAGAGAGAGAGAGCTAAAGTCAGAAGGCCAGAGCATTCCCCTCCATTACACAATGGGTGCATTGATCACATAACCTCAAGATTTGGGCTCGCCCATAGGCATGATCCTTTGGGTTAGATAAATGTCCACAATTACCCCAAGTTCCTATTTAGAAAACCATTTCTTATGGCATGACATGAAGTTTCTTTAACATCTAACTTGCATATGAAAATCAGAAGATAAAACCTGCATGTTCATACTAAGATTAGGATTAAGAGAAACCAAACAGCATGACTTTCCTTCCACACAAAAATTCAAAAAAATAGTTTTTTTCTAACATGCATTAACCTCCAAAATATGATGTCAATGATCCATTGAACCGTTCTTTCCCAGTTCAGGAGGACCTCTTCTCCCCCTAGTCATTGTCAAGGACAAGAGGGATCTACCTCTTGACAACATGGTTCGACATATCGTGATATACCAGAGATATATCGGTATCGATGACATTGAGGTACTAATATCCATAAGTATATCCTTTTCGAGATCTCGACCAAACATGGTTATCGGGTCATATCGTTCAAAATTGATGGGTCTCGGTACACACTTTCTCAGATATTGACCGATATCATCGATATTTCGCCAATATCTATGTATATCATGAAACTTCTCATGTGAGCTTGATTTCACTACTTGTTTAGCTACTCCTGGTATAATTTGGTAGGGTATGGCGCAAAAGAGGTGGTGCATATGACGGCACTTGAACTTGGAAGGTTTCACCTCTTTTTTCGCAATGGAGATGAAACAACTCTAAAGCTGATCAAGTTAGAATCACATATATAGAATATACTCTAACTGGTATTAGTACAAACGACATTAATTTTCTTTAGTTCAGTTAGAGAAGCTTTGTCTCCAAAACGATTTTCATTATCTTCCTACATTCAAAAATATTATTATTATGAATCACATTCTTTAAAAAATGTCATTATGCTCACTTGCTTGTTTGATGTCCAATATACATATCCTTCATATATAATTTATGTCCTTTATGTCTCTGAGTTGCTATTATTTGAGTTTCATCATTTTGTTTCTAACACCTCTTGCCATACATCAGTCTATAGTCAGCATTGCCAGCCAGCGATATGTGCGATATACCGTGTTGGTGTGTTAAAATATACCCCATTCTTGCATATAAGTGTGTATTTGTATGGTATTTATAATTCTACAAACTATGATGATTGTAATTTGCAAAAAAATTGATTTTTGTGCCATCTCCGAAATTTCTATAGATATCATCGATATATCGCAATATATCCTCGATATATCCCTTTTGGGGTTGACTGATACGATATTGATATCGATATTTCGAACCTTGCTTAAAGATTATGGCCCTCTTCACTGGTGACTGTCAACCATAGCAATGACAAACTGCTAAGAATTCTACCTCTCCTTGCAGGCACGCCCTTTGATCTGATTTCCACTTCAGAAACAACCCGATGATGACTAATAACTAGCCTTAACTCACTGTTGCAAGGATAAAGAAACGCAACCTTTCTTTCAAGGATATCTCAAATGACTATATCATGGTAAAATCCACGTATATGTGATTCATGAAGAGGCAGATTAACAACCGGAATCAAAATGACAAAAAGTATGGAAAAGTGGAGGAATTCCATGAAGAGACAAATTAGCACGAGTCAAAATGACGAACGAGTATAGAAAACTGGAGGTGAATCCTCCCACCTCATAATTTTGGATAATGGACTCAACAGGTCAGCGAGCTCAGAGATCATCCTGTGATTCAGAAATTCCGAGGAGTTTTGCCAGAGCACCACTTTCATATGCTGCCACAGTATCTGCAAGCACACAGCCAGAACATAGAGAGATGATAGACACTAAGAGCACCACTTTCATATCAATAACTTCAATGACTTTAGAGACAGCCTGATGCACAAAACTTGCAGCTATTTGCAGATCTTGATGGATTTTTCAGTCTATCCTAAACACCAAGCATATGGAGATCAAAAGGAAACATTACCATCAGAACCGCCAATGTGCTTCCCATTTATAAACACCTGAGGAACCGTGCGCCTTCCAACGATTGCGTTCAATGCATCCTGAATAGCGCTCCCATCATCTGCACAAGCAACCGAAATGAAGTGTTAAGAACCCTCATCACAAACTTTCTACAAGATGAGCCTGAATTTCCCGTGAATTAAGATGATTACCCTTCGACGAGCATAAAACAGCCTGAACCACTCATTGAGGACAGAAAGCGAATCGACAAAAAAAATTTAAGTAGGAAAAATGAAAAGAGAAAATTCAAAACCCTATTTTTTTATATGATAGAAAATTTGGTATGTCCGAACATGACCCAAAATAAAACTGAATGGAGACAGAAAAATCCATATAGCCGCCTACTTAATTGTGGGAAAAGACTTTGTTGTTGTATAGAAAAATTGAGATGTACTAAAAGTAAAATTTTGAATGCCTATATTGGATGCAGCATTTATAAAAAGACACCATCAAGTCAAAGCAAACAAAATAAATTTCGAGCATAACTGACACTGATGAAAAGTTGGCAAATTATGCTATCACATGTTGATGTTATCGCATGGTGTTCATTTTTCAGGTTATGTTGAAAATTGATTAAATGGCAAGAGCCACTGAGGCAACAAATGGGGCAAAAGCTAATTGAGAGGAGAAAGGGTGTGTTTCCCTAAAGACGAGCACCCAAAAAAGGCAAAGTTTTCTCATCATATCTAGGGAATCCCCACTCCCCTTTGGTCATATACTCCCCTCCCCTCGAGGATTGCAAGCTTCATTGTGAGTATTAGTTACCCACAAGTATTGCAAGTTTATCTGGTGTTCCTTTCTATCGTCTGTGTTGTTGCAACGTTGTTATTGGCATGTGAGGAGCAAGAGGTTGAAGATGTCATTAGGTTCCTACAGAACCTATCTCATGGTGAAAGTGGGGAAGAAATTATAGATGTTGGACATGAAAATTCTAAGGTGGGCAGGGCATGGGAGAGGTTCCTGCTTTTCAAGTTGCTGTCAACTAGGCCATTCCGTGTTGAAGGCCTGATTAGGATGGTGAAGAAGGCTTGGAAAGTCTCCGATACCCCCTTCATTCAAGAGGTTGGCGCCCTCTTCTGGAGAGCTAAATTTAGTTCTCCTGAGAATAAGGAAATCATTTGGAATAGGTCACCATGGCACTTTGAATTCAATCTCATTTTGCTGGAAAAGGAACACTCGACAAAGGAATACAAATTTGACACCCCCCTTTCTGGGTACAAGTACACCAAAACCCAATTCAATTCCAAAATAAGGAATTTTATAAGAAAGTCATTAGTATCTTGGGAGAAATTGTGGAATTTTCTCCGGACGTATTGGCAAGTCAGCTCGAGTATGACAGAATTATGTTGAATGTCTCACATCTCCTTAAAAAGGACATCAAGTTTCGCTGTGGAAATGGAAAAATCATATCGCTGCCATTAAGTTACGAGGGGTTACCAAAGTTCTGCACCTTTTGCAGCATAATGGGGCATGCCTACTCTTGGTGCGACTAGGTAATCAAAGGACGAGGTGTCTGTGCAAGAACTCAAGATTTCGAGCTAAAGGCGCAAGCGGAGGCAGCCTTAATGTAATATCCGTTTTTTTAAGGGGGTGTTGTGTAAAAAAATTAAATAGAGGAAATAAATAGAATGATTATATAGGGGGATAAATATACAAAAAATAATAATAAAACAAAGGGTGGAAATGGCATATTCGTTCAAAAGAGATAAAAGGAAGATAATATGAATTAAAAAAAAAGAAAGAGTGCCGTTGAAACGACACAGGCACAAACTGTAACATCCGTTTTTCTAGGGATGTCTTGTTAAAAAAAATATTATTATTTCTAAATAAGCCATTTCAAATCCGTTAATGCTTAACAAAAAAAGATAAGATAATCAGATGTGTCGAAACTACCTTGCAATTAATTAATTAAATAAATATTACTATTATTCCCTGCTAACGACTCCCCTATCTCCCAGGATTCTAACGTCCTCTTCCATGATATTTAAAATTTTTCCTTTAGAATTATTATCGTGAGGAGTCTTTTTAAAAAGGGGTGGTGCTCAACGTGAGGCTAGTTCATCTCCATCCCAAGCGATTGGCTTCTATTTCTCACCGAAAAAAAATTGATGTGTGAGGGGGACGTTTCAACATCTGGTTACATCTCAAGTCGGGTTACGGATTTGAGACAGCATCAAGGCATACGGATCATTGGCGGTAAGGTAAATCATTCATATTTTTTTCATTTTCTCACTGGAGGGGTAGTCATATTTGGCATATTCATGTAAAAGTGGCCTTAAAACTATGCACAGATTCAATATTGTATTGATATATTTCCCAGAATTTATAGTTGTAATTAACTACGTATTTTGGTAGCGAAAAAAAATTTATTTTCGCAGAATACTGATTTTAGGAGAACTTACATTTCTATCTATTGTATAACCCAAGTTACCCATTATTAGAGAAGAAACGGATTTTTTTTGATATATTGGTTAACATTTGTAGATAAAATACTTATGATCGCCGATGTATACATTGTTAACATATGCACCCTTCTGTCGTGATCCAACCATTTTCTATCTTGAGTTTCTTTGCACATACTAGATAGTGCTAGGATGCACAACTAATATCATGATGAGAAGAGAATATATGCTAGCTATATACTGTAGGGGAACTTTTGTACTTAGAAGGTTTAATGGATATATTCGTATACATAAAATGACATAAGTTTCAAAGGTATTTATGAATAAACCCTAGTTAAATTTTATGGTGTTCGATCTTGCTAGTTTTTGCTACGTGACAATGTTAGAATAGGAACTTCACATTTTGTTGTCACTATTTTCCGATGGGTACCTGACAATGTTACTTTGTAACATGTTTTTTTTGTAAGCAAGCTAATATCTGAATTATAATATTTAGTTACGGGGGAAACTACTTTTGGACTCATTACTTTTTAAAGTACTTAGACCTTCGTATACTTTTCCATCATGAAGGATGCATTCCATAAATAGGCCTACAATATATTATATTCTCGCAAACTCGTCAAAAAAAACTAATACGACTAATAACAAGAATAACGGTAATTATAAAATTTAATTGATTGTTATTTAACTACCAACATATGGGATGGGTAGTAACCGGATAGAACGTCGAGTGATTTTTCTGTAGAGTATGGTGTTAAAGTAGTTTCTTCTGTTTAGGTGAAGATTGATTTTTCGTGGTCAGAAAATCGTGCAAATCAATCTATATTGGTTTCATATCAAGGTATGTACATTAATCTATGTTTCATACCATTGTCATTTATACCCCACATTTGATTTTATTAGTTGTTGCAATGGAGTTTTTATAATATCTCGTTAAAACTTCTTTGATTATATCTTTGTGTTACAACTTTATGTAATTAGGTGCCAAGTTAATATTTAGCCATAATGCTTATTCATGGACGTTATTGCCTTTTTATATATAGGTTAAATTGCATTTTTTATTCAAATATTTTTATTGAGAAATAAATTATTGTTTTTGACACCACCATTGTGCGGAAGTAGACATTGTTCATTGTTGGCCCATTAGAGGCTTTGACCTGGCCGGGTGCCATGCGGACGGTTAATTCCGCCAATTGACCGTTGTAGGCGGGTAATCCTACACTACTTCCAAACAATTTACCGCTACGGCGGTTGACTAAGTACTGATGTTCATTGCATTGGGGTTTGGATAGGAGGCCTCGTATTGATATTTGCTTTAGTTTAAAATTTTTATTTAAGGAAACGGGGTGGCTTCTATCCAAGCTCGGGCTGCCAGGTGTCGGCAGATGGTATTGAATTATATTTGATATAGATTTGTGATATTATGGCCACAAATTTTGTGATATTCAAGGAAATTGATTGAATTGTCATTGATATCCCATAATGATGGGCATACATGAAAAAGTCCTTTATAGTTCATTGTTTATTTATTGATTTATGATCCTTATTATATGGAATTGTCATCGCAATTTTTTTTACTCATTATATATGGTTATGATGGTATGTCTCATAAATTATTGGTGCATACTTAGTTAAATTCGTTTGACTAATATTGAATTACAACCTTGCAGCTTAGAAGGAAGCACGAGGTTCGCCGTTGGCTGGATTGAAGAGTCTTTGATATTTTTTATCCTCTTGAGTCATTGTACGGATAGACTTATTTAGTTTTATTGTGTAGTTCAGACTTGATAAATCTTTATTTATTGGTTAATTTCCTTTATTCTTCCATTATGTATGGCACTCTGAAAGTTATTTATGGATTATTGAGTTTTGTCTCGCTCCTGGACTCGAAAAAAAATATTTTCATTGTTTTGGGATGCTTCCGCAATGTTTCCCATGTTTCGAGGTCCGGAACGTGACACTTAATGCCCCGTTACACATTGGATCTTAAAGCATCACCGTTCTATTTCAGAAATAGTAAAGAGAAAGGCTTCTTCATCGCTCCTACCCCTGACAGTTCAGGACGAGCGAGCATGGAGACACCGATGACAGAGGAGCGAACTTCAGGAACTTCCACAGACCCTAATATGAAAAGGCTGCAATAAGCTCGCAATACAGGGATAGCCGAAGCATCACCCACTCCATGGGTGTGCATTCCCAAGTTGATGTGGACTGAATAGAAGTTGAATTTCAGATGCAACCCTTCATGACCTCTGTCATGGAGATTGCCTCTTCCTCCTCTAAGAACTTCATCGATCTAGATATGGAAAAGGAAATGGATGTTGACAGGTAGTAGACAGTCAAGTTCTCCTCTACAGTCGACACGTCCTCATACACTCCCAATACCGATCTTCAACCAAGGAAAGGATTGAGGAGATTAAAAGAGCTTACAAGGACTCCGGCTCTTGACAAAGGGAGTGCTTCCGTTGCGAAAAGGACGATTATTAGCAAGGCCTGATAGATCTTATAACATGATAGATCTATAAAGTTAATCAATAATAGACCTAAGTACTAAACAGTTACCGAAAGCCATTGCAGCGGAAATGAAGGGATGATGATGGGATTTCCTTCTCCTTCTCAACAATTGCCTAACATGCTTGAGTAATGGATCCTCTTGCATTCATTAGTTGAGGGAGAGGGGACCCCAATCCTTATATTTATAATACATGATGGTTACCTATCCATTAAGGTAACCACCAAAGCAACTTCTCAACGATGCATCCTTTCACAATTAATCATGAGCCACAAAATAAGAAATTAAATAAAGTTGGCAACTACCATATTTGGTAGTTGCATATATAATATTTTTTACATTCTCCCACTTGGCTCATGTAACAAAATTGTTGCTTTACATTTGTCTAGTTAAACTCTATTAATATGAATCTTGGCGGTAGATACCTTTCAAGCAGATATATCCTTCCAAGCATTACAATACTAATAGTTTATTTAACATGACAAATCTTTATGTGTTAATATCCAGATATTAACACGAGTCCTTTCTTTATGTCTGTTCATTAATTGCATGCAACTGAAATATAACAGACAATAAACAAGTAGATCATTATACCAAACTTAAGGTGTACACACATGGATGTATTGATATTATTACAAGGTACTAGATAGGCCCATTTCAGTTACATGATTGATGAATACACTAGGCGGCAAACCCTTTGTCATAGGATCCGCAATCATGTACTTAGTACCTATATGTTCAATCAATACTAAATGATCTCTAACTTTCTCTTTAACAACAAGATATTTAATGTCGATTCTCATTCCGGCACGCGTATACTTGTTGTTGTTGGCGAAAAAGACGACTGCAGAATTATCACAATAAATCTTTAATGGTCTTGAGATTGAATCCACTATCTTAAGACCCGTAATGAAATTCTTTAGCCAAAGTGCTTGTGTAGTAGCCTCGTGACATGCTACGAATTCGGCTTCCATGGTACTTGATGTGACAAGTGATTGTTTCACACTTCTCCATGAAATAGCGCCTCCAGCAAGAAGAAAAATGTATCCAGAGGTAGATTTTCTATCCTCCTTACTTCCTGCATAATCCGAATCCGAATAGCCAATGACTTCTAAGGAATCTGAATGCCGGTAGATTAGCATAAAATCCTTAGTTCCTTGCAAATATCGCAAGACCTTCTTTGCCGCTATCCAATGGTCCATGCCTGGATTGCTTTGATGTCTACCCAACATTCCAACTGCAGAACATATATCTGGTCTAGTGCATGTTTGGGCATACATTAGACTCCCAATGATAGATGTATATGGAATGTCCTTCATCTGTTCATTTTCTAAATTATTTTAGGAACATTTGAATGAAAAAATTTTATCTCCTTTTACCATAGGTGCTGGAGTAGGAGAACAATATTTCATTCCAAATCTCTCTAATAATTTCTCAATATAGGCCTTTTGAGACAATCTAAGTACTCTATGAGATCTGTCTCTATGAATTTCTATGCCAATGACATATTTAGCATCGTCCATATCTTTCATTTCAAAATTATTAGAAAGGAACATCTTTGTATCTCGTAACATCCCAAGGTCATTACAAGCAAGTAAAATATCGTCTACATAAAGAACTAGAAAAGCATATTTACTCCCACTCGTCTTAAGATATATACAATTATCAACAATGTTCTCAACAAAACCAAATGAAGTTATTGCATTGTTGAACTTAATGTACCATTGACGAGATGCTTGTTTTAGTCCATATATAGACTTCCTTAATTTACAAACCAAATGCTTGTTATTATCTAAAATAAAACCCTCAGGTTGTCGCATGTAAACATGTTCATCCAAATCTCCATTAAGAAAAGTCGTTTTCACATCCATTTGGTGTAACTCTAAATCATAATGAGCTACCAATGCCATGATTATTCGCAATGAGTCCTTTCGTGATACTGGAGCGAAAGTCTCATGGTAATCTATGCCCTCTTTTTGAGTGAAACCTTTAGCCACAAGTCTGGCCTAATATCTCTCAATGTTGCCTAATGAGTCTTTCTTAATTTTAAAGACCCATTTGCAACCAATAGATTTCGCTCCTTTGGATAGCTCTACCAAGTCCCATACTTGGTTTACACTCATAGAATCCATCTCCTCCCTCATGGCATTGTACCATTGAGTAGAGTTAATAGAATTCATGGCTTGTAAAAACGATGTTGGATCCTCTAATATTCCTATGTCGTAGTCACATTCTTGTAGATATGTTATAAAATCTGATGAGATTGTAGATTTGACAACTCGACCAGATCTAGTTGTAACAACACCTTGTTGAACACTTGGTGCTATTTCAACTTGATTCTCAGGTAGTGGAGGATTCACCATTGGTTCAACTAAAGGAATATCTTGGACTTGAGAGACAACAATGTCTTGATGTTGTGACTCATCCATGATATCATGTTGAATATTTTGCTCCTCCCTTTCTAGTGGTATAACAAGATCCGGTAATTCATCAAATATGATGTCTTTAATTACCATCCTTCTCCCACTTTTCTCGTTATTTTCCAAAAATATAGCATTCCTTGATTCTACAATACTCGATTCCCTATTTGGACAATAGAATCTATAACCTTTAGAGCCTTCTGGATTACTAATGAAGTATCCACTTGTAGTCTTCATATCCAATTTTTTCTCATGTGGGTTATAGATTCTAATCTCAGCTTGACAACCCCAAATGTGTATATGTTCCAATCTTGGTTTCCATCCCTTCCAAAGCTCAAATGGAGTAGATGGAACCGCTTTTGATGGAACTCTATTTAATATATACACGGCTGTCTTTAGAGCTTCACTCCAAAAGGATAAAGGCAATGAGAAGTTACTCATCATACTTCGAACCATATCCATTAACGTACGATTCCGTCTTTCGGCAACACCGTTTTGATCCGGTTCACCGGGCATTGAAAATTGATGTTCAATGCCTTCATCCTTAAGAAATCGCGCAAATGGTCCAAGTTTTTTGTTCTCCTCCAACATACCTACCATAATACTCACCACCTCTATCTGATCTCACAATTTTAATTTTCTTTTCTAATTGTCTCTCTACTTTTATTTGATAATCCTTAAAAGCATTTATAGCTTCTGATTTTTCAAATAAAAGATAAAGATACATGTAACGTGAGAAATCATCTATGAATGTGATGAAATATTTTTGACCACTAAAACATTCCACAGGAAATGGACCACATATGTCAGTATGTATAATTTCTAAAAGATTAGTACTTCTCCTTGACCCTTTAGCATGTTTGTTGGTATGTTTTCCCTTAATACATTCCACACAAACACTAGAATCAGTAAAATCTAGAGTATCAATCACTCCATCATTTACTAATTTCTTGATCCTTTTAATGGAGATGTGACCTAATCTTTTATGCCAAAGCATTGATGATCGATCACTATTACGTTTTCGCTTTTTACCAACTACATTGCAAACAAGGAGATTATTTTCAAAATGTGGATCTAAGTGTAATTTATATAAATAGTCCACTAAGCCACCTGTACCAATTAACTTGTCATTCTTAAACATTTGGAAAGATGTACTTTCAAATGAAAATTTGTATCCAAGATTACAAAGTCTAGATATTGAAATTAAATTTCTAGAGAACTTGGGTACAAAAAATACATTTTCCAAATCAAGTACATGGCCAGTTTCCAAAATGAGCCGTTGCGTCCCAATCGCTTCAACATGTGAAGTCATCAGTCATGCGATTTCCTATATAAACGCTTTGCTCATTTTTTAGTGGCATCCTTGTTTTCAAAAAGCCTTAGATGGAGTTGGAAATATGGATTGAAGTACCAGAATCAATCCACCAAGTGTTAATAGGAACATCAATGAAATTAGATTCATGACATACATGACATTCAACAATCGAAACAGAATTTATTACATTGAATTGAGTAGACATGAAAGCAGAACTATCTGCAATAAATCATAACGAGACAACCACAATAAGCAAATAACTCAAGCATAAAACTTAAATCAAAATACTAACTTATTTAATATTTTGAGAAATCAATGTACTATCATTACAAGACTTGCTGTGGCTAAAGAATTGTAATATACAATTGATTTTTCTTAATAAATGAGACAAATAAATTTTCGAATATTCATTAGAAATTCCGCACCTGTGGGCATTAGAATAACTAACAAAATAATTTATTTTTCTCATTCAAAAAAAATCCAATTAACTCCGTCACTTAATGTAAGTATTGGCATTGTTATCCTAGATGTTGTGGCTACTCTTGGATAACTAACCAATAATTACTTATTACAAGAAATAATATGTATAATATGAACCGATCAGATGCTGTGTCTACTCCTCCCGATTCAATTATACATACTTATTTGAATGACTTTAAAGGGAGTTAATCAAGTTATCACCATCATGTAGATGTGATATGATGCCATTAGTTCAAATAATTGAACTTTAGCACTTAATGCAATTATTGAGATTGTTATCCAAGATGTTGTGGCTACTCTTGGATAACTAACCAATAACTACTCAATGTCAAGAATAAATATGTATAAAATGAATCGATCGGATGTTGTGGCTATTCCTCCCGATTCAGTTATACAAATCATGCCAAAATGACATCAAACAAATTAATAAAGTAATGAAGAATGATAGTAAATGTATGGTTAGTACACAAGGTGTTATCAACAAGTCCAAACAAGTGACTGGTATAATAATGGTATAAACCACATACACTTCATACCTTTTTTTTGTGTACTAACAACGTGTATACAATAACCAAATTGTATACACTCCGTACAAGTCCCTAACAAATAACGTCACATTATATATACAAATCTAAGTGTCAAGATTTCAAAGAAAACGTGATCTAAAACAACTCAACAGCAATACTAAACAAGGATGCTTGGTCTTTCACCATCAATGTCCATTTTTAACCTTTGAAACACAGATTTGTTGCTGTCTCCGGAAAAAAAAATCCATAGTTTGATAATAAAAACGATATGCGTATGAATTAAATCACATGGGTGCCGTGGAATAGTTGGTTACCAGGTCAATCTTATGCACAAGAGGTCCCCAGTTCGAAACTTGGCTACACCAAATTTTTTTTTAAATAAAAAGCATATGCGTATGAATTAAAACGCATGGGTGTTGTGGTGTAGTCGGTTATTACGCAATCTTACAAACTGAAGGTCCCCAGTTCGAACTGGGCTACAACAAATTTTTTTTAAACGCACCATCCGAAGTTTCTCAAAAAAAATTTGATTGGAAATATTTGATCAAAAAAACTATTTAGAAAGGCTTTTCCAATACATCTAGGTGCATTTGAACCAATAAAAAAAACTCGTAAATCTCCAGAGGCCATAAGAGAAAGACATACTTTTCTTATTCTTTACCCCTGTTTGGTAATTTTAAAGAATGAATAGCACATAAATAAATAACCAATGTCTTCGATATAAAACCAAAACAAAAGACTGTCGATTTCGAAACACAAAACTTGTTGATAAAAGAAAACCTGGCTCTGATATCGATTGATAGATCTTATAACATGATAGATCTATAAAGTTAATCAATAATAGACTTAAGTACTAAACAGTTACCGAAAGCCATTGCAGCGGAAATGAAGGGATGATGATGGGATTTCCTTCTCCTTCTCAACAATTGCCTAACATGCTTGAGTAATGGATCCTCTTGCATTCATTAGTTGAGGGAGAGGGGACCCCAATCCTTATATTTATAATACATGATGGTTACCTATCCATTAAGGTAACCACCAAAGCAACTTCTCAAAGATGCATCCTTTCACAATTAATCATGAGCCACAAAATAAGAAATTAAATAAAGTTGGCAACTACCATATTTGGTAGTTGCATATATAATATTTCTTACAAGGCCAACAAACAAAAATATCATGGTTCAAAGTAAGAAGCTATGACTGGAAGACTGTGGCAATGCTATAAACACGGCTTATGGGGCACTCGCAGCTGACTCCCAATAGTTGCACGACCACAATAAGTTTTTTAACATGAAATTGCAGGGGTTTAAGAAGTCCCCCTGCAATTCGACACCTCAGGTATTTTCTCTGAGCCACAACTCCCTCTTGCTGCTTTATTTCAGAAATCCACTGCAGCAACGTTCATATGAGCAAGATCATGGATAAAATTTAAGGATATAGGTATATCACGGTTGATTTGCATGTCGCGCAGGAGGCCTTGCTCTGCTTTATGATGAACAGATCAAACTTCTACCTATATAGATGGACGCCAATTATGTAATAGTCGACATCCGTGGTTTTGGTTACAGTCAATGGAATCTAATGTGTATTTACGGAAAACCCGTGAAAACCAAGAAAAAGGATTCTTTGAAGCACATGGAAGACATGGAATCGCAGCTGCACGAGAATCTGATTGTAATGGGAGACTTCAATGCCATAATTAGTGCCAATGAAAAACAAGGAGGACGAGCATGTGTCTTACAGGACTTCTCTTATTTGCAAGACTTTTGTAGCAAGATTGGTCTACTTGATCTAAAATTTGCAAGACTAGCTTTTACCTGGACTAACAGACAAGGTTATCGTCGGAATATCAGAGAAAGGTTTGATCATGTTTTTGCTGCAGAAGAATGGACATCTACATTTCCAAATGCATGTGTTCTCCATCTCCCCACTATAAATCGTGACCACTCTTCGATTTTCCTCAAACTAGAAAGGAGTAAAATGAGACCTGAACCTTGGAGGTTTGAATTATGGTGGATGGAGGAGAAAGACTTCCAATCAAAGCTCAACAATTTATGGCGACGCCATGAGCATCAACACAATTCCAAAGAAAATCCAATTGCAAAAGGGTTAAGTAGGTGGGCTGCAACGGAGGTGCGTAATTGAAAAACAAGAAAGGTCCAAATTGAAGACACTATATAAAGTATCGAACCGCAGCCCCATACTGTTATTCTCTACCATGAGGAGGCAAGAGTTGGAAAGGGAGTATGCGTCCTTGCTCAAAGTCGAGGAGATCTATTGTCACTAATAATCCAAACATCGATGGATACAAATGGGAGACCTTAACACACATTTCTACCATCTCTATGCACTTGCCAGAGCAAGGAAAAATGATATCAATTGGATTAAACTATATGATGGCTCCTACATATGTGACGGGAATTTAATTGCAAACTGTTTCTTAAGACACTTCACTAACAGGTTTTGTAACTATATTCATGCTAATGATAGCCTTGTTATATTTAAGGCACATGGGAAGCTGTCACAGGAAGAAAAACAAGCGATGAGCTCAATTCTGAGCAAGGAGGAGGTCTATAAGATCATTTTTGCCATGAGCCCTAGCAAAAGCCTTGGGCCCGATGGATTTCAGGCAACCTTCTATAAAAAAAACATTAATAGATTAAAGGCCCGATGGCATCTTGATCCGAAAATCAGGCTCTCCGGAGGGTCCTAAGGGCTATCGTCCTATCATTCTCACTAACACCATTTACAAGATGGTTGATAAGCTAATTGTTAACAGATTAAAGCCCATCCTCCTCCGAATTACTCACCGAATCAGAGTGGTTTCCTCCAGGGAAGGCAAATTTCAGACATCATTGTTGCGTCTGAAATTCCTCACAGCAAGCGAACACAACAAGCAAGGCAAAGTATATGGTGATTAAGGCAAACATGGAAAAGGCATTCGATTATATGGAGTGGAGAAACATAATAAATCTGTTATCAGCTGTAATTTCCAGCTCGATTTGTTATTCCTGTCCATTCCCGTATCTCTACTTTTACCCTTTCCCTGCTGATTAATGGAGTCCCAACAAAAATCATCACTCCTTCATTAGACAGGGTTGCCCCCTCTCGCCTTTCTTATTTCAAGGCTGCTTAATTCCACATCGTACTCCAAAATCATTAACGGCTACAAAATTCACTGGTCAATGCCGTCTATTAGACATCTCATGCACGCGGACGACACTATCATTTTCGGGGAATCAACTATCCTAGAAGCTAAGAGTATCTCATGCATTTTGTATACCTATGGGAAATTTTCTGGCCAGATAGTGAATTGTGCAAAGTCCAACATCACGTTTAGCAAAAATACAAACATCCACCTACAAAGAGCCATAAGGAATGAACTTTAATATTACTCTTTCTTTCGAAAAAGGAGTGCATCTTGGCTCCCCGATGCCAGACAAGCATGCATCCAAAGTCATGCATGGTCATATTCTTCAGAAAATGAAAAGCAAGCTGTCGAGCTAGCTCACATGCATGAAGAATGGTGCTTATTCAAGCTGCACTTTCAGCAGTGCCCTTTTATTTCATGAGTACGAACATGCTTACTACATATTCATGGACCCAAATAGACAGGTTACTTAGGGATTTTTTGTGGGGTTTCCTGGATGACAAAAGGCATTGCTACATCAAAGCTTGGAATGTTATTTCCTTGCCAAAGCACTTGGGTGGAATAGGAATTAGACATGATCAGTTTATGAGTAAATCATTAATTCTCAAACTCACTTGGCGGATTATGGAACCCCAACCGGCCCTGTGGAAGGCAATCCTTAAAGCAAAATACTTCAGGTCACCAGACTTCTGGGATGATTCTGCACTGACATCTTCCTCTCCCTTATGGAAAGTTATTATTGATTCCAGGCATTATCTATTCAGAAACACGGTGATGCTCGTTGGCAACAGAAAATCAACCAATATATGGAGGGACCAATCGCTGCATGATTACCTCAATCAGTTGCATCCCAATCGCATTACATGCATGATTCCTAACAATGTATGCGCCCTAATAAATCCTAATGGGCAATGAAAACTACACTTAATTCGACAATGGCTTCCTAATGCAAGCATTTCCCAAGTAATTAGGCTTAGTCCTAATCAGATGGAGCTGGTATGGAAGCACCATCCTTTAGGACAGTTATCTACATTTATCTGTCTTCCTTCTGCAAACTGTAAATATTCTCCTCTTTATTCATGGGTATTAAGATATTATTGGTTTCTATTAACAGTGTGTAATTTCCTATAAACGCAAAAAAAGACCAGTCTTCCATTCAATGGGGGTCGGTTCTACAAATGCAACTATTACATTATGTCTGCATGGTAAGAGATTAAAAGAGCAGGCCTTCCAACCCTGGTTCACATGCCTGCTAACCAGCCAACACAACAGCTGCTGCACCCAAAAAAGCACTTAAAACTCCAACTAACTACGACTGTATTTTTTAAGGAAGGATGACTATAATTATAAAATGTTGCATGATCTTTTATGCACAAGTAATGGATCAAGAAAACCCAATTTGACGAAGTGTCAAATATTATTCTAATAAGAAGGTCAATCAACTAGGGAGCATTAAACTTAAATATTTCCAAATAACTAGGTTATAATCTCTGTGCAAGCAAAACACCCACCCATTGCAACGACTCGTAAAATTCTGGCCTCTAGCAGGCCCCTGTTTTGGCAAATGATAATCAGCCGTTTTTTTAAGTAATTGATGTTTGATGACCAAACATGAATAATTTAGAAAAAAGGCATCTGCATCTAATGAACGATGACCACATACTTCTGTGAAAGACAAATTGACTTGTTTGAACATGAAATTCCCAAGATTTCCAATCAAGAAAAGAATAATACAATACCTCTCTGATCTAATTCAACAACATAGGGCACTTTGTTTAGCTCTTTGAAAACTGACTTGGCCCTTTTACAATACCTGAACAAGAAAACAAGTTAGATGGCAAAAGAAAAGAATACACACATCATCTGAAATGAAAAGCAGTAACATGTATACAAAACCAATCAGCATTCAATAATAATACAATCAGAAGTATGTCAACCATCAGCGCCCACTAAAGGGGCGATGTTCACAAGGTCTTCTCGTTTTAATGTTTGGCACATATAACAAAATGTCATTAGCCCTTTAAAGCCCTTAACATATCTGACCATATCAAAACTGATGGCATGGTTGATCAGAGGTCAAATACTAAAATAGGTGATCTTACAAAACTGAAACAACCAGGATATTAAGCCAAAAATTAACAAATGTGTCAAGAAGGGAAGGTCACAGTGAAATGAAAGTTCGATCAAAACTCAGACCATAATACTACTGTTATTACTCATTAGACCCATGGATACCTACAAGGCAAACTCTGACCCTTCATAACCATATAATCCAGCAATGGAAGTTGTTAAGAAATGAAACACATGAAACAAAAATATGCCATTTTCCTTAATAAAAAATTGCTTCTTAATGAGCCAAACATATTTATCAAAATGGTGTTTATCCTGTATTAAATAGCACATCAACCATCAAGGACAGTTCTCTAGTTATTCATCTTCGGCACTAGTAAGTATAGGGCAGGGAAAAAGATATAAACATTGAAATGCATCTTCCTTAGGAGAAACCACTTCTTCATAAACATTGTGGACACTACTCATGTTCCCAAAGTCCATCCATTCCAAGTAACCTTGTTCTCCAAAATCAGATTGTCCAAAACAAGTGCCATCCTGTTAGGAGTGGAGTTAAAATATGAGGCTATTCCCGCATGAATCAACTGGACTGTAAATTCTCGTCATTGGCTGTTATAAACTCATGTATCAGTCTTAATAAAGGGTAATCTTGTTCAGTTGGGCTAATTTTTTAAGGTATTTATCTCCTTAGGAAGCCATTTACAACTAACTACATTTTTTCCTTAAAAATATAAAACATTCAAGTATCAATTTGCCATGCTTACCCAGAAATTAACCCATCCTCCAGAACTAACCCTTTATGTCATTTGAATAGATTTGGAATCAGGGGTGACCACTGATCCCTAAAATAATCATCCTTTGGTATTTCAAGAAAACCATTCAACCCGTAACTAAACAGGCTCTTATATTCAGATTAATGCAACAGCTACACCAATAGCATGCACACCATGGATCACATTATGCATAAATCCCCCAGCCATTTCCTCTTTTCCAAAACAAAATTCCAAACTTTCGATCCGACTTGGATCCTAACAAACGTAATACATCACCACTACCTTAGCCCTTCCCGCTTCTCTACATATTATTATAAAAAAAGTCAAATGGAGAATTATAAAGTTAAAAAAGACCAAGGCAAATGTTCCATGCACATCCGATTTGATTACTATTTGATCATGTAATCTCTACATGCGATTTTCCTATCCATAGACCTAGATTTCAAAAAAAACAACCAAATCTAATGAACAGAGTGCTTACGGGCAGTAGGACTTGGAGAAGATCACAATCTCGTGCTTCGCCACCGTCTTCTTCACAAACTTCTCCTTAGAGCCGCCGGCCGCGACGGCGGAGCAGTAGAGCGAGAGGGCCACCACTGCCAGCACCGCTGCCGCACTGCCGCTGCGCCGCCACCAGGCCATTGTGGGAGGAGATCTGACGGTGGGGATAGCGCGGGGAGGGAAATGGGAGATCGGGATTGGTAGGACTGGTCCACGGGCTCGTTGTGCTTCCGGTAATATAGATGTGGTATCGGGCGATCTTACGGTAATACCCCTATGAGGATGGAGAAAAAGTGTAGTTAAGACCCGAGTTTGGCGAATTTTGTAGGGGTAGTTGTGTCATTGAGACGACCCTTGCCTATGCTGTGCACGAAGTTGCACAGCGCTGCTCGTTGACAAAGTTGGTGTTTGGAGGGTTGCGTTCAGCCCATCAAAGCCGTTGATGATCCATCCGATGGCTATGGATTGATCCTCCGCAGAACCGTTGGTCTTGGCGACCCTCTACAAAATTTATAAGAAGCTTTTAGATGGCTTTTTTCTATGGTTTTTATCTATCAGTTGTGCTAATCTGAAATATTGTAATATCAGTTATGTTTCTTTCTTTTTTCTAATAGTAGTTGTGCTTCTATCTTCTTGTAAAATTCACAGTTCTACCCTTCTGTTAAGATAAAGTAGGAGCATAACTGATATTATAAAAAGGCATCACAAGAAGGTAGGGGCACAATTGATATTCCAAAAAAGAGAGGGACATAACCGATATTGCAATATCTCAGAGGGGCACAACTGATAGGAACCCTTTTTTATTATAATATCATGCAAATACACACTTTTTTATATTTGCATGGATATTGAATAGTGGTAAATTTATAAAATAGAATCTTCTAATTTATTGAATTTAGCCTCTTGATCTTGAATCTTACATTTATTGAGAAAAATTGATTATGATAATTTATCAGATTTTGATTAGTTATTTTACTTATCAATTAGTAAATTATATCCTTGTAAGCACACTCAACATCTCAATGAGTATCTAATGTGATGTTAATTTAGAGTGTTACATTCTCCTCTATTTACATTTGTAACATCATTGTTTCTTCATTGCTCATTACTTAGTTCCAAAAGTAATGGCAGTCTTATGCTCTTGTGCATTCATTTCTTTATAGTAACGGCTCTACTTTTTTTATAAGAATTTCCACTATTTAAGGGGACATTCCTCGATACCATTTGTGATGTCGTGAGTGTAGATTTGAGCATTATCATGAAAAATTGATCCTGACAACTTGTTAGCCTCAATTTCAGTTGAGTCCTTTTGCAACAATCTAGAATGCTTAAGCTTAAACCGATGGCATTGCACTAATCTATAATATCACATCTAAAGAATTTGTAACTTGGAGAAGAATAAAACGTTCCACAAGTAGTATTTAAGATCGTGCGAGTAGGTTGTACGTGTAGATTAGTGATTTTATGGGTCTAAGAAGATGAATGGAATGCTTGATTCTTGGCGGACTTTGTTATTGTAGGTTTTATGTAATATCAGAGAAATAGAGGAACATCTATCACATTTTTTTGAATTTGTTACAATTATGGTTTTAAAAATCGGATCGGACATTGAACAGATCAGTCTTCGATTTGGTCCAACTGGGTCGGACCGTCAGTCCAAACTGGTCAAATCGGTGATGACGTCAGCTTGACATCATCATTCCTATCGACTCGGAAAAAATCGGACCTTGCTTAATTTACTGGTCCGACCGGTCAAACCAGTTTTTTGAATCGATAAAATCAAATACATATATATATATATATATGTATATATTTATATATCAATGAAACAATCATTTAAAATGTCAAATCTTTCAATAGAATAACTTGATTGTCTATTTTGAGTAGAACTCTACAAAAGGTAGTCGCATTTTCTAGCATTATATATAAATATAATTTTGGAATAATTTATTTATGGTTGCTTTTAGGAAATTACACTAAGGAAGTAGTGGCACAGGTTATATATCAAAAAAGAGAGGGACATGACTGAAATTACAGAAGTTAAGAAGGGCACAAGTAATAAAAACCCTATTATTTCATTATCTAAACCATTATTTTTTGAAAATATATTAAACCATTAAAAGTAGGTCAATCCGGATCAACCGGTGGTCGAACCCAATTTTTTCATCTTCTTTTTTTAATTAGTTACATAAAACCGACCAAACCGACCGGATCGAGGCCGATTCTCGATCTGGTTTTTTAAACCCTCTTACAGTCTTTCTGTGAAATGTGTAGGTTTTCATTGATATAGTCTTTCTGTGAAATGTGTAGGTTTTCATTGATGTTTTGAACAAACAAATTGACAATAAATATTTGTATCATTATAGGCATGCCTATGGATGCTGCCCAATATTCTATGTAGATCCATCTAGTAAACAGATGTGTGTTCTATCTACTTAACATGGAAGGTTTAGTGGTTGTCGAAAAGATGGAATACTTGAGCATTATGAGAGATTTTTCTTCATGCATATAACATAAATTGATGAAAAATATGCCAAACAAAATGTGACAGAGCATTTATGTGGAAAGAGAATTATTTAAGGGTATGCTTGTTGGTACATACATGATAAGAGGCAACATTCTTATCAAGTACCACCTAATTATCATAAAACATATTTTATCGAGATAGTAATAGATGTGATTCAATCATTCTTTAAATGAAGATGGTGATGAGATGCATAGGAATCTATACAGTTTTTGAGATCTCTTATGGAGGCAGAGAAGCAATTAGTTATAATAGTTTGCAAGCCATTCTCACAACTATCTTTGTTGTTACAAAATTATTGACAATAAAACATTAATAGAATATCACAAATACTTATTTTGATATCTTAATTAAGAAATTAAAGAAAATTATTTGAGAAGAGAACGAAAATGTTCAGTAGTTTTTATAATATCAAAACATGAAAAGTAATAATATCAAAACATAAAAATTAAGTCATGGTTGTCATATCAATTGATTTTGGTTTGAATTATTGCATCTTATACTGTAGAAAGAAGTACAAAGGTGACATGAAATATCCACAATGTGGAGAGTCCCAATGTATAGAGCCGAATGTCTCTCCAAAAAGTACATCATTATTTTCATATCGTTGCACGAAAATGATAAATGTAGCAACATGTTTGAAGAGATTAATTGGTGCACGAAAAATGATAAAGGTTCTGCATTCCCTCAGGAAATTCTCCCCCGGAGGCCGCCGCAAGCCTCCACCCCCCTCCCCCTCCCCCGGAGGCCGCCACGGGCCTCCAACCCCACCCTCCCCCCCAGAGGCCATTGCGGGCCTCCAACCCCCCTCCCCCCACCCACCCAGGAGGCTGCAGCGGGCCTCCAACCCCTCCCTCCCCGCCCCCTCGCCCCCCGACGCCGCCGCGGGCCTCCAACCCCCCTCCCCCCCCCGGAGGCCGCCGCGGGCCTCCACCCCCCCGGAGGCTGCCCGCGGGCCTCCAACCCCCACCGAAGGCCGTCGCGGACCTCCAACCCCCCGACCCCCACCGGAGGCCGCCGCGGGCCTCCAACACCCCCCCCCCGGAGGCCGTCGCGGGCCTCAACCGCCCTCTCCCCCCGGAGGTCGCCGCGGGCCTCCAACCCCCCTCTCCCCCCTCCCCGAAGCCCCCCAAAAAAATGTGCAAAAAGAAAAGAACTCCAAAAAAATGGTGGGTCGGATTGAAAATTTAATAATCCCACCGGAGTGTATATAGTCAAATAAAGCAAAAACTTATGGTATACATGTTTCATCTTATGGAACTTGCAGCGGAAGACTCAGCTACACTGGTTAGAGCTCCCAAGGATACATGGCTACACTGGCCATGGTCCATTCTCTTCTTCCCCCTCTTCTTGAGCCGGTTGCACTTGAACTTAGAAGGGAATACCCCGCTTCTCGAGGAAAGAGTTGCTAGACCGAGACATTAGAGTTACCAGGTTGAGGGAGGTTGTTTCTTTGTTACTTCTGAGGTGGAGAGCTACATATCACTTACACCGTACAAGGAAAGATTCATGGTCATTAGAGTTTGTGTATGTAGACTTGTTCTGATCTGGTTTGTTGAGAAGTCTTGCCCATAGATTGGTGGAACTTAGAGGCTGTTAGGTTTTAAGCTTAAGTCCAAATAAGGTTCCGACACATTAATAATCCAAAGATCTGATCGAGCTCCATATTTCAATTTAATGAAGGCAAGTTTAATAATCGGCATTGATCCATGCCTTTTCTCCTCTTTTTCTTTTTCTTCTTCTTTTTTACTTCTTTTTCAAATAAGTGTTTGCTAATGGATTAGCAAAGTTCAGTATAGGGGGGTGATGAATACCCATTCATCACTCTTTATTCTTTTATTTTAGCTACAAAACCTATGCAAAACACATGTAGATACTTGTAAATAGCAATAATTACCATTCAACATGCATTGTGTAAAAATGAATAATTAGCATGTTTTTGTGCATAAATAAATGAATAAAGAAATAAAAGAAAAAGAGGGAGATATTTAGAATAAATATTGAGCGACCTAATCCTAAGGGAGGGCTCAGCAAGGGCCTGATCGCAAAATAACCCAAGTAGAGGGAGAAATGGAAGCTCTTGTGTATACATATACCTATGTTTATAAATAAAAATATTTTCCTATAAATAAAAATAAAAATTAGTGTATAATTATATGCATATATTTGTAAATATAAAATCAAAATAAAAATGGGAAAAATAAAAGCAAAATAAAAAGAGATAAATTTCCTTCTTCATTGTCTATATACACCATGTACATAAAACCACTTATATATTTATTTTTCCTTATAAATAAATAAATAAAAATTCAATAAAAATATGTACATATCCCATATTTCATAATGTAAATAAATAAAATAAAAATTATAAAAACAAAAATAAAATAAAAAGAAATAAAATAAAAATCAAAACCTACATTGTATATAGACCATGTATATATGTGTATATAACTATTTATTTAACCCTTGTAAATAAATAATAAAACTAAAACAAAAATACCATATTATTCCAAATTTTATTCTATAAATAAATAAAATATAAAATTGGAATAAAATGTACGAAAATAAATAATTAAAAATCAAAAATTAAAAATGTATATTGTATATACCTATAATAATACTGTATTGTACATACCTTATTTTTATTTCAAAAAAATAAATAAAAATCACTAAAAATAGTCTAAAAATAAAGAAACATTTTTCATATTTTAAGTTTTTCGAAAATAATTCATTTATTATTTTTAAATGAATTTTCAAATAAATATTAAATGGCGCGCTCCCATTGGTCCACGGGGGATGTTGACCCCCGGTCAACTCTCCCCCGTGGACCCCCTTCCAGGCGGATCGGGTTTTCGACCCGATTTCTCCTCTTTTTCCGCGCTCGATCCGCCCGCCATTTGCGCAAACCCCGGGTCCTGATTGTGCCTGATACTTCCCTGATCCACGCCCGGAGGTTTGCATCGGGGTCCGAGCTCCGAATCACTTGCCCGATCCTCTTCTTCTCAGACCCCTAGCCGTATAAAACTTGAGCTCCGCCACACAATGCAAGCCATCTTTGGCCTTCCCCCTCGACGCCAGTGACCTCCTCGTCTTCGCCAAAGTGACAGCCGCGCGGAGTTGGGTAGCAGCGAGGCTCGGGCAGCCGGGAGCCCCTGATCCGGCGATATCACCGCCGTGCGCCGCCGCGAGGTGCACCAAGCCTCGGGAAGCGTCGAACCCTTGAGGCCATAACCCCCGGAGCTCCAGCAGCTCCAACCCAGACGAATGCGACCGCCAGGTAGAGTAGACAGCCGGTAGTTTAGCTTAGATTTAGGATTTTATGTTTCAGCCCATTTCGCTCCGCTGCCGTCGCTCGCCACCTCCGATCATCCATTTGTCATCCCGACCTTCCCTTCACCTTCGTCAGATCTCTCTCCACCTTCCCCACCCATTCAGTCCCCCTGGCTCGCCCCGGAGCAGGGATATCGTCCTCCTCCGCCACTGCCTCGCCGGAGGACCTCACACCGCCTCGCCCTCTACCCTTCTCGTGCTCTAATGGGTCAAGGTAGTTTGCCCTCGACCCCGTGTTTCACCTGTGCAGGTCAGAATGTTTGAAGGACCTCATCTGGAGGTCTACAGCTCGAGCACAGGAGGTAGGCTCCACCTGAGTCGCCAGATCTCCTCGAAGCTCCCCGGCGTCATCGGAGGAGCTTAATAGCTGCGGACCATCGAGACGAAGATATCCCCCACTTCAGCAGCTCCAGGGGACATCTCCACCGCACGCATTGGGCCGACGAAGTTCGCCTGCATCGAGTTCTTGGAGATCGTCCCGCCACCGTCCGATCACCACCTCAGCCCAGTTCTGATCCCGACCGTTCGTCCACGCCAGCTCTTCACCGTCGGATCTACCATAGGTTTGATCAGGACTGCACGATCAGACGAAGAGGCGCCCTTGAGCCGCCACCATCCGATCTCCACGTGCCCTCTTCTGAGCCGTTGATCCAGCAAGGGTTTACTCACAGCGCACCTTAGCCGTCAGATCCTCCACGTGGGGGGTCCTCAGCCGTCCGATCCGAGCGGAAGTTCTTTGAAGAGGCGCCATCGCTCCAACACCGTTCGATCATCCACGCGGCAGTCCTTCAACCCTCGGATAATAAGGGGTAAATTACTCTTAGGCCCCTCTTATTTCGTCATTTACTGTTGAGTCCTGTAAATATTTTCAGTAGTTGTTTTTAGTTTGGTAAAATTGCACTTAGGACCTAGACCTTTATAGTATTTGCATTTTCATCCCTGTGTATGTTGGACACGTGCTTCGTCACAAGAATATTTGGAGAAATTACATTATCTGGGCTTGTGTTTTTACTTATTACTGAATGAAATATATGTTTTGATATTTGCATCCATGCCCCTGTGAATGTTTTAATTGACATGTGCTGAAATCCTTGGGCATTTTGTAACTTCTTCCCTAGATTTTTAGCACGTGTTGCTAATAAGTCCCTGGAAGTATGTTTTATTACATATAGGTCCTTTCGTGCACAGTACACGTGCCTTGCACGTACGATATTAGAATTTTTGCACGAAGGTCCTCCAACTCTCTGAATTTGTTACATTTCAGCCCCTGGAAACATGTTTTCTTGCATTTAGGTCCCTGTGCACTGTGAGCCTCTATTTTAATTAAATAAAATAGCAAATTAAGTCCAAATTTCGTGAAAATTGGATGTGGCTCCTGCCACAGTGTAAAATTTTCACTAAAAATTTGGTACATTTTTTAGGCTTTTTAATATATTAAAAAAATTAAAAACCTTCATTTTTGCCTCTGTTCAGATTAGAAAACCATAAAAAAATATAAAAACTCTCTTAAAAATTCTAAAAAATAGGATTTGTTAATTTGGGTGTGCTTTATTTTCTGTGCATTTTTGGCTATTTTTAGATATATAAAAACCCTAAAAATTGAAAAACCCTTAAAAACTTATAGAAATTTTAAAAAAAGTAGAAACTTCCAAAAACAACAAACTCTTTTTCTGAATTTTCTTCATTATTTCTACTTTTAATAAAAAATACCTCCAGGCTTTTCCGGGACCATTTTATATTTTAATTTGGTCCTCTAAGCCTGGCTGGACAGTAGCTTATTTTTGCTCCCTTCTTTGATTTTAGAAAAATCATAAAAAAATCATAAAAAACTCAGAAATTCACCAAAAATAGTAAAAAACCTAAAAAACATAAAAATATTTTTGTTGGAATTTTTGGAGCATTTTTGAGTGATTAAATAATTCCTTGATTGTGCTTATTTGTTGTCTTTTTATTATTTTTCTTATTATTAAAAATCCCAAAAAAATATAAAAATATTAAAAACCATCAAAAAATTGTTGTTTGTATTTTCTTCATTTTTGACTACTTCGTAGGCCGCAAGGCCAACTCGTGCTCCCTGAGTCCGACCCTGGGTGCTACACCAGGCTAATCTCATAGCCAGGGCCACTATTTTGATTTTTATTGTTTTATCTGCTTGAATTGTGGTCTATTCCTCATTTTTCTTGATTGACTGAGATATCTCCGAGATCCGGGTCGCAACGATCCTAGTTCTATTTTCTTCACCGAAGTCTTGGTGAGATTCCGGCCCATCAGTGGGGTCTGATAGGATGCGTTTTAAGAAACTACTTGATATTTTTGGTCTAAAAAATATCAAGTAGTTTATGCCTTTTGGCCTAAAAAATTGTCCCATCAAAGTTTCAACTTATTCATCGAAACATGATTTCTTCTGGCCTAAAAAATTGTCCCATCAAAGTTTCGAAAAATCATGAACAGAATTTCCAACAAACTACTTGATATTTAGTACTGTATACATAGATGGAGTCTTAATATTTCCAGATAATTTATGATCAATAATGAAACCACCGCATAGAAAAATAGGGTTATTCTATTTGTACCAGGGAATAAAAAAAGTAACAAAGTTTGTTGAAAAGTTTTCTCATGAAATCGAAAAAGAAACAACAAAAGCTTTATTACGATATGATTTTTTTTAAAATTCTAAAATAACAACTAAAGACATGAAGATCTTTCCAGAAGATTAGAGTAGAATATTGGTATTATGGATGGAATAATACATTAATACCATTAAAAATAAAAGTTGGGGTCAAAACATTTTTTACATGTGAAATTATGCAAGCCTAGAGTTCATAAGGTGTTGAAAAATGATGTTTTAATTTTTTTATGGAGGAATTCTAAAATAAAAAGAAACGAGGAGAAGAATTAGTAAAAGTCACATCAAGAATTAATATGGAATGATACGAGAAAAAATGTTACACTGAAGGGAATGCTATCTATGGTCCTTACAATCACAAAATTTCAAGGAAAATTACTTAACGAGGAGTTTTTCCATAAGATCAAGAACAAATATGCAAACTATACAAAGAAAAGGGTGTAAAAAATATGACGTCGAATTTTTGCTAGTTGTCCAGCAATATTTTCTATGTATGATTTTGAGATACAATGTATTAAAATAGAATATTATTGCCTTCCCGACTATCTCAATCATACAGAGAAGATTATGATCATGAACAACAAAAAAGAAAAAGTTAGTACGATATGACATGTTGGTAAAGTCCTTATAATCATGTAACATCGAGAGGGCATTCTGTTTGGGAATAAGAGGGATCAGGGATGGGGAACAATGAGAATAAGGGTCTATTCTTTGTTCGGATGGAAAGATAGAAGTAAGGAGCATAATGTGGAGTACGGGTAGGTAAGGTGGAATAAAGATAAGAATAATGGTAGAATAAGGTAAAATAATGTGATGCGGATGAGAAAAAACATATTCTTGGGAATCGGACCAGACATGAAATTGATCCTTTATTTCAGTGCTTATTCTCCAAATGAACAAAGCCATAGAGAAGATTATGATCATGAGCAACAAAATTTAAAAAAGTTAATACGATACGAAAGGTTGGTAAAGACTTTATAATCATGTAACATTGATGGTCTGTTTGGTTAATGGGATGGGATGTGTTGGGGTAATCTCCTATGAACAGTAGCCGGTTGGATGGTTATGAGGGTTGGGGAGGATTGGAATAAGGAGCGTGATGCGATGTTACATTGATTTGTGATGGAAGTCCAACCAAGGAATGGAGGATGATAACCTGATAACCAAACGGACCCTGAGAATGACAGTTTCAACCACGAGCTTGCTTGCAAAGCCAAGAGAGGTTGATTACTTATAGGTTTTTTATATAAATGACTAACAATGATACTTGGTATTGGTAATGAAAAAACTACAAAACTTAGTTATCTACAGAGCCATCAATGATTATCATCAAAGTCAAATCAATGGTAATAAAGAATATAAAAAAAATCAACTTCAAAAATGTTGATCAATCCATCAAAATGGTAAATATATAAAGGGATATTTACACCCATAACCCTGAGTAATATGGTAATTACCCCGGAAACCCTCTTTAAACACGAATTACACCCAAGACCCTGAATAATGTTTAACCTTTACATGGTATGACCTTGTGTCAAGTTCCGTCTTGATTCTCTGTTAATTTTGACGGAAAAAGTTAAATGTTGACTATTTTGCCCTTCGAAGCACATTATATTTATAATGTGATGCCATTCTTTATATCAACAAAATCATGCCTCCTTCCCCACCAAAGCTGCCCCTCCCGCTCGCCCCGGCAAGCTGCCCCTCTCCGATCTACGCCTCCGCACCCCCCCTCCCGCGCTCTCGAGCTCCAGCACCCCTCCCTCCCGCAGGCGAGCTCCTGCACTCTCGCCCCCAGCTCGCAAGCTCCAGCACCCGTCTTCCCTCTGTTGGCGAGCTCCATCCACACCCCCGCCCCCCGCTCCAGCACCCCCCCTCTCGCGAGCTCCAGGCATCTCTCTCCCCCCGTCGTCGCCTCTGCAACCCTGTTTGCAAGCCCCCCGAGGTGCAGCGGGCTGCACCCAACAATGGAGCCTCACCGTCGAGGTGCAGCGGGCTGCACCCCGTCCTCCCCGACTCCGCTCCTGGAACCCCCCGCCCCTCCTTCTCCCCGACCCTGCCCGCCCTCCCCACACCCCGATGTCAAGCCCCCTCCAGGCCAACCTCCCCGCAAGCGCCAGACCCGCCCAGCCTCCCCGCACGTGCAAGCTGCCGCCGCCCCCCCTCCCTCGCGTGCGCACCCGCAAGCTGCAGCCTCTCCCCCGCGTGCTCGCCCGCAAGCTCCCGGCCCCCTGTTCGCAAGCTGCAGAACACCCCTCCCCCCTCAAGCTTCAGTCGGCCCTCATCCCCCGCACATGCCTGCAAGCTGCAGAACCCCTCCCCCTCCCCCCGCCCTCAAGCTGCATTCGGCACCCATCCCCCGCACGCGCCCCCGTCGTTGCACCCGCTATCTCTAGACCAGCGCATGCGTGCGCCCACAAGCTGCAGTCGCCCCCTTCCACATGTGCACGCCCGCAAGCCCCATGCCCCCCCATCCCACGCGCGTCGCAAGCTGCAGCTGCGCCCTTCCCCCGCGTGCGCGCCCGCAAGCTCCAGGCCCCCACCTGCACGTGTCTGCAAGCTGCAGAAACCTCCCCTTCCCCCATTGCACCCACAACCTCCAGACCCCCACCCCGCGCGTGCCCGCAAGCTGTAGCCGCCCCCGTCCCCCGCGCGTGCACAGCAAGCTCCAGGCCCCCACCCCGCGTGGCCGCAAGCTGCAGCAGCCCCCCTCCCCCGCGTGCCCGCAAGCTCCACGCCCCCCAGGTCGGATCTCTCCCCTGCGCGCACCTCCGCCCACCTACCCCTGTCCCTGCCTGTCTCCCCACCGCCTGCAAGCTCCACGATCGAACCACCACCTCCTCTTCTTCTTTTATTTTTATTTTGATTAATCTCAACGGTTAGATCGGAGATTGTGTTAGATTAACTCGGCTCTATGGTTGAGTTAACAAACTAAAGTGATGGAAGGTTATAGGTGTAAAACGACGTGGTTATTCAGGGTTTTCGATGTAATTCGTGATTATGGAGGGTTTCTGGGGTAATTACGAAGTTACTCAGGGTTATGGGTGTAAATATCCCATATATAAATATATAAATATAAATACAAATATATACAGGATTTTTATCCAATGCGCACATGACTCATTAGCGTTTCGGTGAGCACCATTTTTAGGCCACACACGTATATTAATAATTAAGTGGTTACCTATTTCGAAGGATGTTGTTTCTGGAATAAGATTAATATGCAAAGCGATTTAACAATAAGTGGTATTTCAATTATATCGCGTCCTAGAAAATAGGAAGATTGTTTTGGAATGAAAACATTCGAATCGATGATTTCTTGCAGAAAATCGAGATCCAAATGCTCAGGTCAATATATAATAGTCAAGTAAATGGTTGCTGCGAGATCAGTAATATCCAAAACAACGGTCAGTAATTTACATTCATTTTATTACATGGTGCAAAATTCAGTAATATATACACAGTGGACAAGTAAGTGCTTGTTGTGATGTCAGTAATATCCAAAAAACGATCAGTAATACATTCATTTTATTACATTGTGCATATTTCGGTAATATATACACAATGGACAAGTAAGTGCTTGTTGTGAAGTCAGTAAAACCATAACAAATGGTTAGTAATTTCCATACGTTTTATTACTTTGAACAGAATTCAGTAATTTAGAGATGATACTCAAGTAATATATATACAGTTATCAAGTAAATTATTGTTTGTGTTCGGTAATATATCACATGTTCAGTACTATGTGTACGATTGTCAAGTAATAGCTACTATGAGATCAGTAATAACAAAGTAATGGTCAGTAAGTCGTGGACATTGCTCAAGTAAGAAAGTAACTATTTGTTAATGCAATGCACATTACATCGACAACGGTATCACTAACCATTTGTTATGTTATTACTGATCTCATAACACACATTTACTTGACCATTTTATACATATTACTAAATTCTCTACAATGTAACTATTTGGATGTAAATTACCGATCAAAATAAACTCTTTTTCTGAATTTTCTTCATTATTTCTACTTTTCATAAAAAATACCTCCAGGCTCTTCCAGGACCATTTTATATTTTAATTTGGTCCTCTAAGCCTGGCTGGACAGTAGCTTATTTTTGCTCCCTTCTTTGATTTTTAGAAAATCATAAAAAAATCATAAAGAACTCAAAAATTCACCAAAAATAGTAAAAAACCTAAAAAACATAAAAATATTTTTGTTGGAATTTTTGGACCATTTTTGAGTGATTAAATAATTCCTTGAGTGTGCTTATTTGTTGTCTTTTTATTATTTTTCTTATTATTAAAAATCCCAAAAAAAATATAAAAATATTAAAGACTATCAAAAAATTGTTGTTTGTATTTTCCTCATTTTTGACTACTTCGTAGGCCGCAAGGCCAACTCGTGCTCCCTGAGTCCGACCCTGGGTGCTACACCAGGATAATCTCATAGACAGGGCCACTATTTTGATTTTTATTGTTTTATCTGCTTGATTGGTGGCTATTCCTCATTTTTCTTGATTGACTAAGATATCTACGAGATCTGGGTCGCAACGATCCTAGTTCTATTTTCTTCACCCAAGTCTTGGTGAGATTTCGGCCCATCAGTGGGGTCTGATAGGATGCGTTTTAAGAAACTACTTGATATTTTTGGTCTAAAAAATATCAAGTAGTTTATGCCTTTTGGCCTAAAAAATTGTCCCATCAAAGTTTCAACTTATTCATCGAAACATGATTCCTTTTGGCCTAAAAAATTGTCCCATCAAAGTTTCGAAAAATCATGAACAGAATTTCCAACAAACTACTTGATATTTAGTACTGTATACATAGATGGAGTCTTAATATTTCCAGATAGTTTATGATCAATAATGAAACCATCGCATAGAAAAATAGGGTTATTCTATTTGTACCAGTGAATCAAAAAAGTAACAAAGTTTGTTGAAAAGTTTTCTCATGAAATCGAAAAAGAAACAACACAAGCTTTATTACGATATGATTTTTTTAAAATTCTAAAAAAATAACTAAAGACATGAAGATCTTTCCAGAAGATTAGAGTAGAATATTGGTATTATGGATGGAATAATACATTAATACCATTAAAAAATAAAAGTTCGGGTCAAAACATTTTTTACACGTGAAATTATGCAAGCCTAGAGTTCATAAGGTGTTGAAAAATGATGTTTTAATTTTTTTTATGGAGGAATTCTAAAATAAAAAGAAACGAGGAGAAGAATTAGTAAAAGTCACATCAAGAATTAATATGGAATGATACGAGAAAAAATGTTACACTGAAGGGAATGCTATCTATGGTCCTTACAATCACAAAATTTCAAGGAAAATTACTTAACGAGGAGTTTTCCCATAAGATCAAGAACAAATATGCAAACTATACAAAGAAAAGGGTGTAAAAAATATGACGTCGAATTTTTGCTAGTTGTCCAGCAATATTTTCTATGTATGATTTTGAGATACAACGCATTAAAATAGAATATATTGCCTTCCCGACTATCTCAATCGTACAGAGAAGATTATGATCATGAACAACAAAAAAGAAAAAGTTAGTACGATACGACATGTTGGTAAAGTCCTTATAATCATGTAACATCGAGAGGGCATTCTGTTTGGGAATAAGAGGGATCAGGGATGGGGAACAATGAGAATAAGGGTCTATTCTTTGTTCGGATGGAAAGATAGAAGTAAGGAGCATAATGTGGAGTACGGGTAGGTAAGGTGGAATAAAGATAAGAATAATGGTAGAATAAGGTAAAATAATGTGATGCGGATGAGAAAAAGCATATTCTTGGGAATCGGACCAGACATGAAATTGATCCTTTATTTCAGTGCTTATTCTCCAAATGAACAAAGCCATAGAGAAGATTATGATCATGAGCAACAAAATTTAAAAAAGTTAATACGATACGAAAGGTTGGTAAAGACTTTATAATCATGTAACATTGATGGTCTATTTGGTTAATGGGATGGGATGTGTTGGGGTAATCTCCTATGAACAGTAGCTGGTTGGATGGTTATGAGGGTTGGGGAGGATTGGAAGGAGTGTGATGCGATGTTACATTGATTTGTGATGGAATTCCAACTAAGGAATGGATTATGATAACATGATAACCAAACGGACCCTGAGAATGACAGTTTCAGCCACGAGCTTGCTTGCAAAGCCAAGAGAGGTTGATTACTTATAGGTTTTTTTATATAAATGACTAACAATGATATTTGGTATTGGTAATGAAAAAACTACAAAACTTAGTTATCTACAGAGCCATCAATGATTATCATCAAAGTCAAATAAATGGTAATAAAGAATACAAAAAAAATCAACTTCAAAAATGTTGATCAATCCATCAAAATGGTAAATATATAAATATATAAATATAAATATAAATATATATAGGATTTTTATCCAATGTGCACATGGCTCATTAGCGTTTCGGTGAACACCATTTGTAGGCCACACACGTATATTAATAATTAAGTGGTTACCTATTTCGAAGGATGTTGTTTCTGGAATAAGATTAATATGCAAAGCGATTTAATGATAAGTAGTATTTCAATTATATCGCGTCCTAAAAAATAGGAAGATCGTTTTGGAATGAAAACATTCGAGTCGATGATTTCTTGCAGAAAAACGAGATCCAAATGCTCAGGTCAATACATAATAGTCAAGTAAATGGTTGTTGCGAGATCAGTAATATCCAAAACAACGGTCAGTAATTTACATTCATTTTATTACATGGTGCAGAATTCAGTAATATATACACAGTGGACAAGTAAGTGCTTGTTGTGATGTCAGTAATATACAAAAAACGATCAGTAATACATTCATTTTATTACATTGTGCATGTTTCGGTAATATATACACAATGGACAAGTAAGTGCTTGTTGTGAAGTCAGTAAAACCATAACAAATGGTTAGTAATTTCCATATGTTTTATTACTTTGAACAGAATTCAGTAATTTAGAGATGATACTCAAGTAATATATATACAGTTATCAAGTAAATTATTGTTTATGTTCGGTAATGTATATATCTATGTCTTATATCACATGTTCAGTAATATGTGTACGATTCTCAAGTAATAGCTACTATGAGATCAGTAACAAAGTAATGGTCAGTAAGTCGTGGACATTGCTCAAGTAAGAAAATAACTATTTGTTAATGCAATGCACATTACATCGACAATGGTATTACTAACCATTTGTTATGTTATTACTAATCTCATAACACACATTTACTTGACCATTTTATACATATTACTAAATTCTGTACAATGTAACTATTTGGATGTAAATTATTGATCATTGTCTTGATATTACTGATCTCACAACAAGCATTTACTTGACCGAATTATATTTAATACTATCATAGCGTTTGGATCCTTAATCATCCACGTGGAATCATTTATTTCAATCGTTCCTTTCCAAAACCATCTTCCAATTTTTAAGGACGTTGTATAATAGGAAATATCACTACAACAAACATAACCTAGGTCGACATTCAAGCACTAAAAATGTCCACCTAGATTATGTTGTGAGTAGACGTTTTTTATTAACATCGACCAAATTAAAAAAATTTCCTGACGTAGTTTAAACATCTACCTAGAGTTATTTTGGAGACGTTTTATACTAACGTCCACACATGAATTTCGACTTTTTCAAATGTGCACCAAAATCTCCCTGCGTACTCCTAAAAACCATAACCGTCTGCGGATGCCCTAGAAACCCAAAGGACGTCTTCTACCCTCTCCCCTTTCGAGCCCTTCTCCAGCCGTGCAACGACCCTTGTCCAGCCCTTGCTTGTTGCATCTCCAACCTTTCTCCAATGCCATCGACGAATCGGCCCTACCCCGACACCACGAAATTCTGTAAGGCTACGGAGATCGACGACTCGACCCTTCCCTGACACCATGAAGTTCTGTAAGGCTACGGAGATCGACGACTCAACCCTTCCCCGAGCACCACGATGTTATTCAAGGCTACGAAGATCTGATTCTTCCTCAACCGTTCATCAAACACTGAGTTTGCACTGCAGTAGACGATCTAGACACGAATGATTCCTCCGCCTCCGATCCCAATCCTTACCCGTCATTCCAGGTAATTATTGTATTATAATACATATACATACTTTTAATCTCTGTATGAAGAAGGATGTTTAAATCCCTAAACACCATTTTCACAATATATATTTCATCAAAACCATAGGAAAATCTCATGACCATCCAGATTAACAACGCCCAGATAATCTGTTGATTATGGAGAAGCACAAGAATAGTCACTCACATTTTTAATAAGCATTTTTTGGCTGCCATATTTTTCTCTTTAGTTAATTTTAATAAGCATTATCTCTTTTAGTAAATTTTCACTTAAATTTTGTGGTAGTATATGAATATGGATATATCTGCGAGCAACCTAATTGTATCTCAACAACGATATTCATTAGCCATCTGAAAATTCTGTAGAATAAAAGAAACATATGCTTGATGCGTTGAATTACTGCTATAAAAAAATATATCCTGATTGAAACATAAAACCAGTTTGCTATCGTATTTTTCTCTTGTAGTTTATTTTAAGATAACAAGACTGTTTTGTTTGTCATTATTTTGCTTATTGTTTTTTATTTTGATCTTAGGATGTAATTAAACTCTAAACTAATCCAAACACTACAATTTAGATTTGAAGAATGTCTTCGCTGTCCCCATTCGCTAAGAGGCAGAAGAGAGATAATCGTAGGAATATCCAACCAACACTTGTTGTTCGTAGTCAATCTCAAGCACCGTCGACACCGGCACCACCATCCGAGCGTTTTTTTGCACATATAATGTCTATTTCACTACACTCAAATCAAGGACTGCCTACTTCTCAAAAGAAAGGTACATAATTTAATTTTTTATTATTAAACTTAAATTATTTCTTGAACTATGTTATATTAAATATAGTACGTCGAAGGGGAAAATCAAGAGGTATTAATGTGTCCAAGCATGTGGAAGCTACTGGGCATAAGCGGACTATTCGTATCGACCCAGAAGAAGGTAGACCGTTGGACGCCAAACAAGCAAGAGACCTACAACATATTTGTGGGATAGTGGTAAGGGAGGATGTTCCATTGGTGGCAGACTTCAGAGCCTTAACAGATACCGATCTCCGTGGTGCCTATGATCGAATCAAGGTGTGTGATTGACCTTGTGTTTTTTTAAATGTTATCATTGTAATGTATATTTTTTAACCAAGCCTAATCTACTTCTTTATTAGATGCTCTTTAAGGACGGTCAAGAGACAACAGATCTGGTGGTGTTGATACCGATGCAGAAACAGAAGAAGATTCTTAGATTTCTGGGATATTCCTTTCACTCGAGCAGGGTCCCTTTGGCCTTCGGAAGATCCAACACACATCTTGACTATCATAGGTCTGTGTGGCACTTGCCTTCCCGAATGTCCTTGATTTGCTTTATATATCTTCAATGTTATCTTCAATTGTATAATTAATTAACAATAATGAGAGCATAGTATACGATTAAAATGCACCAACAAAAAAAACTATTACGGAGTGATTGATGGGAGACGGGCAACAAGCTGCGCTGCCAATCCCTTTTGAAGATAAACTATTACATAGACCAAATTCAATGTTCTTTTGATCTGTTTTAGTGAATGTACTTAAAAAACTTTGGAGTTTCTTGTCATTTTGTTGATACTCAACTTCATTCTCATATCTAAATGCATGACTATGTTGTGAATTTGGTCGTTTTGCATCTACAATTGTAATTACTTTCTCGCGTTACCTTTTACCTATCAAGTAGAAAATGGTAACATTTGATTATTTATGCAATGTCATATTTTGCATAGTAACAAGGCTTTTTTTAAAAAAAACTTGTAAATCTTGATTGATTGTGTGCCCTTACATAGATAATTACTCCTAAACAAATTGGACAGCTATTAAACACCCATATATGCTATACATGTATGTTACATAATGCCTGCTTTTATAATTCATTTATGGATGGTATTAAAAAACGACCATAAAACATGATTTGCACCACCAATTATAGATGCCAAAATACATCCTACGTAGACGTTTAGTAACATCTGTATAATTATTTAATTTGTAGATGTTCTTACGTATCATCCGTAAAGATTATTTTTTTGAAGACGTTTTTCAACGTCTACCGAGATGTGGGTGTGTAGACGTTCTTATAAAACGTCTTTTAAAACCTATCTCGACAAGGCAGACCAGACGTTTGGTGTGGACGTTTTGTAACGTACGAACAGTGGTCTCCTGACGTTTGAAATAACATAGGAAGACGTTTCAAAACATCAATACATGTAAATTTTGTGGTAGTGAATATAGGATTTTTTAAAATACGTGGTAGCCTATAATTACAAATATAATTATTGCTAATACACGTGTATGGCCCCGAACGGGTGCTCATTGAAACGTTAATGGGCACAGGGCTCATTGGATAAGCCCTCTCTCTTTCTCTCTCTCTCTCTCTCTCTCTCTCTCTCTCTCTCTCTCTCTCTATATATATATATATATATATATATATTAGAATCTAAACAATTCACACAATCCTTTCCAGATGAAGGGGCCTTAACGATTAAAGTAAGATAGACTCAATAGGACACAATCTTTGGAATGACAGTCAAAATTATCGTACATAATATAATGAATATGAGCTAATAGAATTTGACTTTATTATAATAAAATCTAAAAGATTTTAAGGAAATGACATAAGAAAAGCTAAAACATTTCACACACACATATATATTTGACCTTTCGAATGAGGTGGATTTTTTTCTGAGATTGTAAATTCCACTATCAATTTAGTAAAAATTTCCGTCACAATTTTGTAAAAGTATAAACTGCACATTGTAAAAAAAATGATTTTGTAAAATATAGCATCTAAATTTAAATTAACATTTTCATCCAATATAATAATAATTTCATAATTTCATTTCACTATACATATTGTGTTAATATTTATTAGTAAGTCTATTAAATAAGAAAAATGAATCTATGAAAATTTATCATTATATCCCTATAATGTTCCATTCAAGTGTCATAAGAAACAAAGCCTCCATCTAGACAATCATTATTTAAAGGTCGAAGTAGATTTGTTGAAATCGACCCTGGTTGGATGGAGATTGTATGAGTCTATTTTTCGAATGAAATTTTAATGACATAATTTAGGAATACAATAATGAAAATCTACGGAAGAATTTTTGAAAAAAATGATAAAAATTGGGCGAGGAGAGTTAAGTTAGCTCACCTTAGGAGGCAATCCCATTTTACCACACGCACGCATGCACGCACGCACGCACGCACACACACACATGGGGTAAAATAGGGCTGCCCCAGGGGGAGCTAACTTGCCTTCCCTACCCAATTTCCCCATTTTTTTTTATTTTTTGAAAAATACTTATGTGAATTTTCATTAATATATTATTATATTATGTCATTCAAATTTCGTGTGAAATGGAAACTCTTACGACGTCCATCCAACCGGGGTTGATTTCAACATTTCTGCGACCGTTAAAAAATGAGTGTCTAGATGTAGGCCGTAGGAGTCTCTATTTCTCATGACAGTTGAATGACATAATATAGGGATATACTGATGAATTTCCACGGATTTTCAAAAAAATCAAAAAATAGGAAAAATAGGATGGAGGAGCCAAGTGAGATGATCCATTTCAAGGCAGAACCATCTAAGATGAGTAAATGTAAGAACAGAAATGAAAACACACACAGGAAAAAGGGAGCATATACTCTGGGGTGTAGGTAACTACCAACACCCTACAATTTTTTTCATTATTTATATTTTTTTTTGAAATAAAATCTTGAGGGAATTAGATAAAAATATATCACCATGGTGTCATTCCAAATTCAACTTAATTTGGGACTTCTATCGTCTCCATCAAGATTACTAAATTTTAACAGTCTCAGAATTGTCGAAATTAATCTCTTCTAGATGAACGTGTTAGGAATGTTTGTTTTGCATGAAACTTAAACACATATTCCCTCAATACATTATACTAATACCCTTAAGAGATCCTTCAAAATAACTCAAAAATAATGAAAAAAAGAGTCGGGTGTAGGTCGTTACCTACACCCTCAGGTGTATGCTCCCAGCTCCCATATATATGTATGTGTGTGTATATGTATGTATGTATGTATGAAAAAATAGGACTACCCCCCAACATGGTTATCCGCACATCATTTTTTATTTTTTTGCAAAATAAACCATGTATATTCATCTATATATCCCTCCAATATGCCATTCGAATTTCGTCAGAAACAAAGACTCCTATGCCCTCCATCTAGAACGGGTAATTTTAACAGTCTAAATATTGCTGTAATCGACATGTTCTAGATGGAAGGCATAAGAGTCTCTGTTTGTGACGAAATTCGAATGACATATAGGAGGGATATATAGATAAATATATATGTTGATATTTTTCAAAAAATAAAATAAAATACTGGGTGGGGGGGGGGCAGCCATGTTGAACCCACATATATATGGGGAAAATGGGATGCCCTTTGCGGGGAGCTAACCTGGCTCCCCCGCCATATTTTTTCATTTTTTTTAAAATATTTTAGTGAAAATTCATTATCTCTATACTATGTCATTCAAATTTCGTGCGAAAGAGAGACTCCTACAGCATTCAGCTAGACATTCTTTTTTAGTGGTTGCAGAATATTTGAAATCGACCTCGTCTGAATGGATGGCGCATGAGTCTCTGTGCCACGTAATTTTAATGACATAATATAATGATATGTTTATGAAAATCCACAGAAGTTTTTTTAAAAAAATAAGAAAAATAAGGCGGAGGAGTCAAGTTATCTCTCCGTATGAGGCAACCGCATTTTTCCATATATATATATATATATATATATATATATGGGAAATTATCCAATGAGCCCTGTGCTCATTTGAGATGAGATGAGCCCACTCATTTTTTACCATTATTTCCTATCATTTTGAGCTTAATAGGTATTTATTTACAAGTGTTATATCATATTCTTACTACTAGTAACTATTTTCAGGAAAAAAACCCTTAAATTCATACAAAATGATTGTATTATTATTTGTATTACTAGTCTCATTTTTATTCTTACTAATGACCATTTCATGTGAATCTAAGATTTTCTTTATATGAAAATAGTTACTAATAGTAAAAATATGATATAACAATTGTAAATAAATAAGCATTGAACTCAAAATTATGGTAAATATTGGTAAAAAATGAGTGGGCTCATCTCATCTCAAATGGGCACAGGGCCCATTGGATAAGTGTATATATATATATATAGGGATATTTACACCCATAACCCTGAGTAGTTTGGTATTTACCCCAGGACCCCTCGATAATCACGAATTACTTCCATAACCCCGAATAATGCTTAACCTTTACATGACATAACCCTGTGTCAAGTTCCGTCTGGATTGTCCGTTAACTTTGATGGAAATAGTCACATGTTTGACCATTTTACCCTTTGAAGCACATCATATTTATAACATGATGCCATTTTACATCAAATAAAATCATGCCCCCTCCTTCGGCAAGCTACACCGCTCTCCCCCGCTCCCCCAGGCAAGCTGCCCCGCTGCGCCTCCGCCCTCGCTGGCGAGCTCCAGCACCCCTCCCCCCTGCTGGCAGCCGCGCCTCCGCCTCCTACATGAGAGTTCCATCCGCCCGCCCCGCGCGACTGGCATTTCCTGGTCTTGGTTGGAATCCGTCACCTCCTGCACACCAACCGGCCAAGAACGCCTGCAGCTGCTCGAACCCATGCTCCCTTGCTCCCAGTTGCTCGGTCAAGATGATGTTCCCTTGCTCCTGCAACTGCTCGAACCCATGCTCGGCCAAGAACGCCACCTCTATCGCCATGCGGAAATCACTCGGCTTGCTCTCGTACAAGTTAGTCTGCCCTTGAAATATGAGGAGAAGAAGAAAAGGCATAATCACATCACTGACAATCCACCACATCACATCTCCATGAATTTCAATTCACTTCAAGATGTTCTATGAACAAGTAAGTACTTCCCTTCCTCACCCACGCATACTCCTGATCAACAATTCACCACAATTCACCAATGAGATCAACACAATTCAACCTCAATCCAAAGAGCGCGTACCCTCTCATTGCAACTGTAGCCGAAGAACATCACGCAGACCGCGCCGTGCACGCGTGAGATCCCGGCGGACAGCTCCTTGGGGTCGAGGACGACCGCGGGCCATGCCGGGTACTGCTTCCCGGCCTCGCCCACACGACGTCGCCGTTTATAAATTCCTCCATGGGGGAATCCCCCTTGTTCTCTCTCGCGGCCGCCCGCAGTGGCGCGGTCCTCTCCTCGGGGTCCACCGCAGTGGTCAGCGTGCTCCGCGACGTGGAGTAGCGCCTGTCGAGGTTCCTGCAGGCCCTGTAACACTCCTCGTCGTCGAGATTCTTCGCATCCTTGGGCTGATCACCGGACTTTGTGCAGCACCACACGGTCGTCCTCGTTGAGCTCCCACTTGTACCTCCTGCCGCTCTTCTCCTTCTTCCAGGGGTCGAGCAGCACGGAGTCGTTGAAGCACGCGGGGAGCACCTGCACGTGCCCACGGCTCGTCCCCACGAGCAGCGGCCTCTACCTCGGGCTCAACGGGCTCATCATAGGCGGCACCGCCGAGGCGGAAGAAGGGGAGGATGTTGCCGAGGAGCTCCATGGGGAAGAGGTCGCGGTCCTTCCGCCGCCGCTTCCAGCAGGGGGAGACCGCGTGCCTCCGCCCCGCATCTGCCTCCTGCTCCCCGCGCGCCTGCACCAGCCCTCCCGCGCTCCAGGCACCACCCCTCGCAGCACCGCAAGCTCCTGACATCCCCCCCCCCCGCTCCAAGCACCCCCCTGCCTAGCCACAAGCTGCAGACAACCGTCCTCTTCTTTTTTTTAAATTAATCTCAACCGTTAGATCATTTATTGGTTAGATTAACTCGACCATCTGGTTGAGTTAATGGACTAAACTAACGGAAGGTTATAGATGTAAAACGGAGAGATTATTCAGGGTCTTGAGCGTAATTCGTGATTATCGAGGGGTCCTGGGGTAAATACCAAACTACTCAGGGTTATGGGTGTAAATATCCCATATATATATATATATATATATTGGATTGTATGATAATCATAGACAATGTCATTAAAAGAAATGTTGGATATCTTCAAATCGAATATCCTTTCATGGCAATTAAAAGATCACGATCACATGGAAACAATTAAATGGGAGGATATCGAATCTGTAAATCCATCATTTGAACTAATAAAATTAATCTCGGAAAGAAGAAAGGCCTTCCTAATCAAGAGAGAGAACGAACATTCCAAGCACAAAAAATATTAAATCAATAATCGAACAACTAAACTATATAAATATACGTATATAAGCCATGTAGAAAGAAAACATATAAATGGAGGACATGCTCACCACAATAATTGAATCTAAAAAAATATATTTAAATCTATACCAGAGTTGATAAAAAAAACTAAATTGAAAAGGGATCACTAAGGGTAAACAAAACATGAACAGTCTGATGATCAAAAATCATTGAAAGTCTATAGAAAGATAAAAATCATAAAAAAGTTAACGAATGCAAGGTAGGGACCAACTAAAGAAGCTTAACCATAGAAAATCCCCTAAATCCAATAAGCGGGTCAACGAAAAAAATAGAAGTGAATGATGACTGATGTACGCTTGAGTGAAAGCTGCTTTTATATAGTAGACGCATGGGCACGAAGCTCCGATCTGGATGAACTATCGCAATTTTATATATTAGGGGCTTAGGTATCGCTTAGACCTCAAAAGACGTAGAGGCAAGGATGCAAACGGTTACGGATATATCCGTATCCGATCTGTCACCGTATCCGTTTTATACAAATTTTGACATCCGTATCCGTATTCGTTTTAAAATGGATACAGATATGGATATTGTTTTGATATCCTTAAACATCTGTATCCGTATATCCATTTTCGTATATAAAAATAGTCGTAGATTTATTTTTAACCCTATATAACATAATTACATACCTTCTTTTACCATATTTGTATAATTTTTATGATACAAACATTCAATAAATTTAAATCGTGTTTTCTATACAATCTGTATATATTAAGTCGATTCTATAAAGTATTTCTAACATTATTCGTATGCGATCAGTATCTGTTTTACATCCGTATCCGTTTTTTAAGGATATAGTAAGATAGTTTTGATATCCGCCAATATCCGTATCTACATCCCTATTCGTATTAAAAACGGATAAGGATATGATAATATCTATATCCGTATCAGTATCCAATCGTTTGCATCCTTACGTATAGGATATGACTAGGTGACTGATATATGTCTCAAAGAAAGTCATAAGCTGAATTTCATAGCTCTCATTTCTTAACGCCCCTTCTTGCTATGGAGTTTGAGGATGGAGTAACATATTATGAGCGAGAGATGTTGTCGTTCATCACAAGTAGTGGACAAGGAGAGAACTCGATTAAGAGTAGAGGATTCCCGACCTCGAACTCTCCTAAAGGAATTTCTAAAATCTTCGGAAAATCTATCAATAATAGAGTTGCTTTCTTTAATAAGACCTATAACTCGTATTAAATGAACAATAGATATATCCATTAATTTCAGTTCCACCGAATTTTCCGAATGTAATCACAACATATGATTGTATTCAAATTAAAAACAATCATACAAACGCAGGAGCTTCTTTCTTCCCATTCTGCAGCCGCTCTGCTCCCCTCTCTGCGAAACCATTCCACCAACGCTGCCGCCCAATGCCCCTCGTCTTCTCCTCCCGCTCCGCTCTCCTCTTCCTCCACTTCGCACCCATCACCTGACCACCTTCGCCTCTCCCCTTCCACATCCTATTCCAACCTCAAAGATCCCACCTTTCTTGCTGCCCACAAGTGGGTTCCCCTCAGCCACACCATTCTCCGATTCCGTGGACGAGACTCGGCGATGGAACTCCATCTTGAGAACCCACTTCGAGTCCGTCTCGCCCGAGGCCGCTCTTTCTGCCTTCGCCGAGATGCGGGCGTGCGGGGTGCGACCTGACCATTACACGTTCCCTCTGGTGAACAGGGCTGTTGGTTCGTGCGGTGACGCCGGAGTTGGAGAGACCGTGCATGGTCTCGGAATCCGCATGGGATTCGGTACCGATTTGTATTTCTGCAATACCATGCTGGGGGTTTATGTTAAATGTTGTTGCTTTGAGTTTGCACAACGGCTGTTCGACGAAATGCCTGAGAGAGATGTGGTTTCTTGGACTTCATTGATGTCTGGCCATGGCGAAATTGGAATGGTACGTGAATGTTTTGGGATGTTTGGGCGGATGCGGATGGATGGGATCGAGCCCAATTCGGTGACATTTGTGGTGGCATTGCGGGCGTGTTGTGGTATTGAGAAGCAGGGTTCCTTTGTTGCTTGCCAGTTGTTTGGTCTGTCTATCAAGAATGGGTTTTGGACTGTGGAGAGTGTGCAGAATGCCGTTTTGACAGTGTTTTGGAGGATGGGCTGCATTGATGAAGCTGTGAAGATCTTTGATAGGATACAACAGAAAAGCGCCATATCATGGAACATCATGATTTCTATGTACGCATCATCAGGGAACTTCGATAACATGATTGAGTGCTTTCACAAGATGCAAAAGGAAGAGAATCCAACACACGAAACCCTTTCCTTGGTGCTCGCAGCATTCTCTGGAGCAGAGGACCACTTTCAGGGCCAAAAGATGCATTCACATGCATTAAAAAGTGGCTTGATCGACAATATCTTGCAGGCTTCTCTCGTGGGATTCTACTCCAAATGCAGGAAATTAGAAGCAGCTGTTGAGTTGTTTGAAGAGGCTGATAAGGGCAATTGCATCTCCTGGAGTGTTATGATGTCTGGTTTTGTCAGTAACGGATGTTTTGTGGAGGCTGTGAATTTGTTCCGGAGAATGCAATCTGGCGGCATTGATCCAGACAACAACACACTCAAGGAGATGCTTGCTGCATGTATCCATTTGGGTGCATTCTTGCCGGGGAAAGAAATTCATGGATACTCAATTAGGCATAAATCTTTTGGTATTTTGGATAATGGGCACTTGGAAACGTCTCTTGTGAACATGTATGCCAAGTGTGGGTCCATTCTTCATGCCAGGAGGTGCTTCGATCACATGGCTTTCAAAGACATTGTAGCATGGAGTGCAATAATAGAGGCTTATGCGGTTCATGGAATTGCTTCTGAAGCTCTCATTTTGTTTCACCAAATGCATGCAAAAGGAATTAAACCAAACGCCATAACATTCTTGAGTTTATTATCTGTGTGCAGCCATACGGGACTTATTCACGAAGCTTGTGATTTTTTCATGTCCATGACACAGATACATGGGATAAGACCTAGCCTTGATCACTATACGTGCTTGGTGGACCTTCTTGGTAGACATGGCTGGTTCAAAGATGTTGCTAACCTGATTCACATCATGGACGTAGAACCTGATAGTGGAGTATGGGGCAGTCTTCTTGCATCATCTGTAGCACATTCAAATGGAGAGATGGCATGTATGCTGCTGGAAAGGTACTTGAGTTGGAGCCTGAGAATGTGGGCTATCGCGTGTTGTTAAGCAATTTATATGCGAGTTCTGGGAAATGGTGGGAAGTAAATAATTTGAGGAACTTTATTCGTGAGAAAAGATTAACGGGAACCCCGGCATGGAGCTTTATTGTAGTAAATGGGAAGATCCATATGTTCACTGCTGGAGACAGATCCCACTCTCAAAAGGCAGAGATTTGTGATATTTTAGGAACATTATGCAGGAAAACAGATATTGCTCCGTAATTTTGTCAACATCCATATGGAAGAGAATTAATGAATGCCAGGTTAGCTGAAGATATAATGTGGTTGGATCACAGCTAGCCTGTTGATAGCGGGCCTGTGATTTTCTTATGTTTCTTCGGAGCAAGTTAGCAGATAGACATATATCATTTAATAAGGCAAGAAGATGTACATGCCAAAATTTTTTTGTTGGGCCACCGGACTGGTCCCAAACAAAAACATCAAAACAAAAAACGGCCTCACGTATACAGAGGGTGAAAGCATCAATGTCAGCATTAATTTCTGTAACATAACATACTTTTAATTAGAGTCCGGAAGGTGAACATCAACCAATATAGGGGGCTGATATCTCTAGGTATCATGCTACTTATAAGAATATGTATATTTCTTATAAAAAAGAACATGGGAGGCCAAATGCCGAGGACAGTTGTATTATTTTCTATGTGATGCTCTAGTTGTGCATGTTTATGCAGTATTTAAGGCATTCTGCAATAAATTGAGCCTTGGAGGTGGCATGATTGCGGTAATGTTGCGATTCATATGTTTCTAGTTGATTTGGACATGGGAACTTCCTATTATACTGTATCTGAAAGTATTCATGGTCATAAGTTAAAACTTGCACCAGTTAATATCTTTTCTCCCCTCAATTCAAACTGTCTCATTTATGTATGCATTAGAGAATGGCAAAGCCTTCTTCCACTATAAGTAGGGTCGGTTATATGGATTCTTGCTCATATCCATGTTGAAAGATTCGACTATTTTTTACGCTGATTGTCGACTGCCTAACGCAACCCCCACATGAGGGAATTTGAACCCCGGCCTTATGGATGGTAGGCACACTGCACTACCATGAGACCATTTAAGCGGTTATATGTTTAACTAGAGAATAGCAGCTTAAATTCTGCTAGATGTCTAACTGTGTTCGTTTGTTTAATTCTAAAATAAGCCACCCAGTTGATTGTGAACCCTATGGTTACCAGTGCTGCAGATGGTAAAAAGCAAGTCTATGTAGTGCTGGACCGTTCTGTTGGCCAGCTTTTTTTCTTGAGAGAATCAGATAAACACGAAGTCCAATATTTGCCATTCTCAATTTCAGTATGTGAAGCTGCGCTGTGCTGTTCGCTAGGAATAGATATTTAATCTGCTAAACTTGAGGTTGGTCTAGAATAATGGCTTAGAATTGGATTTTGGTAATAAATGAGCACTAAAGTTCTACTGGTTTGACTACTGGGGTTGATGTTGGTTGAATGTGCATCTGCTGGTTTGGTTCACTACTCGATGCTTTCAAAAAGGGTAATCTCTTACGATGTGCTGAGAGCATTGCATGGATTTCATTGATATGACTTGTGAGGAATGGAGTATTTTTTTGTAATGAGCATTTGTATGTGAAAAATGCGGCTGTTCATGCCAAAGATCTTGTGCAGTCGTGGACTCTATAACTTTCTTAGTGATGATATAAAAATGTGGTGTGCATTTCCTGAGTGCAAACCCTCTCTTACTTCAAAAAAGGACAAGATCTGGGTGTCTTTGGAATCACCGCAGAGATATTGACAGTATAATGTTAAGATCCCTTGCGGTTATCATTACGGTTTTGTTTATTTTTTCTGTAACTTTATTTTCTTATTTGTCCTCTACCTCATTTTCTTTGTAAGAACTTGATGTTTAAATAGGTATATAAAATCTCTGTTAATAACTATATTATATTATACTCCCGAGTACTTTTCCTGTAATCTTATCTCTCAGTTTGAAGGCACAAAAACATGGTATGGGGATTCATGCAATGCTCCTAGACAAGTTATGAAGCTTATGCATGAATTTCCTTTACTTACCTACCAAGTTAATGCTAAATCTGTTTTTTTTTCAGTTGGCATGCTGCAATGATGCGTTCTTGCCAGCAAAGTTCATGCTGTATCTAGTCGGAATGAGAAGTTCCCTTCTCTGGGTTTATGTTTTTAGACGAAAACTATCTGTCCTTGTGACGATCTCTGCATAACAACTGTTGATGTCTATCTATTGCTCTGTTGATCCTATTCTTTCATTATACTTTCAGTTTAACATTCCGAATCTTGGATAATAAATATTTAGAAGATTTATGATGCTTCGTGTCCAAAAGTAGATTCTACAAGAAATGCTCTGTTTGATATGTTCCAGGGATTTTACTTACATTTAGTTGTCTTATATCATGACCGATCTTCTTATGGGGTTTGCTGTTTTCTTCTCTAACTATTACATGAATCAGAATGGCGGAGCCTGCTGTCGCTTAGTGGTTTGTGTAAATGGTCCAGGTCGGAGCCCACACAGTGCTTGGGTTGTGTTGGAGTAAGCCCGCTGAAGAGGGTTAATAAAATGGGTAACTCGCATAGTTGTTTCTTTCTACTTGCTCGTGCTATGGATAAACTGCGTATACAGATTACTGTTACACTTACCAGAGAATCTGATATGAAAGCTGAGTAGGCTGATCTCGCGTAGTTGTTTCTTTCTACTTGCTCGTGCAATGCTAGGACAAATTATGAGTCTTGGGGTCCATATCTTCTGATGGCCTTGCATAGCTTGGACCCTTGTGCAATTTTTTCAGTTCTCCCAATCTCTTTTATGTGAAACGTGCAGATAATGAACCATGTAAAAATGCTTCCAAATAGCTTGTCATGGAACCTATTGCATGGAACGAGTAATGCGATCGTTCTTGCATTTAAGTCGCATTGTTTGAATGCAGGTTTCTAAAGACGAACTAGTCTTCTTTATCTGTTTTAGTTATCCCCGGGTCCCGCTGGCTAATCTCAGTAAGCAGAGGATTTTGCTTTTATCGCTGCCAGCACCTGTGCTGCTCAACATGCCTTTTATTGCCCAGATAAGTTTCTGAACTCTGTCACAGCTTGAAAGATAATAGTTATTGCATATATGGAATCAAAGAGTAGCAGCATCAATGTTCTATTTTGGATTTACATTTGTAAATAAAGAGCAGGGTCAATATTTTAGCTTGTTGGGAGTTAGCTTTCAAATTGCAATAATGTTCTGTCGCTTGCTACCATTTTTCCAAAAAGAAGAGAGAATATAATCTCATTGATAGTCCCGGATTAAAACAGTGGAACTTCTGTGAGAAGGGTGAGGAAGAACGCTTACTCTTGTTGTTAAGGGTTTTATTCCTTAATTTACTGCAGTGTGTGGGTAGTGTTACCTGCCTTATTTACTCCGCATATAATATTTTTGGCGTATTATCTGCATCAAGAAATAGTTTGTAATTCATGCATCCCTGTTTTAACAACACATTCCGATTCAGTAATCTTGACATGGTAATCGTCACATTTCAAATGATAACAAATTGAGTATATAATTGTTACATACATCGCCTAAGTTCGTATCATGCATGTTTTTGTGAGAAACTTCCATTGCTAGAGATGTAAGAGGTGATACAGATTAGTGGACCTGAAACTGTGTTCTGGAATGTTTCCTGACATGTTAAATGACTAATTGATAGAAATTATGTGAATTTTTCTTTATTCATGTTTATACCCGTTTATGAAGATCCTCTCTTATACAGAAAATTTAATAGTGTTGTTTTAAAAACATTAAATAAATACAATAGAAAAAACTCGTGCCATGATTAACATATGTTATAACTCAAGTTTAACTATTTCTATTTTGCCTGGAATTTGCAATCTATTGAGCTCTTATACCATCATAATCAAATCCGGGGAAGTTGAAAATAATGATAAAAAAACATTATCACAGCTTGATGTGTCAGATGCTTACTGGCACTGGTGTTATCTATGTGTCTGTTCCTTAGAAATGGTTCAGGTCATAATTGTCCTTATTCAGCATCCAATGAGAAAATGACTAGTAATAAGTAGCCATGTGCACACATAACTCTAATTTACTTTGCCTAATTACAGTAAATTAGTGGTTCCTGTTCTTTTTATCAACAAGCAAACACATTATAATGCTGTGCAAAATTCTGATTAGAGCAAGGTTTTTTATCAAAAGAATTGTTCTTGTAAAAGGTAAGCTTGTTGTAAAAGAATAATCAAACATATGTCGTCGCCAAAGAGATGGAAGCTGAAATTATACGGAGAAAATATAATTCATTTATTGAATATCTGTCAGCCACAGTATAACTATTGTTTCTGCTCTGCATTTAACCTGTGTTTTTGAGGAGCCTTTCAGCTTATTGATTCTGAAAGGAATTTTGAACAATTTATTGATTGCACTATCTTTTTATAACTGAAAGAGGACAAGGATAGTATTTTCGTGAGCAGTTACTGTTAAGCCACTTATTGATATATCATTTGGGAGATGTATTCAAGAGATCAACACCCATTTCTATTGTTTTGTAGATTTCATGCTTTCCATCGGAAGATCATCCTGAAGGCAACAATTCAAGATGAAAAGGTTTTATCTTTGGATCAAGGACACTCGCAAAGGGCATAAGTAGTCGAAGAAGTATATTTATAACCAATCTGTTTCAAATGCCAATGGATGATGCAAAAGCATATGACTCGAATGCCAACAGAGAGAATTAAGAAAATTCACAACATGGGCGTGGAATGCAATTGTCAGATGAAACTTAGCATCCTACTGTGGATATCTTCTTTCTTTTCTCCAGCTTCCCTGTTGCGATAAAGGCTGACGAGAGGTCACGAGAGACGACGAAGAAGCTCTCTCGCGGCATGTCTCGCTTCCGCTTCTCTGGACGTGGCCTCCTCGGGGCGGGCGGGCAGGTCAGCAGCGGCTTGATGATGTTCTCATCCGACTTGGGTGTCTTGCATTCTCCTTCATCTTCTTCCTCAGCATTGTTGGCCATCACAAGGGGTAGCGACAGACGGGACATTGCAATCGGGAGGTGAATTGGAACCGACTCTTCCATCAAAAGGCAATTGAGAGAGAGCGAGAGGGGAGGAAAAGTGTTTGGAGTGAGACCAAGAGAGTGCAGCCCTCTCCCCTTGCAATGCAAAGAGCAAATGGAAAAGTCTTGGAAGAGGAATATATATAGACACACCACTAGATGCAGCAATTCTTACAGCAATCATGCATATTATTCAAGATTCGTGCTCTCTCGATCTACCTGCTCATGTTGTGGTAATAGCTCAGGTATTTCTAGTTGTGGGAGGCTTTTAATTTTCATGGCAGTATCAGCACAGAAGCTGCAACTCCTGACCAATATCTGCCATGCAATTCCAAAATAACCATATCTGTAGATAATTGTTTATATGTGCAGCTTAGGATGGTTTTTCTGTGTTTTCTTCTCTGGACGTGGATCCAACATTGATTGTGCCTCATGAATTCGACAGGTGGTTTTGAAGATCCGTTATTTCACAGGTAGAGGAGAATGTATGTAAAGGGCAATGTAATCAATGCATGAATAATTGCTGCAACTTGATAGTTTATTATTCAGATTAAGAAATTTAATTGTTGCGGAAACATTGCATGCTTAGTTGCTCAGCATAATGCATATACTTAATGACCACAAAGGATTGATGCTAATTGCATTGAATTTATTTTTGGAGAAGTTCTCTGTGTACCAGCAGTACTGGATGAAGAAGGTTCCTACGTGGCACGCGATGCCGATGTGTCCTGATCTGGATTCAAATGCGAAGATGGTACGACGGAATTAATGAAGGATGCAGGTAGGAGTAGGAGTGGTTCTTATAACATAGTTTTATGCACAACTATTAAAAAGGGCCTTTTATTTACAATGAAAAGGTGCTGAAATGTAAAGTTAATATGTTAGGATTGTAATATTTGGAGATTAAACAAACTTTATGTTGTTCCTCTTGTGATCTTTTCTCCTTTATTTGAGGTAATTTCCAAAGTTAACAATCACTGGTCTCTCTTGTGGTGTCTTCTCTAAGGACTCTTGAGTAAGATGGCTGCGATGAAGCTGCTGCCCAGAGACTCTAGTTGTCGATGCTCCTGGATTTCTTTTTTGCAGGTTTCCTGGACTTCATGTGGTGGTCGATGCTCATCGAGAGTTCGAACTTAAGGACGTACATGTGACTTACGTGTGGCTGATTGCGCAAAGGAGTGAGGAGATTAAATGAAAGATTATGATGGGAGGAGGGAATCAAATAGGGTATTTCATTGTGTAATAAAAGAAAGACAAGGCTTTTGATAAGGATGTTATAATTATGGGATAATTAACTAGTAAGAAGGTTTCTCTTTATTTGTGTTTGTAGGGAAGGGAGAGATTTGCTTTGGGGATAAGCAGTTTGTGGTTTGGCTCCAAAAAAAGATACATGAGATGTTTAAGTTGCATCATGATATTTTTACTTACCCTTTTAGTTGAGAGTATAATAATGTTGTATAGACTTTAATTATAAGAGATTAGTTAACTGAAAAGAATAAAAAGAAGAAGAAGTCTCACCAACAAAACCAAAGTCCAACATATTTGTCATCTTCAACTTGATCGAAAAATCCCAATAATAAAAATAAAAATAAATCCTGCTGATTTACATCGCAACTTCTATTACGGGGATGTATCTGTGAAATAGATTAAAATTACAGAGACTGCAGTGATCGCAAAGATTGCAGGGGTTATGGTTGAATTGGCGAGATTTCAGAGGGTCATGGTGCAAAATGGCAAAAGAAAAAAAAAGAAAAATTTCCTGATATCATTTCAATGTTCATAAAAAGATATGGATAAAGTATTCTATCATCGCTTTAAAATTATTCTAAATACGAATACTTACACGAATATAGATTTTCATATGAATAATATACGAGTATAGATAGGGATAGGGATATGTTGATCGATTAAAGAACAATTCAAATACATGTATGGATGATAAACTAGTGTAACATTATCATATAATGATCTAAGAAAAGAAAACTTGTCACAATTGTTACTTATTAATGATTACACACAAAATTAAAAAGAAAAAGGAAACGAATATCCCGAAATGAAACTTATCAGAGATGAGAAACAAAAGTAGAAAGAAATCCAAATTAATTTAGAGATTCGGTATAAAACTCTGATTAATCTAGTCAGGGTTTGAATTTACTATCGCGCATATACATCGGATCACATGGACTGTTGGATGATGATCAAACGATCCAGACAGCAGATTAAATCCGCGATTTCAAATATTCGTGCATTTAAAAAACTAGAAAGGAAACGGAGGTGCGTGCATGGAATGGAGAGGAAGAGCTCTCAGATCTTAAGCGCCGGCCAGGACTCCTGGTCCAGGTCTGCGGCGGCCGCTGCTACGACGGCGCTCGGCTTCTTCCACGGGTTCTCCTTCGCCTCCATCACCGCCGTCGCAGCCGCGGCACGTGGACCCTCGCTCTCCGCATCGCCTTCACGCTGCGGCGCGGGAGACGTGAGCGGCGACTCGATGACGCCGTTGGGCTTCTCCTTCTCCTTCGCAGGAACGGTAACTGGCATCCGTTCGGCGCAGCACGCCTGCGGTTGGGTTGCTTCTCGGCCGAGGACGGCGGGAATGTGTCGTCACCGAAGGACAGTCTGCGGGGCGGAGACGCAGGGGCGAACCCCGGGCAGGTGGAGGCCGTGAACTTCCTCATCGGATGGATCTTTCTGGCGATCAACAGCGACGACGGAAATGAATGGATGATCATTCACGTTACACCAAAACACACAGTAAAAGGTAAAAAAATGTAAGAACAAAACATACATGATAATATCGTCGGAGAGGGGAGGGTGAACGGCGGCGGAACGGGGAAGAGCTCGAGCGGCCGAAGGTGGATGAAGGAGAGGCCTCGATCTTTCTCTGTAGGGTAAGGAGGAGAGAGAGAGATGAGAGGGAAGTGAGTTTTTTTAAACTGAGCGTGTGAAGTTATATATAGAAAATAAGTGAGGGATTACGAGCAGGATTATGAGGAATTTTTATTTTTTTTTCATCATTATTTTTGGAGATAAGTCAATACCCTCTCTAGATTTTCTTGTTGGGGGCGGTTTTGAGGTTTGGAGATTTATGGTAGCCATCCAGAAAGCCCATGATTTATCTTGGTGTTGGAACGCATGTAGATCAAGAGGTCAAACTACCTTAGAATTAGACACCATCTGGTGCAAAAGACAAGTTCCAAAGTGGGGTCTCATCACTTTGCTAGCATGGAAAGGGAGGATGTTAACAAGAGGAAGACTTGTAAGGTGGGGTCTTACAATTGAGGATGGATGTATGCTTTGCAATTCCGAACATGAAGATACTCATCACCTATTCTTCAAGTGTCCATTTAGTGATAAAGTGTGGACAGAGGTTCAACCGAGGATGGAACTTCCCAGATTGCAGGAGAAGATTATTCAAGACTTAATATATGAGGCATATAGATTGAAGTTGGATACTAGTTATTTTGGCCGTGTAATCTGATGAATCTCGTATTCATCACTCTAAATCTCATTTATTAAGCTCAAATCCCTAAAAATCAACAGCATTCTTGCATCTATTTTGCATAATTAGCATTCATGCATGTTTTCATAAGAATGGCATTTTAGCACAAAAATCTGCACAAAATAAGAAACCAAAAATCCAAGCCAAAATGACCTGTAAATAAACCTAACTTCCCGGATTTTTAACTCATTCATGATAACTCCGAATGACTCAAAATCACTTCCACTGTGTACATATCACTAACATGTATAAAGGAAAAATACAAAAAAAATAACTAACCCAAATAAGTGGACCAAAAACCCAAACCCTAATTTCCGGATTTTCGGACTAAAAGCCACATATCTTCTACATCCAGTGTCTGATTTAATCCTACTCACTTTTGAACTAATGTGCATTCAATTACCTTCAAAACAAGACCAAGTTCAAGTGAATCGGAGCTTATATGTGAAAGTTGGGTTTTGAGCCTCTTTTGTACATTGTATATTTTCGCGGTTTTTGATCTTGTATTTTAGGTATATATTTTCTTAATCAATAAAAATCCAAAAAAATTAAATTAATGTGTCTTTATTTATCTTTGATTTTACCGTAATTTTTTCGGATTTTTATCTGATAAAAAAAATGACATAAAAATTATAAAACCCAAAAATCAAGGTATTCTATGTACATGGGATACCCCAAAAATTCACTTTGTGCAAATGATAGATTTTGGTTTTGATGCCTTCATGAAAGTTGTAGATCTCATCGAGACGAGCAATTTTCGTGAAGAAAGTTTTTCGATCCGAGGTCATTTACTATTTTCTATCGAATTTACAAAATCTTTTAGTCTCGAATTTTCTGGTGCTGACACGTGGCAGCACCTGGTGCCGCCACGTGTCAGCTATTTTTGGTATTATTAGAACTTCGTTTTATAAAAAAAACACGCACGTGCGTCGCACATGCCTCACAGGCACGTGCTCCGCACGTGCCCGCCTTTTCCCTCTTCCTTATCGCCCCGGCCACGTGTCTGAAACGCGACCGTCCGATCTCGGCCGATCGGACGGCCGCTGGCTCGTCTTCCACCTCGCGCCGCCCGTGAATAACTCCGCCGCCGCGAATCTCGCCAACTCCGCCCCACCGCAGATCACCTTCCCCCGCGAATCTCGTCGACTAAATCCATTCCCCGCGATTTCGCTATCTCCGGATCACTCCCAGATCTCGTCGCCTTCAATCAACCCCCCTCCTTCCTTCTCCTGCGTTCGCACCCCTCTCCTATTTAAAACCCATCGTCGCCCTCCTCCACATTATCCGCTGACTGATGCTCGAAGGACGACCGGCTGGAGGTGACAGCTCCACGCCCCGATGACACGGCGAGATCCGAGGGCTACCCCCTCGTTGCAGCGCCGCTCCTCCGCGCGCAAGCTCCTGCTCCGCCCCCTTGGCGTTGAGCCACCGCCTCCACCTTCGTCATCAATCCACTCGACACTCCTCCGCCTCCTGACGCTTCATCGCCACGACTATCTTACTCTGCCTCAACTCGACACCGACTTCATCATCCTCAGCCGGCCGACCCTCACGCCAACCGCAACACCAGGTCTTGCTCTGCCGATTCTCGCCACCGCGGGCACAGCAACGCGCCAACCCCTCCTTCGCGCTTCCACCACCGCCTCGGCCGGGGGGGGGGGGGGGGTGCCCTCTACTGCTCCTCCACCACCCTCGAAGACAGCCGGACCTATCGTCTACGCCGCCTTCTTCAGCCAACGCTGCGCCATCAACCACCGGAGATCCGCTTCAGGAGCCATCAGCCCCATCGCTCACCTCCGCCTTCCACCGTCGCCATATCGGTCAACACCCTCCACCCGCCATCGCCGCTCGCTACGCCGGTCACCCATCAGAGCTCCGCCCCGACACCAAAGCCTCGCCGGAGGGGCCGTCTACTCGCGAGCCATCGACCTTCGCCGGCCGGGCCCAAAGCCCGAGACCCCCGCCACGCGCAGCGCGCGTGAGGGCGGGGGAACGTCAGGCTCACGCAACCTCAAGTCACGTGCCCTGCACGTGACTGAGGGGGAAATTGCTGGAAGCCCCTCCCCCGGAGATCCCCTATTCGCACAGCAGCCCCCGCCATCCAAGGGGCACGTGCGATGCACGTGCTCCCTTGGAAAAATTGCAGAAAGACCCTGGTTTCATTGGTAATTGCTCTTAAGTCCCCCCTGTAGCTTTTATATTTTACTTAATTATTTGCATCTGTACCCCTGCAGTCCCATTGTGTTTCGAACATCTTATCTAATTATTTTCTTAATCCAAAAATTGCATGATGTTGGTTAATTGGTCCTCTATACGTTGGCATGTTGTGGGTATTTTTGTGACGGACGGTTAATTAATAAATAATTGTTTTGTGAAAATTGGCGTATTTTACCCATCTCTTACTCTGAAATTCACAGTTAATTAACCATTGCTCTAAAAAATTCTTGAAAAATCACATCTTGTAGAGTTAATTATTCTTAACATTGTGCCCAAAAAGAATTGAATTTGCATGCATATTTTGTCCTATAAAAATCATTTTGCACATTTTAGTATTTAAGTTTTAATAGGCATTAAACCCCACATTTTCAAGGTTTAGGATTTTTCTGAGATCCGTCACCTAGTGATAGATCTCAGATAATTTTGATCCTTGAAAATAAGTAGGTTTGATATTTATTAAAATTAAATATTGAAATTCATTTTGTTTGCATTTAAAAATCCATAAAAAATTCATATTGCATCCAAAAATTCCAAAAAAATTTACAGTGCATCCATTTCATTACAGTTTACATTGTGGCCAAGTTTCGTATTTTTCGGACATCATTTGAACGTAATTTACATTTTAGTCCCTAAAATAAGGCCAAATTTGCATTTTGCATCCTTTATTGCATTTAAACTTCCAAAAAAAGACCGCCTCGAAAACCGAACACGAACTTTGATAGACTTAATTCTAGGTTGTTCCTTTGCCTCCTTGTGATCGACCTTGGGACTTGCCCAAGTAAAATAAACATAAAACCACGAGATTAAAAATTGAATAACTTATTTGTGGTATTTTCTTGATCGTTTCCGATTGCCGCCTACAACGCACGACACGATAAAAACAACTTCTTAAAAGCAGCGTTTACGGATACGTCATAATCGCCGCCACAGTTTGGCACATTTGGAAGGAACGTAATCTAAGATATCACAACAACTACTATTCAACTATAGATATGGTGGTAGGAAGGATTTGTTTGGATGTTTAAAGAGTGTAAAGTTAGATTGAATTGTATCGTCAGTTATTGACATTGTATTTGGCGTTTGCCAAGTTTGGTAAATTGAGTAAATTACCCATTTTCTCAAAAGATTTATGGGTAAATTACAAAGTAGGGCTTCAACTGCATCAATTTCTAATTAGGGATTTCGTTTTTCAAATGTAACGAAGAGGGACATGGATTTTAACCTTAGGGTTTAACGTAATCCAAGAAGTGGTCTGGTGATAGAGCAGTGTGCCTCCACTTTAAAAGATCCTGGATCGAATACCAGTGGGGACGTTCTGGACCCTTAAAATTACCGGGCATACTATTAAAAAAAAGCTTATGACGACCCATATTTGAGACGAAAAATAAAGGGTTAATTATACAAAAGGCCACAACTATACCTCGATTCCTAACGAGGGGTCTCATTTTTCAATTGTAGTAAATAAGGGCATGGACTTTCAACTTAAGGGTTTAATAGAAACATATAAGAGTCCCTGAAGCTTATGGACGCTTGCGCATAGTTGAGGTCTTTTTTTGTAATTTATCCAAAATAAATTTAGTTCCCTCAATAGTAATAATATGATCCTTCAATAAATGTACCTATATTCGCATGCCTATTCGAAAATGCCTATAGTAATATTTGTATAGGTCTCCGACCATTGACACCCTTGAACAATATTCTTAGTATATAAAAGTATTTCCTCTAGTATGGATGTTACATATCTTAAGTGATGAATATTATTCATGAAATTATCCTCCTTGGTTTATGCATTCATGAGACTTATTAATTAAATCAATTTATTTAATGTATGTACATGTCATTCTCTTAGCTAGAGAATCATATAACATACCACTTTTACATATGCAAGTTACCACAATTTCTTATTTTGCCACTATATCGTGTATACAATGATATTGGATCTCATTGTTCTATCCTTAAGTCATATTATTAATCAAGCTTATTGTAACTTGATCATCACAATATATTTTAATCGGTCCTTTGATCTATTCAAGGTTTCATTTTTTATGTAAGCATTTAATTCAAGCAACATGAGTGGTGGCCATTGTACATTAAATTTATCATGCCTCTTATGTACTTATATATACATATCCTTGTTTCTTCCTACCCAAGAAACTATTATTCCACAAAACATGAGAAAGTGGTTTGATGTAGATTTCCTATCATCCATATATCCTCTGAATTTATATTAAAGTATCCTAATACATCAAGTGATTTAGATTGATACAATTGTTTTATATGTGGTATTCCTTTTAGATAACCTATAATCATTTCTTAAGCTTTCAAATGTGATGGTCCATGATTATTTTGATGTCAGCTAACCAAGCTAACTAGATAAGACAAGTCAAGTTGAGTAGACAATATTGTAACATAAGACTTCTCATCACTTGTGCACATGGAGCTTTTAAAGATTTTATAGATTTTAAAATCATTTCAAAAATATAAATATTCAGAAGTTGCCTGCTAAAACCCTTAAGAATATATTGTAACGGCCCCGGCTTAGGTCCTCGGTCCGTTATCGAGGAAAACTAATCCTGACGACTTGTTGGGTGCGGGCTCAGATGGACCCATTGACGACCATCCAAAATGTTTAAGCTTAGGTTGTCAAGTAGTAGCCCCCATCACTTATAAACTACACCCACACTTCGTGAGTTTTAGATGTGACACCGTGTTTGGGGTTGGGCTGTTAGATATATACATTGTTGTATGTAAGGAATAAATTGCATAGTTTTTTTATTATAGTTTCTTTTTGAAGTTATGGAAAAACGAAGGCAACAACTATTTTTATATTATTATAAATACGACAAGGCATACTTTTATTCATTGTTATAGGAAAGGATAGCAATGAATTTCTTGTCATTGATATAAAGAAAGGAAGACAACGAAACCTATTTCCGTTGCTACGAGAAAAGAAGGCAAATGATACTATTTTCATTGTTATTGGCGAAAAGACAATGAATACGATTATAAGTGGAAAAGAACAATGAATAGATTTGTTGCTATGATGTATTAGCAAAGATTTAAAAAAAACGTTATTATGTTTTAATAACTTTAGCATCTAATATTTAGAGTCGTTATACTGAAGGGGTGTATGGGGCTGCCCCTGGCTGCCCCATTTTTGGCCAATTTTTTTTATTTTTTTTAAAATATCGTTATGTATATTCATCCCTATATTCCTCTTATATGTCATTTGAATTTCGTCATAAATAGAGACTCCTACGACCTCCATCCAGACATGATCGATTTAAAAAATCCTATGATCGTTAAAAAATGATTGTCTGGATGGAAGTCGTCGGAGTATATGTTTCTAACGAAATTCGAATGGCATATAGGAGAGATATAGAGATGAATATACATGGTGATATTTTTTCAAAAAAAATAAAAAAATTACGAAAATTGGAGTGGAGGTATCCATGTTGGCTGCCGCATGTGACAACCTCATTTTTCCTATATTGAAACCTGATGATAACGGAATGATTAATCATCATTACAAAACTGTTCTCTTATATCACTTTTGTTGCAGTGAGCATAGGGATCGAACAAGACTTTAAGGGTCATTGTGTCAAAAACCCTTACAACTTTTGGACTAACTCATGCAGAAATCCTCTCATGGCGAGCCGAACCTGAGTGAACGTACCAAAACTTGGCTCGGTTCGATGAACACACTTTAGGATGTGGGCTCGGTTCGGCTCAATAATTTGGAAATCGTATTCAGGTTCAGCTCGATTTAGGTTCGTAAAGGCTCGATTCGATCTGATAAAGGTTCCTACTTAATGGTTTCCTCAATTCCATTCAAGCACCAATTACAACCCCCAAAATTCTTCCCGGCAAAGCCAAACTCTGATCAACTCCCGCATAAGCTATGCTCCTTTAAGATCACGGCTAAATTACAATTTGGGTCCCCATCTATGGGTCCGATCTCAGAATAGGTCCCGATCTTTAAATTGTAACGATTCGGGTCCTAGGACCATTAATGTAAGGAACTTTTTGAGGCTAATGACGAGTATGCTCTTGTTTAAAAGTAGGAACTCAACCCCCATTCCCTTCTCAACAAGGGCATATTCGTCGTGAACGCCAAAATTTCCATTTCCTAAATAGTCCTGCGACCCGAATCGTTACAATTTAAAGATCGGAACATATTCTGAGATCTGACCCATAAATGAGGACCCAAATTGTAATTTAACTTAAGATCATTTATGATGAAATCGATCTCTTTCATCCCCCTATGCAAGATAAACGACAATGATGATGAGGAATAATATGTTGACTAAGACTCTCGGATAGGGGGTTACCTAGGGATGAGCATGGGCCGGGTTGGGCCGGGGCCTGAAGCGCCCAGGCCCAAGCCCACTTAAAAACTTCAGGCCTTTGGGCGGGCCTAGGCCAGCAAAATATTTTTTGGTTCGGCCCAACCCCAGGCCTGGCCCAATTCCTATGGGCCGGGCTTGGACCGGGCCGGCCCATCTTAACCCATTATATATTATTAACTTTGAATTTGTGTTTAAAGTCAATCTCAATTCAAGTTAGACGAGCTAAAATTGTTTAAAACATATGCTATAATACTTGTGAAACAACTAAAACTCAATTCTACCAGAGATGATTTCTCATTTTATACAAGTCCACTCAATGTTATATACCATAAACGTCTTTCATTACAGAAATTAAAAGAGTGAATCAAGTTTACACAGTTAATAACAACAGGTGCACCAGGCACTACATGTTAAAAAAATAGGCATAATGCTCGTATTGGATAAAGGTTCAATAATAGAAAATATTATAATAGAAAATAAACACTAAAAACTCAAGAATAACCGCCCGAATCTAAGACATAGACTAATTAAGAAAAATTAATTCTGAAATAAAATACAATGATAGTCAACTCATATGTCCCACACATGACTTTCTTGATGTATAAACATTGTATGAAGATAGGATACATGAACAGAGTGTGCATGACAGGTGAGAGTTTCCATACGTATAGGATATGGGAAGGGTTCGGACCCTCTTCGGTCCGGGCCCGTGGGCCGGGTCGGGCTGGGCCAAGCCAAGCCCGAGCCCGGCCCAAAAAAATTTCAGGCCTAAAAATTAGGCCCAAGCCCGACCCAATGTTAGTTTGAGCTTGGGTCGGGCCGGGCTTTTTGGGCTGGGCTTTGAGCTGGCCCAGCCCAATGCTCATCCCTAGGGTTACCCCGTTTTGGGAGTGTTTCCCCCAAATCCTATAATTTCTCTCTCATGTGGGGACTCTCTCTCTCTCTCTCTCTTTAATACATTAAAGAAATCATTTCTCTTTCATTCGTACCATAAAAAATATTATATTATCATATCGTCTAAAAATTATAAAATACTCGACTTCTACCTATTTTTCTAAACTTCAACAAAATCACACCACAATAACTACTCATTTTCCCAAACTTCAATACAATCACATCATAATAAATCCTCTTAATCCAAAACCCTCTGTCTAAACACCAAAAAACAAAAATGAGTTACCCGCTTCCAAGTTATCACGGGAAAACAGGGTATCTAAACCCATCCTAATGGCTTGTTTGGTTACCAGTAGGGATGCAAATGGTTACAGATATATCCATATCCGATCCGTCACCATATCCGTTTTAAACAGATTTTGACATCCGTATCTGTATCCGTTTTTAAATGGATATGGATATCATTTTGGTATCCGCAAACTTCCGTATCTGCATCCGTATATCCGTTTTCGTATATAATCGTAGTCATTGATTTATTTTTAACTCTATATAACACAATTTTATACCATCTTTTATTATATTCATATAAGTTTTATGATACAAAGACATTTAGTAAATTTATACCATGTGTTTTCCATCCAATTCGTATGTGTGTGTGTATGGGTTGATGGGGACGCCCCTGTTGGCTGCCCCGCCCCATTTTTTGGTAAATTTTTTTATTTTTTTTTGAAAAATATCCACATGTATATTCATCCTTATATCCCTCCTATATGCCATTTGAATTTTGTAAGAAACAGAGACTTCTACGGCATCCAACCAGACAGAGTCGATTTAAAAAATCTTGTGACCGTTAGTTAATGATGGGAATGTATGTGTGGAGTTAGTTAATGGGAGTCTCCGGCAATTCGACCGTTGAGAAAGTCGTTGGAAAGATGAAGTATAGCCGTTGGGGTTCTCAACGGAACAATGATTGTGAACTTTCGTTAAAATTGCACATAGGGTGCAGCATTGGGCCGGGCCGGCCCGAACCCGACCCTGACCCAACCCGCAAAAGTTCGAGTCCAGCCCGAACCCGATGTACAAGTGGGTAGGGCCCGGATCTTCATTTTTGAAAAATATTATGCTTGGGTCGGGCCAGGCCCAAACCAGAAGTACAAATGGGCCGGGCCCTCATATTTCAAAAAATCATATTAGAACTAAATTAGGAGATACGGATTTATAGTCAAAATACATCCAATATTTCCTTCATCCATCAATAGTAATATTATATAGTAACAATACATCCAATATTCATGTGTTATGGATGAATTATATCCATAAAAATAAATCGGAATCAAAGTGTAACTTCATGGAATCAAAATAAGTGCGAGTTGAGCTCGGCCCGAGCCCGACCCCGATCTCGCGGGCTTTGGGTCGGGCCCGGGTCCTCAGTTTGCTGAAAAAAGCGAGCCTCGACCTGGTCCAAGGCTCCCGAAAAATTGATGGGCTCGAATCGGAGTTTCCCGGATTGGGTCGGGCAGTCTGATTGCACAAAAGGGGATCTGCCCTTGCGCTAAAATTGCACAAAAGGCCCCTAATATTATGCCCGTCTGATTGCACTGAATGTGCAACACATTCCACAGCGGATAAAATGGGATTTTTACATCTCATCCTAAAAATATTTTCCGGTCACACCATGGTGTAAAACCCCCTTTAAGAATATACATAAACCTTACTTCAAACAGTATCATATGCAAGTGATCTAAATACGAGGCTATCAAAAATAAATGTTACTGCAATTTGTCAAATGTTAGCTCATTTGATGCCAAGACATCACCCATTGTAAATCAGTCTCGTATAAATATAGTTATTATTAGAAATAGCATTCCAACAACAGAGATATAATAGTAATTTTCCGTATTAACATGATTCAATTAAACATGACTATTTTTCATATTAACATGATTCAATTTAACATGACTGCATATTATAACAGAGTTAATCAATCATTTGCAAATCCAGTTAGGATCGTAGATTTTTTAAATTATAAAGTAAGAATCATATATTAAATATGCAGATTTATTGGATGTAAATCACGATGTAAGATGTGCATACTATAGATGTAAAATCATTTTTATCTTCAATCAATAAATCATCGAGTACTAAGGATAAATTGTTTCTTAATGCATATTCTAGATATAAATCATTAAATATAAGCTAATTCTTTATATATTAATGAATTGAAAGTGGTAATTAGGGATAAATGTAGCAACCACGCAACTTTTACGACGTTGAATGAGTTCGATACCAAGGTAGATGCTCTCAACTTATAAGCAATATGTGATTCTTTGCATTCATTCACTTGGGGATTAACTACCATATCTATTTGTAAAGCTGCTACAGCCTTCAGGAGCTTTTGTTTCTTTTTCTTCTTATTTGATACGGTGAATGTGACAAATAACTCGGGAAAAATAGCACCCTTACTGGTGGATTGAGGAACTCTCTAGCTCGAGCCTGATAGAGAGGGGAGTTTAGTTTGGTAGATGTCTCCCATCGTTGAGGTTGTTTTCGATGATCTCTGATTCCCATCCTATGGAAGTTTATATAGGTTGAAATACCCCGCATGGTCTACGCTCACCCTCTCACACACCCATGATATGCGGTCTCACATGAGACTTGGGCCTCACACAATTGCCACCAACAGTTTTGACCATAAGTTCATTCCACGAGGACCTCTTAAACATCTCCTACAGGAACAAAAATTGTCAAAAACTTCTACACTCCCACTATTTGTACAGTATACAGATGGAGTTATCTTGTCACGACCCACCTCGTTAGCTAGGACGAGTGCGATATTTGTGGTACTAAAGCAGCGTAATTGAATATTGAGAGCATTTAATTTGTATCCAACATTCTCAATATGTAAGTCTAAAGGTAAGCTTTTTAAATCATACATTAAGCTTGAAGAACAATGCCAAGTTTGCTAAGATTTTATCATCCTGGATAAAAATAAAATTTATCTGACTATCAAACGAAATTATATGTACAACTGTATAATCAAAAGACATCAAAGCTGTAATATTGCAATGTACATGTGGAAATATGGGTTATATCCTAAAATAGGGTTTAGACCGCTTTCCTGAGATTTGATTTAAACTAATATCTACCACAACTTTGAGGCACCCTTATCAATATTTGATAATTATACCTATTTGAAACATCATGTTTAACCATCATGTTTAGCAAACAGTTACTTACTATGTATGTATTCTCATTTTATGCGTAAGTACCGACAGTACTAATTAAGAATTTAGCCTTTTCTAACCCCATAATTCAGATATTATTGAAACCTCTCTCTCTCTCTCTTACATTATGGTATGTAGGGTTTCAATCTATGCATGGCTGATGAATCTCCATTTCATCACCTTTATTCTTTTATTTTATCCATTAAACTCTAATTAAATGCATGTATATATCATTATTTTGCATAAATTAACATTCATTATTTATTGTATAAATATTGTATAAAATATATTGTTTAAACCCAAAATAATAAAATAAAATAAAATAAAATACCAAAGATATTTATGAACCTAAACCATGAGACTTAGGCATCATGATGACTGGGTCAACAAGGAATAAAGTAGGGGGGATAACTACCGAAAATTGAATAAAACCCTAATTCATAAATGCCCCATAATCCACTTTTGGGATCTATTTTATTCTTTATTATTTATACCTTAAATAAAGAAACTTTGTACATGAAAGTAGATAAAAATACAAAATACATAAAATAAATGTGATGAAATGAAGATTCATCAGGAACTTAACTTGAAATGGGCTTTAATGATAGGCTTTGCTTTGTCCATGAAAAACATGTGAAGTATCTTCTCAAGGTACTTCTCTTATGATAGCCAACGTTACATTACTTCTCTATCACGAGTGATCTTCATGCTCAATATTTGACTTGCATGCTGCAAGTCCTTCATTGAGAAGGACTTGCTCAATTCCTTATTCAGACTAGAATTTCTCTCCCATTGTTGCCAACAATCAACATATCATTAACATAAAGCAACAAAATCATGAAATCATCACCTGAGAATTTCATTGTGAAGATGTAATGGTTTAAAATGATCTTGGAGTAACCATGCTCCTCATAAATGATTCGAACTTCTTATACCACTACTTGGACGGTTGCTTAAAACCATAAAAACTTTTCTTCAACTTGCAAACACGTCTTTCTTACCTTTGACTACGAAGCCCTCATATTGTAACATGTAAATTTCTTCCTCAAGATCGCCATGGGGGAAAGTCGTCTTCACATCCGTTGGTTCAATCTTGAAGTCAAGTCTAACTTCCAAGCTGAGTACCATACCAATAGAGGATATTTATACCACATGAGAAAATATCTCCTCAAAGTCCACTCCCTTTCTCTTATTAAAGCCTTAGACCACCAATCTGGATTTGTATATTGGGTTTGCAGAGTATTCATCATGCTTCACTCTAAAAGCTCTCTTCAAAGCCCTCTTTCTCTTAGAAAACTTCATGAGCTCGAATGCATGGTTTTCATGAAAAGAGTTCATCTCTTCTTTCATGGCATCTAACCGCTTTTCCTTCATTGCATCATGTACATCCTCATCGTAACATTCAATCTCCACCCCCTTCCCCACAAGATATCAACAAGACATATTCGTGTGCAGGATATTTGGTGGAGGGAGGCCTCTCCCTCATGGGTATTTGTTGAGGTAGTGCCCATGAAGAAGACCCATCATCAATGCACCTATCATCCTCATATACCTTTGCATCATCAAGAATGAAGTTCCTGAGCACATCCTCCTCTTCTCATGCATCTTACAATTGCACAGTTGCATCAATCGGCACTACACGTAGAGCACTCTACAAAGGAACCGGCTCCACATCATCTAGTTGGTAGCTTCTCAAGGGAGAATCATTTGTTGCTTTCTTAATATTTTCAAAGGTTTGGTCTTTATATAAGATCACATAACTGCTTTTCAAGAGCTTTTTCTCAGCAGGATCACACAACCTATAGGCAAGCTCATCTTGGCCATATCCCAAAAAAACACACTGCTTCGCCTTTGTGTAACTTGGACCTTTTTATCATTGGTATATGCACGAATGCTCTGCTTCCAAAGACACATAAATGGTTGTATGAGATATCTTTACACGCTAGACCATGTCAGGAACATCACCATTCAAGGGAACATGTGAGAGAGATTAACAACATGAATTGCAATAAAAAAAGCTTCACATCAAAAAGCATTATGCAACTTGGCCTCAAAAAGAAGACATCTAGCTCTCTCTCTATCTCTCTCTTTCTCTCCATGAGGGTCTTATTCATTCTTCTGCTTGTTATTCAACTGAGGCATCTTGGGTGGAGTCTTTTGGTGCTTAATACCACAAGATATGCAATACTCGTCAAAGAGCCTGCAATGCACTCCAATTTCTTTTCAATTCATTGCTCTACTACTGCATGAAAGTATTTGACGACTCCAAGGACTTGATCATTCCTCTTCAATGAATAAACCCAAACCTTCCTAGAAAAATCATCAATAAATGTAACAAAATATAGTGTACCACTGAGAGAACTCACTTTTAATATAGTGCACCTCCTGGAACAAATCAATCTACTCAAGATATTTAAAACAATTTATTGCAAATCAATCTTCAGATAACTTGATTCACATTTAAATTAATTGTATTATTGTAATTTTGTTTAACTCATTGTTCATTTTCCAAAAAGTAATTTTTCATATGTTGTGCATGACATTTTAAGATATTATATATAGAATTGTAGTAGTTGCAATGGAAATGATAAGATGATATCTTCATTTTGATATTTTTTCTAGAGAAATTCCTATTTATTTTTGTGCCTTGATTTAAGTGAAAAGATTACATAGAGCTTCCCCAACTGTGAGTGATTATAATCATATATCCTTGTTTAGATTTGAGTAAGAATTCCGCAGTGTGTTCTTGAACTTATGCTCTGTATTTCTCTCCAAAGTTGAATATTATATATATATGGAATTAAATAATAAATTTTTAATAGAAATGGATGATTTTTTGAGTATTAAACACACGCTAAAGCATGAAAATGATATTTTAAGATGCATTTTTGATACTTTGTGCAACTAATATAACTGCAATTGCTTACAAAAAATTATGGAAAAGTAATGTAATTTGGGATACGTGGAATATTTTTGGCTTGGTTGGATTATTTTTGGTGCCTAGTTGAATATCTCTAAAAAAATAAATATATAGGCACGAAGATCACAGTTTGGAGAATTTTTATTTATTGGGAATTTTATCTCTTTGTTGATCATGCTTTAAAAATAAAAAATCCAATTTACATGTTATACCTTACATTATTTTTAATTATTTTATCATTTCAAAATATATAAAAAATATTAGGTTTCTTTTGTTGCACAGTTCATCATGTCCAAAAACCATCAAAAAAATGTCGACTGCCTAATATCACAAAAACTCACATAAAATCAAAATGCATAAAAAGGTATTTTGGAAATCTTATGTCACATATTTTTTAGGAAAACATTCTTGATTTTTAAGCTCAAATTTTATATATGAAATCAACTTTCCAAAAGTTTCCCCTTTCTCTTGTAATTTATTTACAAAACCTATTATATATTTATTTTCTATTTTTTATTTTTCCTAGAATTAAAAATGCACAAAATATTTCCAAAATATAAAAGCCTAAACTATTTTATTTATATTTAAATTATATTTTATCAGCTCTTTTCCTATTTTCAAACTCATTCTCTTCTTCTTTTTATATTGTTTTCATTCCAAACCATTTTATTTTCATTTATTTTATAAAATCATGAAAACTAAGATCCTAAAAAAATAAAAGAAATTAAAACTTAAAATTAATTAAAAATAAAATATAATGAAAATATATAAATATATAAATATGGATATAAAAAGTGGAGCGTGATTTAGTGTATACATATAGCCCTAATGAGTAGATTGTCACCTTGTGTTCAACCTAGAATGCGCTTATCTCGTTATAAAGTGGTGTTGAAATAAATTGTTTGAATACTCCATTTGATCAGGTACTACGTTAGGAGTCGTCTAACATACCAATTTTTTGGATTGTCAATCAAGTACTTGTATTTTAATTGATCAGCATCAACATGAGTCAACTAAAGAGGTTACCTTGTTGACTAAACTTGAAGCCTTTATTTATTTCTTATGTCAAAATTTAGCCAATTATCCTAAATCAATTATCTTTGTTTTGAGTTGCGAGTTACTGTCAATCAAATTTTCAGTCAACTTATACTCATTAGCTAATTATATACAATAAACTAAACATTCTTTCCAGTGACTACTTTTATGCCCCGATTCAATTTTCTTGATTGTTATTAAAACCTTCCTAAGGTGGAAATTATCTCATTGGAGTGCTCAAGCGAGTAGTACAATATTGAAGTTTCTTGAAAGTCATATCAATCAACTAGTGTCCAGAACTAGTCGATTAGTTTCCTTTCAATCGCTTAATTTTTTTAGCAGGTATTTTTGTTGAATCTGGATGTTGTTAGTCCATGCATTATCTAATTAGTATCTAATCATATTTACCAGTTTTACATGTCTTTAAGGCCCTCTAAATCATGAAAATAGGATCTTTTGAAGGTACTGAAGTAAATTAGGCATTCATGATATTGTAAGTGAGTTTTAAGCTCCATTATTTCAATTCAAATTTGCTACATTCAAGCTCTCAAGTTATTATTTTTATAACATTTATTTTTAATTTTATTCAAACAATTCTAATGTAAAAATAAAATAATTACAGAATAAAATAAAAATAATGTCTTGATGATAGACACAATTAAAAGCTTTGCTTATCTTATAATAGTTTATTTATTTTTTTACATATAATTTTTATACTATACTTAAATATATTATAATAACATATATGAATGGAAAATATACAACTGAAAATAAAAATAAGTGTTGTGAAAATAAGACATGATAAAACAAGACATTCTTTTATTTTTTTTCATTTGGAATTTATCATTTCAGAATTTGTACTTATTATTGACTAGTCTGGTCATTGAAGAGTCATTTCAAGCCTCCATCTCTTCGAAGCTATGTAAACTTGTGTTATTAAGTTTAAATACTAAAGGTTCCTACTTTTTAATTATGTTTACTTATTTACCCAATATGTGGGCAATTTTCTCCACATATGATTGAGCAATTAAATACTAAGGGTTCATGACACTTTTTTTCCTCTCAAAAAAAACATATGATTGAGCATTTATTGGCAGTTACCCAAGAAAGGAAAACTTGTCGAATAAATTGTGCTACCCTCGGTTTAAAATAACGTATGTAGTAGGAAAAAACTTCATTTGAGTAAGCAAAGAAAAAAATGTTAAAAGATGATGTCCTGAATCGTGATTTTTACCCGTGATAGTTTCTACTTGAAATCGAAGTGTTTTATGATTTGCATTTTCTATATATAATTTCTTAAATTTGTAATCTGTGTTTGACATTTAGTTAATATGTTGCATAATTCAATCTTCATTTTTGTGCCTAATTCATTCTCGTGCCTAATTCACAATAACTTTTTGAGTTTGAGTACAATTAGATCTAACGAAAACCATCTAAGATATGTAAGATCAAGTTGTTAAATAGAAGCACATGAACGAACACACTAGCTCATTAAATATTCCATGATATTTGCAATGATGGTTAGGGGGTAGGAGTGATGTGAGAGAGGTCGGCAATGTCACCGAAGATGGAGAAGAATAAAGGGATATTTACACATATAATCCTAAGTAGTTCCATAATTACCTCAGGTACCTACGATAATCATGAATTACATGAGAAATCTCGAATATTACTCCGCCTCACACCCATAACCTTCTGTTAGTTTCAACCGTTGATCCTAATCAAACCATCAAGTTAATCTAACCTAGCATCAATCCAACGGTTAAAAATAAATCAAAACTAAAGGGAAAAAGAACCCCGCCCCCTCCTCCAGCAGCTTCCCCCCAACTGCCGACTATCCCCTTCCTCATCCAGCAACCCCAGCCCCCCGCTGACCTGCTCTCCCTCCCCTTCTTCCTCGGCAAGCGACTCGCAGATCGAATCCATGTTAACAGGGATTTTCTTGCAGGTGCCGTCCGAGGCGGCATGGTTGTCGATGGAAGAAGCTTGGGGTGGGGGTGGGGGGTGCTTGCCGAGCGCAATTTGGAAGCTGCAGGATGGGGGCCTTCCAGGCGGTTGGTCGACAGGAGGGGGGCTTTGGTCGAGCACGAGCGGAAGCTGGTGCAGTCTATGGTCAGAGGTTGGGAGAGGAAGAGGAGGGGTCATTCCTAAATAAAAGAGAAATTTGGGTATAAAATGTAAAATGCTTAACGGATATCGTTATAGTTAAAGGAAAATTGGGTAGAATTTAACACGGGGTTATGAACATAAGAGTTAAGCACTATTCAAGGTCCCAAGTGTAATTCGTATTTATACAGGATTTCTGGGTAATTATGGAACTACTCAGAGTTATGGGTGTAAATATCCCAAGAATAAAATGCCGAAGCCTTCTTCCACTAGAAGTAGAATCGGCTATATGGATTCTTGCTCAAATCTATGTTTAAAGACTCGGCTATTTTTTACGCTGGCTATCAACTACCTAATGCAGCCTCCACAAGGAGAGATTTGACCCCGATTATTTTGGGTGTTAGACACTGCACTACCACTAGACCATTTAAGTAGACGGGTACAGAAGAATAAGACAATAAAAAATAAATATAATTTAGAAACGTTTTTGTAAATAATTTTAGTTACATTATTCAAAAAATAATAATTTTAGTTACATTTTTTGCTTTCTATCGATTCGACTTGTGGACCTTAACAGCAATGGCACAAGAGCCTTCGTTTAATTACGAAATAGACAATGATAAGAATGTTATTGACAAAGTTTGGAATGTCGTATATTTAAGAATCTAATAATCTATTGTGCATAATAAAAAGGAAAATTAAGTAAATATACATATCCATTTACTTTCAGTGATGCCTACTAATCTTTGTCGGCTATGAAGTCTGAATATCCACATCTGAATTTGTCAAAACACAAACGAGAATATCAATATTTTTCCTCTCTGAATTACTCCCAAATCTTAATTCTAAAGCGAGTAAATTGTAATAAATACTCCGGTATTTAAAAACCAGAATTGTTATCCTAATTATTTACAACCGTACGATACAGAAGTGGAATCCAAATCACTCTTTCTTCCGGTATGTCATCGTAATTTACCCATCCCCTTCTCCTCCGACGACGAGATCTCCTCCCAAACCTTCCCCCCCATTCCTCCAAACCCTAACCCTTGCAATGGCCCCCAAGCCCTCCTCCGCCGGCGGCGGCGCCACCGTCTCCTCCACTCCGCCGCCGCCGGGCTTCTCGGATCCCTTCCTCCTCCTTCTGAGTGTCGTTCCCTACAGCGTCCTCCGGCCGCCGCGCACCCGCCTGAAGATCCCCTCCGTCGCTCTCCCCTCTGCTATGACCGTCCTCTCCCTCGCCCTCATCACATACTTCGCCGTCGTCTCCGGTCTCGTCTACGACGTCATCGTCGAACCCCCCGGAATTGGCTCCGTCCAGGACCCCGCCACCGGCGCCGTCCGCCCCGTCGTCTTCCTTCCCGGCCGCGTCAACGGGCAGTACATCATCGAGGGGCTCTCCTCCGGATTCATGTTCGTACTCGGCGGTCTCGGCCTGATCCTCATGGACCTCGCTACCGATCGCAACCGCGCCAGGAGCGTTAGGGTTTCGTTCGCCGCGTTCGGGATCTCTGCGGTGGTGGTCGCGTACGGGATGAGCATGCTGTTCATCCGGATCAAGATCCCCGGATACCTCAGGTGATCTCGATTCCCGTTTTTTCCAAGGATTACATTTTTATGTGTATTTCCGGGTGTTTTGGATCTCTGTCGAGGTGTTATGGATCGTCAAGTTTGTGACTTTTGGAATTTCTGTGTTTATGGTGTTTTTGTAACGGTGATTAAGGTGTTGAACGAATTTTAATCATCTGTCTTCATTCATAATACAATGGTTGATGTGGATTCTGTGTGTTTTTGCTGTTGGGGTAGGAAATCAGTGAAGAGGAAGGCTCTAATTGTAATTTTCCACACTGATTGATGTACGGAAATTTTGCAAACCTGAGAGTGGATCTTGTTGTCAACATCAACGTCTTAGTTGGGTGTTTGGGGAGGAGATAGTTTGCCCAATTGGGTAGTGTATCTTTGATTGTGTTGGTTGTTGCTAATGACTTCTCACCATGGAATGCCCCTTATTCTCTCGTTAAGTTCTTTAGTTTTTTGTTGAATCATTCCCTTATGTTTACAAGTCTTGGAAGGAAACCCACACCGTACAACTTTTAGACCCACATCTAGTGAAATTATGCTTCCGGGGATGAATGATGGCCGTGAATAACGTGACTGAGTTTATTGAAAGAACGTCATGTGAAGCACACCAATGATCTTCACGTAAACACACAGATCTCTCTTTGATTTGTTTTTTGCGCCACTCTAACTAGCTGGGATTGCATCAGCTATTTCAATGTCATATTCATCACGGTGGTTAAATCTTGGAATAGTTTGTTTGTCTAGCAACTTGATTGGGAGATCTCATCAGCAACAGACAATGGTAAAGTAATTAGGTAAATATTCTCTATCAGTGTATCCTATTTTATATTGATCTTCAAGCTGATGCGTGTATTGACATGATGAAGTTACAGTAATCTAAAGTTGGCATCTGTTGTCCTGCTGTTATAATCTATTTTAAAGGCGAGATAAGCCTTGTGCTTTTAACTTTATTCACCTTTGATAACCAACTTTCTGATGCTTGCAAGAAACTCGTCTGCCTAATTCTTATGGTGTGATACCGCATCACCATGAAAATTTTGGTCAGTATTATTCTTGTGCTCTGTGAAATTGTATGTCAATTATTTTAAGAAGAAAGTTACCTTTGGATATGAAATTTGCCTTTCCAGGTCCTTTTTTGTCCTCCCTTTATTCAGGGATGCCCTAGTCTCCTAACTTATTGTTTCAAGCTTATATTTCCCCTGGCATTAGCTCGACCTCTTGACCCCATCCCTACCCTACACTGTAAGTGTCATCATGTTCATTACCTACTTCATCGCCAGCTCCTATCTTAGTCTAGGGTATTGTCATTTAGTTCCGGTGCAGGTTGGACACCGGATCCAGTAACCAGGTCGTCTGTCATGTATCATTGGGAAGGTGGTGGCTGATCTCCTTTTATTGGTCAGATCTCCATGTCAATATCACTGCATATGAGGTGATCAGGCTGATCGTATACTGTAATGACTCAAGAATGGGGATACTTCTGGCCGGTTTTCTAACTTGGACTCATATTTTCTGTGTTTGTGACAGATGTTGGATCATCATTGGACGTCTGTCATTTGATTATCCTTAAATCTCTATTCAGGACCTCTCATTTTACTTCTGCTCTTAAACCAGATCCAGATGCTCCAGCCTCTCCACTTCCCTGTGTTTGTCTTTCTCCCAAGTTCGTCCTGCTCGCCCTCCTTCACTGGGTCCAAACCTTTTGAGAAGGCCACCCACTGTGTCAGCGCTGCTACTGAGACCTGCGGCCTCCTTGCTCACAGCATTTCCATCTTTGCCAACAAGTACCCCCACATGTACACCATCACCCCCTGTCGCTCCATCTCCAATGCCATGGACACTTGCTCCATCAACTCCAACCTCTTTTTCCACTCCAGCCTCCACCTCCTACCAAGGCACTTTCACCATCGACGCCTTGTCTTGTAGCTCTTTCAAGTCATCCTGACCAAATGATACATGCTCGATGAAGTTCCTGCATCTGTTGATGAATGCAACCACAGCTGATGTACTTTCCGTGTCCGTTGAACTTTAAACGAGTCTTTGATCGAAAAGGATGAGAACGTAAAAAGATGGTGAAGTGAATGTAGTTTGAAATACATTGCTGAATGACAACAGAACTGAAGACTCACTCACAAGAAAAAAGGTTTGACGCTTGCGATTGATTGTGATTTAATGCATTTCTTTGTCATGAGAAGTATTTGGATATATGCATGTATATACTTAGTTTTCCCTTTGAAGCTGATTTATCTTGTTATTAAATGAAGAACTATTGTTTGTGATGTTAAATTAAGGATGAATTCTTGAATGGAACGATTGTCTGGGCCGTATTTGGAATGGGTTTATACGTCTTTGATTCTGAACGTTTAGTTTGTTGCTGGAGTTTCCATTAGAAGTGTATTCTGTTTTTCTCTCTAGGCTATAACATAAAAATCGTGCAGATGAAAGTTCCGTTTTGAAACGTATATTTTTGAAACCAAAAAAAGAGAATGGCGCCTCTTCGGTCGACTGCTTGGTTGTTACATATGATGGAGCCCGCTTTTCGCTTATACCATTTGGCTGTTGGATATATCGTGTGAGTTGCAAAATGCACGACATACTTCTCAGCAATGGCGCAGCCCATTGAATGAGCCATTTGATGCTAGAATGCCCAACCTGTGACTTTTATAATTACGCGGCTCTTATAAATCTTATTAGGGATGTCCATGGGTTGGGTATCTGATCCATTTAATTGCAATTTCACGGCCCATTACTATTTGGTCATGAGTTGACCCGACTTGTTCCAACGGGTACCCAATCGTAATGAGTACAAGGTTAATATCGAGTAATGGGTACCGGTGGATACCATGGAAGTACCACATAGAGAGGATTGCTACTTTTGTATTCGAAATAGTTCAATCAAGAAGAATGTTACATATAATGCATTTAGCTTTTCTAAACGGATCCTCTAATGCGCTGTCATCGTTTTTGTTCAAATCCAAAATAGAAATCGAACCTTATAGATTTGAAATTTATATTTTTTTTATGACTTAAAATTGTCGATTTTGCCAACATAATAGCTAGCGAAAAAACATACCAATGATATATCGGCAAAATATTGTTAAAATTTTGCTGAATTTGGCTCAAAATTAATATGGTGAGCACAGAAAAAGGAATATACGTGGCCAAAATTTGCTAATTCGGTGGCATTTCACAATATTAGTGAAATGGATATTTTGATGATATCAGAATTTGGCAAAATTTCGAATCATGATTTTATTTGACCATTGATTTACATCATTTAAATTGGATACATGCATAGATATGTCGCATGCAAGCCATCGATTGCACGTAGATTTAATCAATTAGGATAAGCGAATGTTGGGATGTTGAGCCGGCTAAGAGAGGGTGAGTATGGCCCAAGAAGCGTTGGAAAGAAACTATACGAAGAAATCTTAATTTTTTGGATAAAAGTCCGAGATTGATCCAAGATAGATTTAAATGAAGACGAAGAATCCATGTAGCCGACCCTACTTAGTTGTGGGAAAAGGCTTTGTTGTTGTTTGGGTAGTGGAAACTTCTACAATTCGATTTAAGCAAACAAACTTAGATCAAGGCATCTACAATTCAAAGATGATGTAATACCTATCCATGCTATTCAAAATTTTCTTGCTATCGGATTCGTAAAGTTTGATTTTATATCGTCCTTCAGTAACAAGTCACACCCAAAAAATTAATTCTACAATCATACTATTCCTCCAAACTCGACAATGCTTTCAATTAGAAATGATACCCATGTGCATATATGCAAATGTCATATTCAAATCAAGCAAAATGTAAAGTATATTAATCATAGTTCACCGCAAATTCCGGCCACCAACAAAACAAAACTTTCATATTCAATTTCAACTGAACTTTACCGAGCAAAGGGCACTGCTAAAGGATGAAGGTGTCCAAAGGTGCTAGGGAAGAAGAGGGTGCACGAGAGTGTTGCCAGAGAGGAGAGCACGTTGGATGCCTAGGACAAAGAGGACATGCAAGGTGCCAGGGATGATCAAAATGGATACATGTGCAAATACGTCACATGTGAGCCATGATTTTGTTTGGATCATTTGCATCTTTTTTAATCAATTGCATAGTGGAAACTTCGGACCAAGTACCCCACGGGTTTAAACAAACTTCCTGGATGGGGCACGAGTCATGATATAGCAGGTACCCGATCCATCATTTTCAAACGGTACCAATGAGTCTAAGATCAAAATGAATGCATCAAGCTGGATACCACTGACCTGAATATAACCGAACACCCCTAGCTTTTACTATAACTTATATGCTCATGTGCAAAGATTATGGTGCGAGAGTTAGCAACCTTGCGGGAGTCATATAATTTACAATGGTCATGTGATCACAAGGATTGTAGTGGTTATGCTGTAATTCGACGATATTTCATGGGTCACTGTGTTAAACCCTACAGAAAAAATCACATCATGGGAACAAATAAAAGAATGCATGGATCTTTCTTGTATCTCTTTTCAGATGACGATCCAGGCTGCAGCCGATGTTAAGGCAGCCTGTGTGTCATTATACTCCCAGGGATCTACCGGCATCTTTCAGCCGCGAAGATGCATTTGACAGTGGGCTGGACCGGAATCGAGCAACGAAACTCCTATGGGACCAAGAAATCACGATTATATTAGGTCAATCCACAACAAACCCTAAATTTGTAATCAGCAACTATGGAAAGGAAAGCCTTGCTGACGGAAAGGACAGTTTCTAACCGCTGGCTAATAACACAGCACTCCTTAGCAATAAGCTTTCTGGTCACAACTTCCCAAGATACAATTTCCTCGGTGATGTGCCTTTGAACAAGTTACACAATATGCTCAAACCATCCACAATTATTTGCACAAGGAAAATACAAATCAACTAATAAGTTATGGTTGACCTGCAAAGACGCATTCTTTAAAAAAATCTGCAAGGGAGCAACAGCGGTTCATTAGTCACGGAATGAACTTTGCATGGTTGGGCAAGGTTGGGTTGGGCTGAGTGAATAGTAATCTGTGAGGAGGAAGTACCCTTGTGAATAGTAACCAGGGTTGGGCCAACCCTGCCCAACCCTGCAACCAAACAGGCCCTCAAAGTTCTGGTTTTATGACGATGGGAAAAGATGTTACCGAATACGAATGATAAACAACCATGCCCAAGCAATCCATGAAACTAATTTGCCGATTGTCGGGGACTTCTAACTCTGATCCAAGCAACTTCTGTTCATATACGTGTCTCCAGATCGAAAAAAAACTTCAGGATCCAAGTCGAGCGATGTTCACCACAAGCACGAACTGAGAATGTCGGCACTGTAAGCCTGTAGGCTGCAGGAGGGAATCCGTGTAACGCCTCATCATAGAGAGAAGCTCGTGTGCGCTTATAAAAGGATAGACTCCATGGTGCACCCAACTGTTTTAAGACGAGAAAATGCAAAGGAAATATCTTGTATGCAAGAGACAGAGAGAGAGAGAGAGCGAGAGAGAGAGAGAGAGAAAGTAAATGCGAAGTATGGTTGTGCTTCCAGGTTCAGACTCGTAATGGAGGAACAAGGTAAACCAAATGCGGTGGTTATCCAGCTATCTTCAAGTTCATAACCATGCGACAAATGTGATAATTTTGCCCATAACTTTATTATCCTTATTAAGAAGAATGATACCTATTCACATGAAATCCTGATGAGTGGCAGCGTATACAACTGGAAAAGTAGCAGATTCGAGTGAAACCCCATTAATTCAAAACAATTACCGAGCTAAATGTTCAATGCGTGCATCTGAATAGATATCCAAGCCAGTTATGCATATAAAAAGAACGAATAGGTAGACACGATGAATGGATAAAAAGATTGCTTCTGACATGCCAATAATATAGTGCTGCTCATTTGAGATTAAAGTTGATAATGGGATGAATATTACCCGTTGCACCTGCAAGTAGTTCAGCATTGCCAAGTAAAGGAAGCTTAACCGTTGCATTTCTCCCGTGCAACTTCACAAGATGAGCTAGGAAATTCGTCTGATTGGAAGGTGGCCTGCCTGCTTTTGAGGGCCTGAATCTGATCCGCCAACGAGATTTCTCGCCTTGTTCTCTCTTTCTTAACAAATTCCAGATCCCATTTCTTAGCATCTGATTCATTGCCAGTGCCAGCTTCTCGAACAGGAACCACCAGCTGCATTCAAATGATTCACAACCATTAGGGTCCCATCATGTGCACGGGTGTGAATTGTACTAATGCAGTTTAGCTACAACTTGGTCAGCAAATAAAAAGAGATGAATGCCATTATATGTCATATGTTATCAGGGCCGTAAACTGGTATCAGCTGCTCTGCAACAAATAAAGGGAAATGTCATTTGCAAGGCTCCCAAACGAATACACTTCTTATGAAGCCAACTACCTCTGGGCTATCAGAGCTTCTCGGTTTTCTTTTCTAACCAGGATGGCCCGAGAAACCAAAACAATTATTGTAATAATCATTTTCCTAAAAAAACTTCCACTTTCTTCACAAAAAGGAGCTGGTGAGCTTAAAAATAACAATGTCGGTCCAGGTATTCTTCTCCAGAGTCAAGCCCACACGCTAAGGGCTTGGGAGAACAAACTTGTTTTCTTATTTTCTTAAGAAGCCAAAATATAACTGCACGAAATTGCAACTCATTCAAATTCGGCAGCCAAGGCCATGTTACATGAGGGATGTGTGATACGTGTTATGTGCACGAGCCTCTATCCACAACCAAAATGAGGAGTTACCCTGCTGTGCCTCAGAGTTGGGTGTGGTTTCAAGTGGAAATGCAAAAGCGATATATTAGAGCGTGAAGAACAAACCTATGTTTTTGTTTTCTTGAGAAGCTCCTAGAAATTAGTAGTCGTCCAAATCCCTTCAGTCTGAACATGCTTTTCCTTCCCACGAGACAATCCTAACGCTATGCTTCACTGACTAATTAACCATGGATGATCTTTCCGGCCATCCTCTTTATACATAGTTGTAGTTTAGTACCTCTTGTTACAAGATTAAAGAGGAAATAATATGACAAAAAAAGAATACAAGGCCTTGCCCACACAAAAGGCCACCTCATTGTGATAAGCCTCAAATAAATGGAACTTATCAGAATTCCGCATGTAACAGTTGCCAAACTCTTCCCTCCAGGTTGAGCATGCAACAAATTTGGAGATCGTACGCACAGAATAAAAACACAACAGGGTTTTTACACACACACACACACATATCCCTTGGCAGCTTAGGTAGTTACAAATATACCCCTGTAAACTCATTTATACATATGCCCCTGAATATTATACATTGTTAGCATATATACGCTTTTGTCATGACCACAACACTGTACTATCACACGAGTGATGTCCATCTTCAGTTCCTCTGACAGCACTAAAAGACGTTAGAATGCAAAACTAAGGTCGGGAAGATAGAAGGGTATATATGACAACAGTATATAGTATTCAAGCATTTATTTAGTTATTGTTAGAAAATTCATGCATGCTAATTAGATTATTATTTTGATGATAACAAACAACTCAGCCATGGCCGGCCCTAAGCCCGGGTAAATGAGGGTTGCGTTAGGTAGCCGACGACCAGCGTAAAACAGTCGGAGACAACTTCCTAAATAATATTTTTAAAAAAATACTATTTAGGAAGTCACCTCATGACAGTCGGATCTTTTCAACATGGGTTTAAGCAAACATACAGATTTTGTTGGGGCGTTTGACCCAGGATAAATCTGAATGGAGGTGAAGAATCCATGTAGCCGACCCTACTTAATAGTGGGAAAACGCCTTGTTGCTGTTGTTGTGATGATACCAAACATTGTGAGTAAAGATAATGTGGCAGAATTCGTAATAGCTTTTCTCCAATCATAAAATATAAAAAAACATATTTTAGAAAATGAAAGACAAATGAAAAATCACTCGAACTGCTTAAGCACATGATTTACCAAGAATGTTAAAGCCAAATCTAAAGCATAAGTTGAAAACTATGGGCAGACTCAAAGAAAAAAGGCTTAGATAACATGCATATGTAAATAGTCTTAATGTATATGCTTATGTAACATAAAGGCATCATAGGACCTTTCTCTAGTCATTTTAATTAGATATACGGAAAAAATGTGTTTATTTTTAATCCAAATCAAATTTTAAATGTGATTTGAGTAACTGAATAAAAATGAATAATACATTTCTGCATTTGCAAAATTGAATAATTTCAATTTCTTTGTATCTAAGAGGATTTCGTCGATTCATTTCTAGATATAATTGATACGATATTAAATCACTATCATCTATTATCATATGATTTGAAATCGTGGATACATATGTATCATTGACATGGTAAAATGACTTACAATATTGGTATTAAATCAATATCGATTCATACAAGCTAAGTCCTCTAATCGATAATTTGGCCAAATAAACAATTTGAATTTCATTAATTTGTTTGTATGAGTATACTGATCTTCATTCATAAATTGTTTTTAATTATTCTAGAATCAACATTCATGGTACATAAAATTTTTCTTGCCAATTAATCTTTCACAAAAATTATATACATATATATAGAGGAAAGGGAGCCTACTTTGTGAAGTAGGTAACTTACCTACTTCACATTTTACTTTTTGCAAAAAATTTTATTTTTTTTTCAAAAATGCCACCGTGGATTTTCATAATTATATCCCTCTAATATGTCATTCAAATTTCATCAGAAACGGAGACTCCTACGGCCTTCATCCAGAACATGTAAAATACAGCAAATCTGTGACCGTTAAAAAATGATTGTCTGGATGGAGGCCGTAGGAGTCTCTGTTTCTGACGAAATTTGAATGACATGTTAGAGGGATATAATTATGAAAACCCATGGTGGCATTTTTGAAAAAAAAATAAAAAAATTTGCAAAAAATGAAATGTGAAGTAGGTAAGTTACCTACTTCACAAAGTAGGCTCACTTTCCTCATATATATATCTTGTGAAAAGTATAGTAAGATCGAAATGTTGACTGCAAATCTTTTATTTTTGATGTAGCTATTAGGCCAATATTTAATCGATTTCATAATAAATCGATCTTATCATATATAATTAATATTATCCCATTTAATGGTACCAAGTTATCGAAATATTATTTCCAAATAATTTGATTGGGGTGCCCCCGGCTCTGATATTTATCTTGGGAAAAGTAACATGAAGCTCGTTATTCTGGATGTATTCAATACTTCCAAAAGAAAAAAAAGGGGGAATAGATCCATGGTCGATTCCATATAGGAATTGCTAGATATATCTTGTGAAAGAAAAATCTGGAATTCGCCCTTTTTTTAGAAGGGAAGACATCTTGCCAATTGATTCGGAGTAGCTTTATCAAGATCAGAAGAGAATTGTGCAAAGGCTTTTATCTCGGTGAATTGAGCCAATTCCGATTTTAATTTGCCGGCTACTTGTTTCATGGCCTTAATTTGAGCGGTGAATTCTACCGTGGAGACAGAAATGCCCACATCAATAGCAGATCGTATTCCAATGTCGATTAGATCGACAGATATGAATATTTGTCCATCTCTAATGGAAATAACATTAGTTAGGATTTTTTTGAAAGCCAACATTAATTAGGAATATAAGTTGAAACGTGTCCGAATTAAGAGTATTAACTATTGGTAAAGCAATCATACTTTCTTCGCCTAACTTAGAACTTAATTTAGTGGCTCTTTATAAAAGAGGCAAATGCAAATTAAAAACATCTCCCGAATAAGCTTCACGTTCATGAGGTCTTCTTAATAGAAGAGACACTTGACGATAAGGTTCCAGTTAGTATTGATTGTCTTTAGCTTATATAGAAATTTTAATATCTAATCTATGATTCTATATTATTACATCTTTTTATCAAACTTATTATAATCCCTATATTTATTATACCCGTTTGTTTGTTTGTTTGATTTTTGATATCGAACATGCTTTTGTTTTACATATTATGCAATGTAACACATTGTTAATGTGTTGAATACACATCCTTCATATCTATAAGAGTGTATTTGTATCTTACATATGGTTCTAAGAACTAAAAATGATTTAATTTGCAAAACAATTATGTTTTAGCCATTTTCATGATTTATACATATACATGCAAGATTTTATGCCGAAAAGGGGGAAACACGTGAAATCACCATTCGCATGTACATTAAATTGATGGAAAATTATCAAGGATACCTTACAAATACAAGGACTCGAGGAGAGTCTTGGTATGGAAGATTACATTTTCAAAGTAAAAATGATCAAAGGAGAAGATAACCCCATTGTGAGATGACCAAATCGTCCACACTGTTGCAATTGGTTGAAGTAACTCTCTGCTAATACGGAATCTTCCATTGTATATTGACTACCAGAAGGCAACGTAGTCTCCCATGACTACCCACCCAATCTCCATCACTTTCCACAGTTTTAGTTTTCTCGCATGCAAAAAAAGACGAGTGGTAGTTGTTAGAGTATTTGGTTGTGCGCCCTTTATGTTGTAGCAGGGTAAATGGATCCTGGAGAAGATCCATTTACCCCCATCCAGTGTTTAGTCCCACACCGCCTGTGGGTGGGACTTGGAGGCTCTGGGAAGGCTATATAAGGAGCCCCAGACCTCCTGTACTCATTGAGAAAGTCAATAGACAAACATGCCCTATTTGAGGGCTTCTCCCGTGGTTTCATCCCGCTCCTCACGGAGTAGGGTTCCACGTAAAATCATGGTGTTCCATGTTGATCTTTCTTGTTTATGCTCTGTTTATCATTCGCTTCCGCATTCTTCATATTTTATAACATGGTATTAGAGCGGGTCGATTCTCGAGGATTTCATGTCCTTATTTTATTCGAGATTTGTTTTCTTTGTTCGTGTGGAAACAGTTCAAGAAGATTCTGGTTCGAAAGTTTTTTTTGGGGGTTCTTTGGAACCCTGGATCTGTTCTCCTATGTCGCATAAAGTTAGGGCTTTGGAAGACCCTGCTTCTTCAAACAGCAGCGGCATCGCTCGCTGCTCGATCCAATAGCAGGCCGCATCTCAATAGTCTAGCCGCAACGATCCAGAATCGCGGCTCCCTCTCTGCATCGCGCGCTCGAGCGCGCAGGGCTTGTCCGAAGAAGCCCTCAATCGCATCAGGCGATACTGCCTTGGTTGCATTCCATGCATATTCCTGCTAAGGCCTCATATAAACAAGCAGCAGCACTGCCGCACATGTCTCGTACACGCTACAGGAGCACGTTGCACACGCTGCAGCGGCATCTCTCCATCACGACGAGCCCTATAGCGCCACCTTCCTCAACGGCACCTTCTGGTGGCGCGCCTCTATGCGCATCCACCGGGCGGAGCCCCATCTTCAGCGTCGCACCTTCCAACCGACGCCTCGGCTCCCATCGATGCAACCCCAACCATGGCGGGTCGCAGCGGCGCACCTTCCAACCTTCCAAGCGATCGGCGACGAAAGCCAACTCCCATCTTTCCTTCCGCCCAAGCGAGCAGAGTCCAGGCGGCGCCCCTCCTCGCGTGAACATGTCTCGCGGCGCCGCCCCATGGTGTCCAACGGCGCAAAACCCACAGGGGGCGGCAATCTCATGAGCGAAGGGTTCCCTGTTGGGAACCCTAAATATGCCCCTTACGGTTACCAAAAAAAATATATTGCAAGGGCCCCATGTGGGCCGTACAGAGAAAAAAAAAGGGGCGTGATTTGTTTTTGGCCCGTGAGAGGTTTCAACAAAAAAAGGGAGAGAAAGAAAGGCCATTAAAAAAAGGGGGATTTTTGTTTTTCAAAAAAAAATGAGGGCGCGTACATGAGAAAAGCCATACGCAACATTGTAAAAAAAAGAGAGAAAAAAAGAGGAGGTTTTTCTTTTTGAAAAAAAATGCGTACAAAAAAAAGAGTACGCGGGAAAAAAATGGAATCGTAAAAAAAAATCCGTACGAAAAAAAAAAGAGAGAAAAGAGAAAAGTCGAGAAAAAAAATTGAATGGCTTAGTTGAGAAAAAAATTTTGAAAAACCATAAAAAAACAATTACAACGGCTTAAAAAAAATGTGACGGTTTTATTAAAAAATAATAAAAAAAAATGAAAAGCCGCAAGAATGTTTTGTTTTCCCCTTCTATCTGGTCTTCTCCCAACTTTGTCGATGTTCATGTTCCGACAAGTATGGGAGAAAGGGGGAGTATATGTAGAGTCACAGGTCTTGTATTCCAGATCCAGATTTCAGATGCCAGTCTCCAGGCCAGCCAGATGATCAGACTCTACAGTTCGGTTTCAGACTCGACGATTGTCTTCCGAGTCCAGTTTCAGACACGCACGAGTGTGCGGTCATTGTCAGATGAGCATAAGTTGCCATCGTTTGTTTCGAGGTCTCCATCATTCTTCTAGTTGTCAGGCCAGAGTTTTCATGTGAGCCATATGGACTCCAGAGTAGAGGACCATTCCCTTGAGGGCAAGGGTTTTCATGTGGTACATAGGTACACCGGAGCAGTGCACCATTCTCTGAGCCAGATGGGAGAGACCCAGTTTTCCGACGAGGAGACTTCAGGCGCAAGTTCAGACTCGATGGTCAGGTTCCGGGTCTTCAGTTAACTCACACTCCAGCCCGTTCGTCCTCCTCATCTGCACGGCATGAGAAGCAACGTCCTCGACTGCAGCATGTGCGCGTTGGGTTGATATTGTCCGTAGTGTCCTGTAGAGTTGAGTTGAGTTTCTTTCTGTTTGTCCAAGCTGAGCATTGCATGCTCCAGCTTGAGGGGGAGTGTTAGAGTATTTGGTTGTGCGCCCTTTATGTTGTAGCAGGGTAAATGGATCCTGGAGAAGATCCATTTACCCCCATCCAGTGTTTAGTCCCACACCGCCTGTGGGTGGGACTTGGAGGCTCTGGGAAGGCTATATAAGGAGCCCCAGACCTCCTGTACTCATTGAGAAAGTCAATAGACAAACACGCCCTATTTGAGGGCTTCTCCCGTGGTTTCATCCCGCTCCTCACGGAGTAGGGTTTCACGTAAAATCATGGTGTTCCATGTTGATCTTTCTTGTTTATGCTCTGTTTATCATTCGCTTCCGCATTCTTCATATTTTATAACAGTAGTCTCTAACAGCTCCGCACAAAGGGGGTATCTATCACTGATTATCGATCTCTCGTCGTCATGATGCGGCATCTTCGCAACCATAGGAAGACACTGATGTGAGACAAAACTTTAAGCTCCCAAATAAGTCTGCAATCTTTGATGAGATTATCAGGCATCATCACATCAGAATAGGGGTGATGTTCATGGCACTGTATGCACGTCTCACAGAGAACTCTCCATTCCTCTAAATCCAGTAGTTTCTTTCACTCCTAGGGCCATCTAACCGGTTTGATGCAAATTGCAATCCAGCTGCTGTAAACACTCCTTCAGATTTTAATCAGAAAAATCTGTATGAAAGGTCAGCAACCAACTCTCATCCACCTAGCAACCTGCAACACGTGCATCGGGATCTGAGGATAAGGAAAAAAGGCGTGGAAATCTCACGACCAGAGTTTCTTCACCATTCCAATTATCAGTCCAAAAGGTGAAAGAATATCCATCTGCAAGGATCGGGCGAACAAGGGCTTGAAACAGTGGCATCAAAGAGCATATGCCCTTCTAAAAAAATGAAGTGTAGAAAGAGGAGCGATATGCTAAAACCCATTGTACGTCAATGCCGTAAATACTCGAAATCAATCTGTAACAAAAGTCCTCATCATCAGCCCAGAGCCTAGCCAACCACTTCAAAAGCGCAGGGCTTTATTCATAGTTTCCAGCTGCGAAATTCCAAGGCCGCCACAATCCTTTAACATAATAATCTCCCAATCCACGACAAGGACAACAGTAGATTCCTGATATGTTTTACTCCAGAAAAACGTGTATGATCATCTCCAGGCATAGACGAATATCAACAGATAGGAGTCTAGACGACATCAAGAAGACCAAAATTTGCTGCCAAGATCAGAACCAACTGACCACCATGGGACAGCAACGAGGTCATCCAGCCGGCAATCTTTCTTTCCACCTTCTCGATGACCAACAATCAATCTGCATTCCATAGCTTCACATGGGTCAACGGTACTCCCAGATAGCGAATAGGAAGGGCCCATGGCGATTACTAACTCAATGATGCATGCCATCACATCACTATCAGAGAGGCCTAAGGGGATAACAGCCAACTTATTTCTTTTTTTTGGAACTCAAAAACAGGAGAGACACTCAAACGTGTTCACCCCGGCGATGCATTGATAATAGAAACAAAATAAAGGAAAAAAAACAAGAAGCGCTAAAGGTGTTGCCAAGAGCGCAACAGACCCAAAGCTCCAGCACAAACATTCTCCACGTAGAACCTATGACCCGAGAACAACACCCCGTTTCTAGCTAGCCAAATAGACCAAACCAAAACAAGGGGACGCAGAAGCTCCTCCCGCGGTCGCAGCCTGGCCGCCACCAGGCTCTTGAAGAAATCCGCCGCGCCGGTCCACCCCACCCAGACAAGGTTGGGATCATTCCAGATCGGGGCCACAGAAGCGCAGTCGAAGAAAAGATGCTCCAAGGTCTCGATCTCAATCCCGCAAAGCAGGCATCTGTTAGAGATCGAGCCAAGCAGACGAGCACAGCGGTCACGGGTCAAAATCCTCATCCTCCTGAATAGCCAGAAGAAAAAGGCGATCCTCACAGGCAGCCTCAATTCCCACAAAAAGTTGCAATCACTGACCAGTGTTAACGTATACAGTAGTAGTAGTAGTATCTGTACCTTTTCTCTATTTTATTTTTCTTCATAATATGCTTTATGTAATTTACCCATAGGCTACTCTCCTATATAAGAGAGCCTAGGGTTCATGGAATAAACAACTTCCTCATTTTTCCCAACATGGTATCAGAGCGACGGGTCCTAGACCGGAGTTCTCGAAACCCTAGCCCTTCCCACCACCCGTCGGCCCCTCTCTCTTCGATCGACGCCGCCATCTCTTGGGAAGCACGCACGGCGCCGCCGCCTTTGGCCCATCTGCTCGTGGTGCTTCCCCGTGCTCTTGCGGCGCGCCATCCCTAGCGTTGTGCCCATCTCTCGCGCGCCATCTCCAGCAACATTGTGCGATCGTGCGCCATCCCTAGCAGTGCTTTCGCGGTGAGATCGCGCCATCTGAAGCAACATCGTGCGCTGGCCCAGTGCGCAATAGCAGGCGAGTGCAGGCGAGGCGTTCGCGGTTTCTGTGCGCTGGCCCAGTACGCGCAGTAGGGGGGCGGTGCTCCTGTTTGCGCATCATCTTGTGCGGGCCCTGTGCGCGTGTGCACCATCTGCACGACTGCGTGATCTCAGTGCACAGCATTCGCGTGCCCTAGGTGCAGAGGTCGTGTGATTCCAGTGCAGCCAGCGCGTCAGCGCGCGCAGCTACAGTACGCGTGCCCGGTTCCAAGCCCTAAAGAGCAGAGAACAATCATCATGGGTTTAGTTGCTTAACGTCTGCACGTGCAACTAAACCCGGTTATGTCATTGTAGACAAATCATATAGTTTGTCAATCGTTCCAGTCTTCAGTATCTAGTATGTCAGAGAGCAAGGCAGATATCTCATCTATTGGCGCATTCCGTGGTCCAGCGCCTATTGTCAAGATGGACGGTACCAACTATGAACTGTGGGCAATGCAGTTCATGAGCATGATGAAGTCTACGGGTAAGAAGCACATTCTTACCGAACCAGAGCCTGCTGAGAAGACTGGAACCAATGCCTCTTGGGAGGCTGATGACGCATATGCCAAGGTTTGGCTATCTGGCACGTTGGCAATAGAGATTGCCAATGACATCCTCCATCAACCCACAGCGAAGGATATGTGGGACATTCTGGCAGCTACATATTCCCAGGCGAAGAACGAGACAAAGATTCTGCAACTCCAGCATGATATCTTCACCATCAAGCAGAATGGTCGCCCCCTACATTCCCTCTATACATCATTAAGAGGGATGTTCGAGAAGCTCTATAGCTTCATGCCCCTGACAGCCACGCCAGAACAGCAGAAGACATACAGGAACGCGACTATGGTGGGCGTGTTTCTAGCTGCACTTGATCCTGAGTACGAGGCGGCACGATCACAGATTTTGGCCGACTCTACTATCCCTCCCATGGAGGAAGCCTTCCATAGACTGAGTCGGATTACAGTTCCTTCAACATCTGCGAGTCAGAATTCTTCAGCCATGGCAGCAAACAGAGGTCGCGGATTTCATCACCCGAGCCGTGGACGTGGACCCCGTGGAAGGGGCGGCCGCACTAGGCCAACATGCACCTATTGTCACCGTGTCAGACACAATGAAGATACATGCTATTCAAAGCACGGATTTCCTGCATCCGCACGAGCTGCTGAGCAGATAGAGCCCCCGTCTGCTGCTACTCTAGATCAACGGTTCGATGATCTAGTTGCCCGTCTGAGGGGCATTATTCCACCATCTAGTCCAGCACCGACTACAGAGAGTCATTCTGATGTTGCCGCTTCGGCCTTTGCTTCTACTAGTGCTTCAGGTAGTATACTTGCATTCCACAGTAGTAGATCAGATACTTTACCATGGATTATGGACTCGGACGCTACACATCATCTATGTGGCGACCAGAGTCTGCTTTCAGGATACACTCATATCCCTCCAGGTCGGACAGTCGTGATTGCCAATGGCACTCATTCCCCCATCACTGGTCAGGGGGAGGTTCGATTGACATCCTCTATGCAGCTCAAGAATGTGCTACATGCACCTGATTTTTCAATGAATTTATTGTCAATTAGTCAGATTACGAAGGATCTACATTGTCGAGCAATTTTTGATCCATCTTCTTTGATTTTTCAGGACATCCATACGGGCAACGTGATTGGTCGTGGCTATGAGCAAGGAGGCCTATACCGCCTGAATCAGACTCCTTTTGCTGGATCCTCATCCTCTTCTGGACAAGTATCAACCTTATTATGGCATCTGCGTTTTGGTCATTTACCGCTTCAGAAGTTGCGTCATGTTTTACCCTATGGTCTCCCTCACACACCTATTCAGTGTGAGGCATGTCAGTTGGGAAAGCATCACAGGTCGTCCTTTCCCAGTCGTCCAGGTCGGAGTAGTACCTCCAAGTTTGAGTTATTTCATATTGATGTATGGGGTCCGAGTCGTGTACCCGATCATCAGGGACACAGATTTTAGATAGTATTTGTGGATGATTTCTCTAGAGTGTCATGGGTGTTTCTGATGAAAAATAAATCTGAAGCAGGAAATATCATTATCCATTTTCTGAATGAAATACAAAATGTTTTTTCTACATCTGTGAAGCTTGTGAGAAGTGATAATGCTTTAGAGTTGTGCACCAATATTCTTGCCAATTACTACTCCTCAAAAGGGATTATTCACCAAACATCTTGTGCTCATACATCTCAACAGAATGGGATTGCTGAAAGAAAACATCGTCACCTTCTTGATGTCACAAGATCACTACTTATACAGAGTCATGTTCCCTATTCCTACTGGGATGATGCAGTTCTCACTGCATGTTACCTAATCAACTGTATGCCTTCGTCTGTCTTGAATGAACAGATTCCGTTTTCACTTATCCATCCTGACAAGGATCTGTTCACTCTTACTCCTCGTGTGTTTGGGTCGGTTGCTTTTGTACATCAATTGTCGCTGGGTACTGACAAGCTCTCTCCTAGGGCTGTCAAGTGTGTCTTTGTTGGGTACTCCAGAACTCAAAAGGGGTACAAGTGCTTTGATGCTCTGCGTCGGCGGTATATGATCAGTGCAGATGTTACATTTTTTGAATCTGTTATGTATTTTTCAGCATCAGGAGACAAGCAGCTCCCACCTATACCTCCGGATGCCATATACATGACACCACCACTACCTCAGATGCCATCATCACCACCACCACCACCACCATCACCACCACCACCGCAGCCTATCTCACCGTTCCCGTTCCATTATACTCGCAGGCTTCCTCCAGTTCATAGTCATGACTCGTCCACTAGCTCGCCTATGGTAAGTAATGAAAATATTAATGTTGATGGATCTGACGACATTTCTGAGCAGGATGTGGTGCAGGAACCAGATGAGCCTACAGCTGATTTGGATATTCCCATTGCTTTACGGAAGTCGAAGGGGAGTTGTGCCAAATATCCATTATCAGCCTCTGTATCTTTTGAGTGGCTATCTGAAGATTTCAGGTCATTTGTTATGGCACTTTCAGCTATAGATATTCCACGGAATCATCATGAGGCTCTGCAGGATAGTAGATGGCGGCTAGCAATGGAAGAAGAAATGGCGGCACTTCAGTCCAGAGGAACTTGGAGTTTGGTTTCTATACCTCCAGATGTGAGCCCAGAGAGCTGCAAGTGGGTGTTCACAGTGAAGCAAAATGCAGATGGCTCTATTGACAGGTACAAGGCGCGTCTGGTTGCACGTGGCTTCACACAGACATACGGGGTGGATTATCTTGACACATTCTCGCCTGTGGCACGTCATTCCACTCTACGGATCTTGTTGTCAGTTGCAGTTGCTCGAGACTGGCCGCTTCATCAGTTGGACGTGAAGAATGATTTCCTATATGGAGATTTGCAGGAAGAGGTTTATATGCAACAGCCACCTGGTTTTGCTGTTGAGGGGGAGTGTTCCAAGGTATGCAGGTTGCATAAGGCTATCTATGGCCTTAAGCAGAGCCCCGGAGCATGGTTTCAGAAGCTCTCGGATCTCTTCGAGAAACAAGGATACAAACGCTCCGATGCTGATCATTCCTTGTTTGTACAGAAGACCGCGAGAGGTATCATTGTCATTATGGTTTATGTTGATGACATCTTGATTACAGGAGATGATGAGCAGGGCATAAGGCAGGCGAAAGAAATGATGGGTAGTGAATTTGTCACTAAGGATCTTGGTGTCCTTAGATACTTTCTGGGGCTTGAATTTGCTAGAAATTCATATGGGCTAGTAATGTCACAAAGGAAATATGTTACAGATCTATTGAGTGAAACAGGTATGCTTGGGTGTCGACCTGCTACGACACCAATGGATCCCAGCATGAAGCTTTATGAAGATAACACAGAGGAGGTGGACAGGAGAAGATACAGAGAACTGGTAGGCAAACTGTTGTATGTCACGATCACTAGACCAGATATATTATTTGCAGTGAGTCGTGTGAGCCAGTTCATGGAGCAAGCACGCCAGGTGCATATGGATGCAATACATATGATTCTTAGATATCTCAAATCTTCTCCAGGTGCAGGTCTGCTATTCAAGAAAGGAAAGGGGATCTCTATCTCATCATGTGCAGATGCAGACTATGCAGGATGTCCCAAGGATAGGAAGTCCACCTCAGGGTATACCGACTATGTTGGAGATGCCCTAGTCTCATGGAGAAGTAAGAAACAAACGGTGGTAGCTAGATCTAGTGCTGAATCCGAATATAGGGCTATGGCCCAGGCTACTACAGAGGTGATGTGGTTGAAAGCTGTGCTTACAGACCTATGTTTAGATGTACCACTTCCTATGAACATGGAATGTGATAATCAGGCCGCCTTGTTCATTGCAAACAACCCAGCATTCCATGAGCGGACCAAGCACATTGAGGTGGACTGTCACTTCATACGTGATATGATACAGAAAGGATTCATTGCTACATCTCATGTTACCTCAGAGAATCAGACTGCGGACATATTCACCAAAGCATTGCTACGAGGACCATTTCAGAAGTGTGCTTCCAAGCTGAGCATGATTGATATCTATGCTCCATCTTGAGGGGGAGTGTTAACGTATACAGTAGTAGTATATGTACCTTTTCTCTATTTTATTTTTCTTCATAGTATGCTTTATGTAATTTACCCATAGGCTACTCTCCTATATAAGAGAGCCTAGGGTTCATGGAATAAACAACTTCCTCATTTTTCCCAACAACCAGAACCGGCGAAAGGGAGGGAGGTGGTCTGCAGATCGCCGAGTAAGCCTTCTGCACGGAAAAAGATCCCCCACGCCAGACCCAATGGTCCCGACTCGAGGAGACAACCGCAGCCCTCCGCAGCGAATCCAGCAGAAGCAGGAATTCCTCCAGACGTTGGTCGGAGAAGTTTGAGCGGAAAGCCGGCATCCAGTTGCCGTCCACCCAGCAAGTGGCCACATGGACGTCAGAATCAGATGCCAAAGCGTAAAGCCGAGGGAAGCAGTCGGAAAGCGCACCCTCGTCCGTCCAGTCGTCTTTCCAGAACCTGAAAGAGCGCCCGTCCCCCAGAGCAGTCAACTTATTTCTATTCATCTTTAAACCAAACAGTTCGCCAAAAATGTCAAACACCATTGACATTCCTATTGCTTCTTTCCTACCTTGTATAAAAAATTCGTCATGCCACCAATTAAGTAGACCGCTGAGATACCTTGATTTATCACCTATGTCACTATTCAAGCAAGACCATCCGCAGCTATGATAAACAACATGGGAGCCATGGGACAACCCTCTTTTTTCCTTTTTTTTGTACGCTAGTTTTTTCTCAAAAAAAATCTCTCCCCCTTTTTTTAAACTCACGACCAAACTTGGACCCAAATATGCAGCCCCATCCCTTTTTTCAATACTTGGCCCTTTTTTTAGAGAGGCCCAATTGGACCCAAAACCAGCTCCCCTGCCTTTTAAATATATATTGTAGCAGACCCCAATTTAAGTGAAGGGCCACATGGCCCCCTATCTCCGAATAGGGTTCCCAACATTAGGAACCCCCATGCATCGAACCTCCCAATGCAACACCACGTACTGATGAAAGGGCCTTCTTGGCGTCATCGCATGGGTGATGGGGGTGCCACTATGGTAAAATGAGAAGGAAAAAGAATTATTTGTTTGTATCTCACACATATTTATAAGAGATTGTTAGAAAATAAACATGCGGAAGCGAAACATGGAAAAAGATAAAGAAGAATAAGAACAAAGGGTTTTAACGTGGAACTCTACTCCCTAAGGAACGGGATGAAACCACCGGAGAAGCCCTCAATGGAGCATATGCTTTACTGCTTTTCTCATCCGATACAGGAGGTATGGGGCTCCTCATATAGCCTCCACAGAGCCTCCAAGTCCCACCACTAGTAGATGTGAGACTAAACTCTTGGATGGGGTAAATAGATCCTGAAGAGATCCATTTACCCATCTCTCATACATATGGTACACAACCAAATACTCAAACACTCCCTTTCAAGCTGGAGCATGCAATGCTCAGTTTGGACAAACAAAAAGAAACTCAACTCACGCTATAGGACACTACCGACAATATCAACTCAACGCGCACAGTTGTCGGCTGTTGTCGAGGTCGTTACTTCTCATGTCGTGCAAGCGAGGAGGACGAACGGGCTGGAGTGTGAGTCTTTTAAATCTCCTCGTCGGAGAGCATGTGCTATGAACTACGCCTGTCAGAGTCACTACAACTGGAAAATGAGTCTCCTCGTCAGAGTACTCTGGCCCGCTACAACATGTGGACAAATGCTCCATCTCTGAAAAGGGTCGAACTGAAAAATGTCATGGAAGTGCAATCCTTGTCGGAGTCCACGGTCGCTGGAGAATGGAGTCTGAAAAGTATCCTCGTCGGAGAACTGGGTCTCTCCCATCTGGCACAGAGAATGGTACTCTACTCTAGAGTCCCTATGATACTACATGAAAACTCCTTGCCAACATGGCATAGGGAATGGTCCTCTACTCTAGAGTTCATATGGCTCACATAAAAACTCTGGTTGACAAAATAAGAAGAATGATGGGGACCACTGCAAAAGATGGCAAACATGTGCACATCTGAAAAGACCGCATACTCGTGTGTGTCAGAGACTCAGAAACTGGAGACTCGGAAACATCTGACATCGAGTCTGAAAAACTGATTTTCTATAGAGTCTGAACAATCTGGCTGATCTCTGACAAATCTGAATCTGGAATATACATGTGACTCTACACAATATTCCCCTTTTCTCCCATACTTGTCAGAAAATATGGACTCGACAACGTTGGGAGAAGACATGAAAATGGGGAACAAAACCAAATAAGTCGTCATTTTTTTTCCGGCTTTTCTTGCAAAAAAAATCCTGGCTATTTTTTTAATAGCCGTCGCACACCCTTTTTTGTTTTTTTTTGAAATCTCTCTCTCTTTTCTCTCCTTTTTTTCAAACAATTTTTTTAAGCCGTTAAATTTTTTCGGCTTTTCTTTTTTTCGAATACTCGCATACGGCTTTTCTCTTGTACGCGCCTCTTTCAAAATATAATGATTTTTCTGAAAACTTTGCGAACCCCACTTTTTCTTTTTTCTTTTTTATGGGTCGCACCCCTCTACAAATATTAGGGCTCCCAATCACGGGAACCCCTTTAGCTAATACATGCTTCGATTTTTTTTGCTTGGGCCGCAGAAGCAACGGAGATTTTTTTTAAAGGGGCTATCGAGCCCTTTATTTCGTAGGACTAGGGATCCCTATGGAACCCTTCTCTTTACATGTCGCTGCCACTGATGGGGTCACCTTCCCGTCGCCGCAACTTGGTTCCTCCGCACTGGGAGATGTCGTAGGTGAAGACTCGTTGCTGCCTAGGGCGAGTGCAGGTGTGGGCGCTCTCGCGGCAGCGGTGAAGGAGTCGCTAACTGCGAGAAAGGACCAGGGCTCGAGAGATGTGGCCTTCACCTGGAGGCTTCTTGAAGGCTTCTCGAGAGCTGCGAAGGAGGAGAGAGGCAATGCTGTGCGAGATCTCTACATGAAGACGATGCTCCGCCTGAGCACCTGGATGGAGGAGGAGCCGCCTTCGAGGTTGTGGCCTGCCTTGAGCCCCTTTGGAGTCAGATCTTCCTGCGGGGATTTCGAGTCCGCCCTTGGGAGGAGCGAAGGAGGGGTGGCACCGCACTGAGGCCTAGAGGCTCCGCCTGGAGCCCTAGGGGCTGCACGAGCCCTGGCAAGGCCCTAAATTCGATTTCAGTCAACATTTCGGTACTTGACCAAAACAGAATTTCAATGGAATTTCGGTGGAATTTCGACCGAAATTTCGGTCATTTCGGTCATTTTTTGTACTAGGGCCCCCATATTTCGGTCATTTCGGTCAAATTTCAATTTCGACTGGATATCGATATTCGACAGAAATTCGACCGAATTTCGTTGAAATTTGAGGCCATGAGCCCTGGTCGGAGATGCAAACAAGTCTGGCGGGGCGGTGCCTGGAGTTTACCCTGCAGAAGGAGGCTTACCGCCTCTGTATCTCCTGGATGACGCGCGAAAGGGGAGAAAGGGTCATGTTGGGTCTTGTGCAAGGGTTGTGCGGCTTTATCTTTTGAGGGGCAACGGCTTTAGAGAGCTTGCCTCCAGAAGATGTGCGTGAAGGCTGGGGCGTGCATGGCTCTCGCTAGGAGGAGGACAGGGCTGCAGCCTGGATCGCGTGCACTGCCTGCGACTATGCCGTCGCGTGTAAGGAGATGCTAAAACTAGGGTTCCAATAACCAAATCCTAGGATTCTTTCAAGAACATAAACTTGAATAATCTCACATGTAAATAATCTTCATCACAATCAAATATCAAGAGAAAAAAATCTTCAAGAACGAATTTTCAAGAATTGAACCCACTCTGATACTATGTTAGAAAATAAACATGCGGAAGCGAAACATGGAAAAAGATGAAGAATAAGAACAACGGGTTTTAACGTAGAACCCTACTCCCTAAGGAGCAGGATGAAACCACGAGAGAAACTCTCAAACCAAGGCCTTAAATGTCGTATTTCGGTTTCGTTTCGGTGACTGACCGAAACGAAATTTCGGTCGAATTTCGGTCGAAATTCGACCGAAATTTCGGTCATTTCGGTCGTTTTTTCAACTAAGGCCCCCAAATTTCGGTCGACACAAGGCATTTCGGCTGGATTTCGGTAACCCACCGAAACCGAAATTCGACCGAAATTCGGTCGAATTTCGGCGAAATTTGAGGCCATGTCTCAAACGGGCATATGCTTTATTGCTTTTTCTCATCTGATACAGGAGGTATGGGGCTCCTTATATAGCCTCCACGGAGCCTCCAAGTCCCACCACTGGTAGATGTGAGACTAAACTCTTGGATGGGGTAAATGGATCCCGGAGAGATCCATTTACCCATCTCCCATACATATGGCGCACAACCAATAATCCAACAGAGATAGGAGAAGTATTAATAAACATCTACATTATTTGTACGAGGTGCACATATGAGATCTTTTGTTGAGAAGTTCACGTACTTAGTCTAGATATGAGCCACGTATGACAAAAACATATAAGGGATTTTATCACTTGAGCCCCTTCGAGATATCGCAATATCAGTTATGCCCCTATCTTTTTGGTAATATCAGTTGTGCCCCTTACTTCTTGCTCTGTCATCAGTTGTGTCCTTCTGTCAGATTGACTGTCAACAAATTAAAATAACCACGGTTTATTCAAACCATGGTGTGGTTAAGAAGGGTATTATGGTCAAAACAAAATAAGGGGCGGAGGAGGAGCTCGAGGCGGACCGCGACGGAAGGAGGGAGAAGCCCAGAAAAGGCGGCGGGCTGGGGCGGGGGCGGCGGGCTGGGAGGTGGTGCGGGGCTGGGAGGGGGTGCCGCCCAGGGGGCGGGGGAGCAGGGGGAGGCGTCGGGGAGGGGAGGTGGTGCGGGGCTGGGAGGGGTGCCGCCCAGGGGAAGGGGGAGCTGGGGGCGATGCCGAGGAGGGGAGGTGTTGCGGGGCTGGGAGGGGGCACCGCCCAGGGGGAGGGGGAGCAGGGGGCAGCGCCGGGGAGGGGAGGTGCTGCGGGGTTGGGAGGGGGCACCGCCCAGGGGGAGGGGGTGCAGGGGGCGGCGGGGGGGAGGAGAGGTGTTGCGGGGCTGGGAGGGGGCGCCGCTCAGGGGGAGGGGGAGCAGGGGGCGGCGGGGGGAAGGGGAGGTGCTGCGCGGCTGGGAGGGGGCGCCGCCCGCTGGGGGGGGGGGGGGGGGGGGGGGCAGGGGGCGGCGTCGGGGAGGGGAGGTGCTGCGGGGCTAGGAGGGGGCGTCGCCCAGGGGGAGGGGAAGCAGGGGGCGGCATCAGGGAGGGGAGGTGTTGCGGGGCTGAGAGGGGGCACGGCCCAGGGGGAGGGGGAGCAGGAGGCGGTGTCGGGGAGGGGAGGAGGTGCGGCGTCGGGGAGGGGAGGAGGTGCAGGGGAGAGGAGGTGCGGCGTCGACAAGGAGAGGGGGTGCCGGGTTGGGCGGCGCGGGGCAGGGACGGGGGCAGCGGGCTGGGAGGAGGTGCGAGGAGCTCGGGGCGGAGCTGGGCGACGCGGGGCAGGGACGGAGACGGAGAGGGAGGAGGAGGAGGTTGGAGGAAGAGGAAGAGGATGGGGAAGAGGAGGAAGAAGAGGATGAGGAAAAGAGCGTAAGATGACCACATAACCTTTTTTAAAAAAATAATTCCGTTTATGTCCTCAAAGTTAACGTTCGTTTGCACTGTGGATGGACGGTCACAAACCCGAGGGGCACAAGTGATAAAATAGCAAGAAGTGAGGGGCACAACTGATATTACTAAAAAGATAGGGGCATAACTCATCCTCCTCCCCATTAAGGAGGAGGATTCCACATAAATGCAAATGTTCTTGTTTATTGCTTAGAGTCTATATTATTATTGCTTCTCTATTTCATATTTCCACAACCTCCTATTGAAAAGCTACACGTAGTACCAATTAGCCACCAACAACTTGCAGCTAAGCATATGGGAATTATCCAACAATATTGCCCATTAGGCAATACGTGTTGTTACTGTGTCCTCATGATATAAATATATTCAATCTGCAATCAAATATTCAAAGGGCACTGTTGTGATCTTATCGTAGAAAAGAGGACCGAGAAAGGAGTGTGATGCGAGAGCAGAGCACCTTGGAGGTACCCTCTCTCGTGGCTCTTCTACTCTCCCTCATTTGGCTCTCCAATATGCCTCCTTCTCTCTTCTTTCTTCCCCTTAACTCCACCTCTCTCTCTCTTACAATTTTACACTATCCATTTTTCCTTTTTACTATTGAGTTTGTAGGTTATTTCCAAATATGGCTCGTCAGAAGTTGGGGTTGCCGGCATTCAAGGAGACTTAGGTTGAGAAACAGAAACGTACCTGATAAAACACACCTCCCCTTCTCCCTCCACCAATGAATCCTCCAAAAAACATACTTCACGTCAGAAGCTGAGATCGATGCTTCACACCTAGAAACCAAAATTCAAAACTCATTCGTTTGACACATTTCCAACCCAAACGATTTCCCTCCTTATCTAAAAAAATCTGCAGGGGGATAGGACCTTTGTCATTCCCACTACTTGGGGTGGGGTAGATCATGCCATTAATTCTACATTTCCCTTGGCTCACACCATCACTCTTTGCAAGTTGACAAACAACGAACTCGAAATTCAGATTCTACGGTGGAAATCACAAAGAACATTAGTGACTCCAAAGTATATGCTTTCTCTAAAGTATATGCTTCAATGGTTTCTGATCATGTTACCTTGTTCAATTGTGTTGATTTAAAAATTCTTAAATAGAGGAGTTTTGAGAAATTCAAACCCACCACTCCAGGGATTCAAGAGAAAAACCCCGTTGAAATGCTTCAGAAATGGTGGACGACACCCGATGACTTGTCCCAAGTCAGGTTCACATTCGGTATCGCTAGGATCGATGAGTAACCCTGCTAATGTAAGTCATGGTAAGAACGCAGATGCACCCCTTTGGGACCATGTGGACCCCCTACTTTTATGAAGGACGACAAATCATGACCATTTGGTTTTTCAGGCTCAAGTCCCGATATGGATTTCGTCGACTCGAATTCCTAACAATATCCCATCTGCTCGAGGAGCCGAAACGTCGTTTCGAGCCCCCAAGGGGTTGTTGAGAAGACATGAACACGTCCCTTCACATATGATCGGCTGCCTCGCTCCTGTAGCTTTTTCCTGGTGTTTTCATTGCCATTAAAATCTTGGCAATGAAAGATGCCATTAAAATCTCGCAATGACGCTCAAGATTTTCCAATCTATGGTCTTCAAGTCAATAAAGAGAAGTCCTCTTCGTTTGGTACGAATCTTTAACAAAATGGAACAAGCTTCCTCCTCTCCAATTTTTGATTGGAATCTTGGAGAATTTCCGATTACTTGCATTCCTGCTTGCTCCAAAAAGATTGAAAACTACTTTTTGGCTTCCCCTCATCGATAGCTTTGCCAAGAAGTTCAGTGGCTAGAAGGCCCGCATGCTTGCTTTAATAGCCAGTGTTACATTACTTAACTCTAGCCTAACCCTACAGGCCTTTTACCTCCTCTCAAATTGCCTAAAATATGTGACTTCAAAAAAAATGCCTAAATATGTCATCAGCAAAATTGACAAAATTTGAAGAGATGTTTTGCGGAATGGAAACAAAAAAGGAAATCATAAACATATTGTTTCCTGGCAAAAATTTATCGATCTAAGGACAATAATGGGTGAGGCATTTTGGACCTTCACTCCATCAACAATTCTATGCTCTCATATAAATTCATGAATATTATTAAGCAAAGAAACCTCTTCTAAAAAAAGATAGTTCAATCTATCTATTTTAAGGGCCAACAAATTCCCTTACCACTTAACACTAATAAACGTGACTCTATCGTATGGTGATCCCTTAAACAGGGATCCAAACCCCTTAGGGGGCATCCCACAAACATATTAACTTTTGGTAAAAACTCCCTCTTTTGGCTCGACTTGTCAATGGCAGCCCGATGATTAAAGATAGGTTTCCGGAGCTTTGACCATACATTGGAAATAAGAACGAGACATGGAACTTGCTGTTAAATAAATTCCACGCTCCCAATAACCCATTGTCCAGTTTACATTCTAGAATGCATCAAAGATTGTGGAATTAAATTTCCCAACTTAAAGATTTGGCTCTACATATCCAATTGAATAGTGAGGAAGATGATATTCCTATGGAATACCAATGATTATTTGCCCTTATAAAAAATCTCCATTAATATGGGCACGTTAAACAAGTTGCAAACTACTCTCTTGGCAAAAGTTGCCACTATCTGGTGATTCATTTGGAAAGAGAGATGCATCCGTATCTTGGAGGGAAAAGAAACTCCTCTTGGTTTTCTTCTTTGCAACTTAAATAAATTCCTTTGTATGCAGGTTTCTAATGCATAATTACTTTATTTTACATGTTTTCCGCACGTCTCAAGACTCCACCTACTTTTGAGTTTTGATCATTGCCGGCACGCCGGCACATTTGAACCCAGACGACGAAGTCTGCTCCCCTACCAAGCACCAACTTCTAAAGTAACGTGATGACATTCCTAGCACCACCTTGAGTTTGGACTATTAAAAAACTACATCAGTCGTGGATTGATGTTGGGTTACCTTGGTCCTTGACAACCGGAGGTCAAAAAATTCGATGTCTTTTTTCAGAGCTAAGTACAACATGTATTTTGCTTATGGACAGTAACTTTATATGTCCCTTGGGTTTTTTTGTACTGACTTACAATGTTGACACAGAAATGTGTCATTTTGTGCTTACCTTAGTTGAAAGAAATGCTGATAGTTTTCTAAAAAAAGAATCAAATATTCATCAAGTGATGTTGGGAAAATTTTAGTCAATAATTTAACAATCGTGATGCCAGATCTACTTCAACATAAGTACAAGAGGAAGTGTAAACAAGAATGTAAAGTGAAAAAATACAATTTCATGTCAGTGACTCAATGCACCTACTAAACATGTTAAATGAAGCCCTGCCAAATTCATTTACGTTAGAGCCCACGTATAATTTGTTTTCCTTTGAAAAGAATGATGTAGGTCCATCTAACACAGACAAGTATCTGTAGAAAATAACGGAGTGGACATTTAAATTACCTTGGATAGTTTTGCTTTCATTTTCAATCGATTGAGAGACATTTGGGTTTCATCCTCCAACTTCTTTGTGGCCCTCTTCATCTCCATAACCCTTGCTTTCTCTTCTTTCTCTTTCCTCTCTTGCTCTAACTGTGCCTGCTTTGCTGCTCTTCTTTCTGCTGCTCTCAGCATTTTTAGCTTTATCACTTCCTTTCTCTTTAATTTATCTGTTTTCCACTGTAGATGTTCCGAAACTATGCTTGCTTTCAACTCCTCGTAACTATTCCATTCAAGTTCATCATGATCATGGCCACCTGCCCTAGCTGCTTCAGCTATGGAAGAGGCCCATATCAAATAGCATTTCTCCCGCACACTCTTTATCTTCAAGCGCTCTGCCCAACGCTTCCTCAAGGCAATACTTATTCTTGCTTTGCTCTGGTCACTGAAAATTGGTGCGTTTCATTTAAAAAAAACTAGCCAACTTGCATACTCGCAAGGAAGAAAAGATGTGAGTGTGCGTACCTGTGAAAACGAGGAGATTCTAACATTTTCTTTTTCACCTGAATTTAGGACAATAAACTTCTCATATTATGAAGAGAAAAACTAAGATTCTGTACTAGAGGACGTGGAGAATGTACATTATACACTAAAGAATTGATTCTTACATGACATCACCTTGGGGTCTCTGAGGGCCTCTGTTGTTCTTTTCCTGATGAGCTCACGAGTTTCTAGTTTAAAACAAAAGACACATAAGCATTTTGTACAGTGAATTCATGCCTTTGAAAAAACATATCTCACCAGCTTTATGTTTTCTTCCTTTGTTCCAGGGTGTCTTTCCTTTGTTTGCTAATCCAATCTTTCTTCTTCTCTCAGCCTCCACATACCTTTTCCTCTCATCGTTTATTTCTTTTTTTGTAAATGGCTCGTCATTTATTTCTGAGCCAGGAAATGTCCATGGCTCTTTACAAGATACTTTCCTATCTATGTCAGCCAATGCTCGTCTTTTTTTATCAGAAAGCAATCCTTCCCTGGAGGTTCTCTCACAAGATTGTCCTATATTTAATTGGGCTTCGCAAATTTCAAGTGGCTTCCCCTCAAATGAAAGCTGCGTCGCTCGAGCAAAAGTGTCAAATTTCAAGCTGCAGCCTGACATGAGTGATGTTAGCATCCTTTTCCAGAGAAGTTCACGATTATTTGCCAGGACTGGAGAGATGCAGGCATGTATAACACTCATCGGCAATACCAAGTAGGAATCAGTCCTAAGATACCGAATTTTCAAAAAAATGCTGGTTGGAAGAGAATCTAAGTGGGAATCATTTCATTGACTTGTCCCAAGTTACTGAACTGACTCTAAATTTGCTGCCATATCTGCAATTATAAAAGTAGACTTGTTAATCTTTTAATTGGAACCTTTGTAAAAAAAAACATTTTCCACTCTATTTCCTTATTTTCCCTATATCCGTATGTTTGCAAATACAATTTCCTTATACTCCACATTCTAGCTGACATATAATAAGCACCCACGAACATGCACATGAGATCCAACCACCATATACATAATTAACTATGCAAATATATGAAAATATACAAAGACGCTTGAAATATACATTACGCCAAGCAAATCATGAAAATGTACCTTTACGTATATACATATAAATGCAAACATAAATACATATATGTGTTTGTTTATTTATAGTTATATTCATATTCATAAAAACTCTCCATGGTTTCTCCCTGTAGCAATGTCAATATTGCCCGTAAAAGCAACAGTGCATGCAGTAACAGTCTCTGGTCGTCGACTACAGCAACTAAGCATCACAAGTTTAGTGGTATTTTGTTCTGTAAAGGTTACATGGAAATAGCCGGAGACAACATATGCGGTAAGACATAAGAATGTCCCAACTACATAGTTGGATCGGGTACAACACAATTAATTGGAATTTTTTCAATCCCCTTATGTTCTCAGATTTCACTTCATGGATTCTATCTCGTACCACAGGTTGCTTATCTTTCCGGGTCCCGTTTTTGACAAATCTTTTTGACCCTTACCTTGTGTCTTCCTATTGCTATTGAGATAACTTTGTTCCCATAGTTGTACTCGGTATGTTTGTGTGTATCCATATATCTTCCTATTCCTATTGAGGTAACTTCGTTTCCATAACTGTACTTGGTATATTTTCATGTATCTTTATGTAGATACACATATGCATCGCATGTCAATTAAATTTGCCACTTACGACACAACCTTCGTATTTACCTCATGACCCTTGTAATCATCTTAGCTTACACGTCATACCCCCAGGTTATGTGGCGTTGAAACTTCCATTACTGTCTGTCAAATTGTAGCAGAAATACGATTATTGCCAATAAAAGTCGTGGCCATTGACTTTAACAAATACCAAGTCGTGGCCAATAAAATTCTATATAAACCCTAAACCGCAGAAACGGCTTATTCAACAACCATATATTTGAATGGTTCCTGCATGCTTTATATCTTCCAACGAAAAGAGTAATCCATCCGATCCTTCCTATCTCTCCCCTTGATTTACACGCGGTAGAATGTGACTTCTCCATGCTGCTGTATCTGATATCTACCGTTGGATCTCTGAATAGAAGCTTTTCGATTTGGATTTGACTAGTTTTCGCAAGCAATGCATACCAATTTGAGTCGATCAAACACTGCAATTACCGTCCATCTGGACGCATTCCCTCCCCTTCTCCCCTTTCAAACCAAAAACCTAAATTCGAGATCGCATTCCCCGACTAGAAAAGAAGTGATAGCTAAACCGGATCGGAAGGCGAGAACAAAAACGCTTGAAATCCAAATGTGCAACGACAAAGGGACGGTCTACCTTCCTCGTTTCTCCTCCTCCTCCTCCGTCGCCGGACGCGTGCGCGCGCGAGTAGAGCGGGAAGGGGGGGTGTCGGCCGGCGGTGCCTGCGCGGTGGGACAGGAGATAAGGGAGAGGGTGTGCCTTACTCTTCACGATAGTCGTGGTCCTCTATCTTCATTTCAGGCACCATGTAGGGCTGGTTTGCTTTCAGTAATCTATCTGGTTTAGCCATCTACATTCTTTAGACAAACCAATGTGATATTACATTACATGCTTAGTTTCAACTCTCTCCGACCTAACTATCCAAACAGCTATTATTCATATCTAAGCATGTCAGAAAATTCTCAAGTTCGATATTCGTTTGCGTTCGGTTCGCTAAAACTCCGATTGAGATTCGATTCGGTAATAAGCAAATCGAACATGAACATAAGTTTAGGCTCGATTAAATAAACGAATCGAACCTAAAAATCATATAATCGCTTGGGTTCAATTCGTTAAGAGCTCGATAAATACATATATTTACATATTACAAATCCTTATATGAGAAGTGAACTTTATTTTGAGATAATTAGACTTTATCCCAAGATAAGTCAACTTTGTCTGGAGATAAGTAGATATTTATAGGATAAGTAATAGTTACAACATCCATCATCTATGTGTCTAGTACTTTTCTGTTCTTTATCCTCAAATCAACAGAACAAGTATAAATTTACTTATCTTATATCCCTCATATTATTCTTTATTCTCATCTGAACGGATACAAAAATATATCATAATTACACTTTTTTCATAGTGACGAATCCTTATTAATCTATTTTTTCAAAAGATGAAGAAGAGTCTGATAAAGAAAAACAATTGAGTGAGTGTTTATTCTAATTACAGACACACATATATTTCCATTTCTTTTCTTTTCACTCCATCTTATCAGAGAATTCTCAAGTTTGATATTCAATTATGTTCGATTCGATTCAAAAGATGTTCGATTCAGATTCGGTTCGAAAATAAATGAACCGAACCTGAACATAACTTTACTCGATTAAATAAATGAAACGAACCTAAAAATATATATGTTCCCTCAAGTTCGACCCGCTTACATCCCTATTCATAACAGGTTACTCCAACACAACCCAGTTAGTTATTGTATCAATATCTGAATACAACATTCTTATGTCACAAATGATAAATAATTATTGAAAATCTATCATTGAATGTTAACAATGCCCATGTATGTCGTTTTCCCGGTCTTCTCACTACTTGACTGAACCAACAATATCTAAAATTAGTTACTTATTTCACGTAATAAATCCAAGAAGAAAGCTTAAAATTGCTTATCTAGGAATAAAGCTCTCTCATTGCGAGCAGTTTCATGTATGAGGACAACGACTTCATGATGATCCGTGAAATCACCTCTTTAATTTTTCGTTATTAACATCGTACTATAGGAGACGATCTCGTATTTCATGCAGAATACCACTCCTTTGAATAGGTGATGAAAGTCAAATGTACCTCTTTAAAAATGAATAATAATCGTAGTATAGGAGGCAAATTCGGTTCGTCAAAACCCACAATCTTTGAATGTTATGGAATATTTTTTTACTTGGCAAGTTAACAAGGTCAAACACAGGGAACGGTGATTCCAAGTTGCGTGGTCTTAAATCAAATTAAAATAATTAATTAATGTTAATTAATTTATGTGTTGATAAAATATACAATGCAACAATGAAGATACGATTCAGAGAAAATAAACAAAGCCTATTATGCCTAGGATCTGCGATTTAGTGATGTTTAATCCAAATAAAAATAACCAATATCCTCAAAATGAAATCACAGATCAAATAATAACGAATTCAGCAAGATGTAACAAATTAATTCCTGACTTCAGCAAGAATGAATAGATATCAGATTGATCCTGCGATGATTTTTATCTCCGAAATCTGTCTAATTTTATTCTCAAGAAATGTTCACAGTCAAATATCAATAAGTCAATACATCTAATCCATCTCCCTGAATTAACCCCTGCAAAAATTAAGTCCTCAAATACTAGCTCAACTCAAACAAATCCCTGCAAAAATAAATCGTCAATTCTTCCAAGAAAAATGTGACACAAATATGTCAAAACAAGCCTGCATGAGCCAACATATATTCTAAATAATAATTATCCATAAACAGCTTCGAATATGCCCACAATTTATGCCAAGTGATAGAGCACGGAATTAGCTTCAAAATGACACATTATATGCTAAAAACGGAGTTCGTATGAAAAAGATATGATAACATGAAGTTTTTTTTGAAACCAAAGCACTTCGGGGGAAGCACGCCGTGGTGTTCGCCCCAAATATTATTAATAACAAAACGAAAAAGAAGAGGGGGTGGAAGAAGAGAGGTACAGTCACAAAGGATCGAGTGGATCCCGCAGCACACGCCACATGAATTACATTAGCAACCAGTCACTCTGAAGGAGATCAACGTGTGCTAAAACATTCTCCTTGTAAAACCTTTGTCCCCTGAAAATCTTAGCGTTCCTGGCGAGCCACAGCGCCCAAATGCAAGCGAACGGGCGAAGCAACTCCCTCCTTGACCGATCAGCACTAGAACGCATAGAGTCCCAAAAAGAGTTAGCCGAGGATGCGTTGAGCCAAGTAACATTGAGGTCCTCCCAGATAGTGCCGGAGCTCGGGCATTGGAAAAATAAGTGCTGCAGAGTCTCCACATTTTTGCCACACAGCACACAATCCAGAGAGTCAGACCCCGAGAAAAACCTTGCACATCTATCTCGGGTCAAGACCCTCCCACGCCTCAAGAGCCAAAGGAAGAAAATCACCCTCTCCGGAAGCTTTATGCGCCACAGCCACCCAAGATCTTTGCAAAGTAGGTTCCGATCAGAGGTCTGTTGTTGCGAGATGACCTTGAAAGCCCGCCTCGACGAGAAGGTGCCGTCGCACCAAACCCAATGATCCCTGTTAGTCGAGGGCTTTGGCGCAGCCCTAAGCTGTTGCAGAAGTCTTAAGTAGTCATCAAATCGGTCGTCGGAAAGGTTGCTAGCAAAGGTAGGGAACCAATCGCTCCCGCTCCAAGAGGACGCCACCGACACCCTAGAGTCAGACGCCAGTGCACTAAGACGGGGGAAAGAAATATCCAGAGAGGTGTCCCCCGCCCATGCGTCGCGCCAGAAAAGGAACGAGTTACCATCCCCCAGCGCCGGCTTGAATAGATGAGAGAAACGCCTAACCGCGGAAGCGATCCCCCTCCAGAAAGGGGTACCAGAGCGCAAAGAGTCGGCGTCCCGCAGCATGTCCACCCCGATCGAAAGAACATCCCGCAGCATAGAAGGAAAGAACCCGATGTCGCTACCCCAAAGTCTGTTGACCCACTTTAGCATCAACGTGTCGTTAATCAGATCAAGCCTTCGAATGCCGAGACCACCATCGCACTTTCTCTTCGCCACCTCTTTCCAAGCCACCAGATGGATGCCCCGCGACGCGTGACCCCTTCTTCCCCACAGGAAGTTCCGCATAAGGCCCTCAAGACGCCTCTTAATCCCCACCGGGATCGCCCAATTCGACAGGAAATAAACTGGAATGGATGCAAGGACCGACCTGATAAGCACGAGTCGGCCACCCCGGGAGAGCATAGCCGCACTCCAACCAGCAAGCCTTCTCTCCGCCTTGTCCATCACCCTGTTCCAATGAAACAATCTTGGCCTTCTCGTGCCCAGCGGCAGGCCCAGATAGTCGATCAGAAGAGAAGAAGGGGGACTTCCCAACAGCACGCCACATGCCATCGCGGACCGCTCCTCCCAATTGAAAGGAATCATTTTGGACTTGGAATGGTTGATGCGGAGCCCCGAGAGCTCACTAAAGATCGTCAAAGTGACCGCCATCCCTCTGACCTCCTCCAGACCCCCCTCGATGAAGGCGATGGTGTCATCCGCATATTGGAGGGTTGGAGTGCTCTTGAAGTCGCAGGAGAATCCCGAGGAGAAGCCACGCGCGACCACCCTATCCGCCATCCTTGGAAGCACATCCGCCGCAATAACGAAAAGCATGGGAGCCAGAGGGCACCCCTGCCGAACCCCCCTCCTAGGCTGAAAAGGGCCACCAACGATACGTCCATTAAGCATGATAGAGAAGGATGCAGTAGTAACGCATCGGCGCACCCAGGAGATCCACACATTTGGAAACCCACGAGCCCGCAGCACCGACCAAAGAAAGTTCCAGTCCAAGGAGTCATACGCCTTTGTGAAGTCCACCTTCCAAAGAATCCCCCGCTTCCCCTTCCTCACCCAACTGTCGACCATCTCAGAGGCAAGAGCCGTGACATCAGAGATCCGGCGACCAGGAATGAAAGCCACCTGCGAGGGATGGATAAGATAGTCCAGCACCACCGCAAGCCTCCTCGCCAACACTTTCGCAACAATCAAGTATAAGGCATTTGAAATAGCGATCGGCCGAAAGTCCTCAATTGCAATAGGAGATTGAGATTTAGGGATAAGAACAATAAGAGCCCTATTGATCCCATCAAAGCCCAAGTTTCCCGTACAAAATTCCGAAACCACCTCCCAGACCTCGAAGCCCACCACCTCCCAGAAATCTTTGTAGAAGGCAATAGGGAAGCCATCGGGGCCAGGCGAGGCATCGACATTGAGATCCCATACAGCAGCCTTGACCTCGTCGACGGAGATCTCCTTAATCAGCTCCGCACAGCTCGCGGACGAGAGCATCGAGTCCTCCTCCCCCAGCCAGCACCAGCGACGAGGCAAATGAACCGAAGAGAAGTCCCTGTAGTAGTCTGCACCGCATTCCCAATAGCCTCCTCGCCCACCACTTCGCGACCCCCGAAGGAAATCGATCGAATCAAGTTTGACCGCCTCCTATTAGATGCGACCCTGTGAAAGAAGGAAGAATTTGCGTCTCCTTCCTTGATCCATTTCAGCTTCGCTCTCTGGCGCCATTCCGCCACCCTCATTCTTTCCTCCCTCTCGACCGCAGCCACCGCCGCAGTCCTGGAGACCAGCTCCTCCGAGCAGAGCTCCCTCAGCCCCTCCAAGGTGTCCAGCTCAGCAACGATGGCCTCCGCATCCTTCCTGGCAGCCATCCTAGCCTCCCGCGACCTCTTCTTGAACTTAGACAGGACGCCTCTGAGACGCACAAGCTTCTTCCGAAACCTCACCACCGCAGACCGACCCTCGCAAGCCTCCGCCCAGGAAGAAGACACCAGCACACGGAAATCATCCTCAAGCTGCCAGCACCTCTCATATCTGAAGAAGCCTGCCGTCGGAGAAGACACCTTGGAATCCCAGATGATCGGAGTGTGGTCCGAGAAAGCACGGGGTCTAGAGAGGACCACCGACAGAGGGAAAAGCTCCATGAAAACCATCGACGCGAGAAATCTGTCAATGCAAGACTTGGAGGAAGAGTTCCTCCAAGTGAACTTCACGTCCGATGCCGTTAAATCTTGCAGAGCCAGGCCGTTGACGAAGTCCGCGAAGTCCGCCGAACCCGAGTCGGAGCCTCCCCTGGACCGGGGCCTATCAGACGGACGTAACGTGACATTGAAATCTCCCCCAATCAGCCAAGGCAAATCCGCATTATCCAACGAGATCTTGCGGAGCTCGTCCCATAGGTCCTTCCTGCGAGCCGTATCACAAGGGCCGTAGGCGCAAGAGATAACGAAAGTTAGGGAGTCTTCCTTCCTGGTGAGCAGAACAGAGACAGAGTGGTTGCCCTTCACATTAGAGACAAGGGAGAACCCAGATGACTTCCAAGCAATAAGCAAACTGCCAGCACTCCCAGTTGCAGATAAAGCGGAAAACTGATCAAGCTCCCCCGCCGCGAGAGAGCGCCAAACATCATCGTCCATAGAGGCCAACTTGGTTTCTTGCAGAAGAATGACGTCGCACCCCCATTCCCTGAATCCGGACCCCAGGATCTTTCGCTTAGCCGCATCCCCCATGCCCTTACATTCCATGAAAGGATCTTCATTTAGTAACCTTGTTGAAAACCCGTGAAGGCACCACCCCCGCTGCTTCCGTCACCGCCTCTTCGAAGGATTGGCATGAGTGGTGCTCCCTTGACAGCGAACGAGCGCTTCGCCTTCTTCTGTAGCGCTTGCAAGATCTCATCGAAGGCTCGCCATCTGAAGCCTTATCATCAAGGGGCCCCGCAGCAGCCGGGTCAGGCCCACGGGCGACCCCCTCCTGTGACGATGCTCCGGCCATAGAAGAGGAAAGTTCCGCCTGGAGGTTGAGAAGCAGAGAGTTCGAAAGCGGGGCGGAGAACAAAGGAGGCTCCGCCAACGAAGGAGGGTCCGCCAACAAAGGAGGGTCCGCCAACATAAGAGGGTCCGCCGACATATGAGGATCCGCCAACATAAGAGGGTCCGCTTGCACCCCCGAACCCAAATCAACCCCCGCCCGACCCGGAAGAAGTAGAGGATCCGCCTTTGAGTTGATAATCGGGTCCAACTCAGCAACCCGACTAATGGATTGACGCGCAGCTCCGGAAGCTGGAGAAGCGGCATGCCCAAGGATAGCAAAGCCTGGTGAAAAGATCCGGAAGGCACGTCCCCCCACATACTCCCGAGGGCAGCTACCATGCACCGATTCCATGCGGTGGGATGGGCTTCACGTACAATAGCGGGAGAAGGCCTTACGTAAACATCATAGCAAGGCGCATCCCCCAAAGATGTACCCATCTGCGGCGAGATCGTCGAGGCGAAATCCCAAAGCGGCTGCTTCTCCTCGGAAAACGGAACGGCCCTCTTGTAAGTCTCCCCCCCCAAGAGCCCACCGAACCGGCAAGGAGGGAGGCGGCGGAGGAACCACCACAGACAGCTCGATTCTACAAAAGAATCTTCCCAAGTTTAATTCTTCGAAGAACACCTGGCCATCCGCCCGATCGAGGAAGGCCTTATTGCACTCCATTAGGATCTTCGTAGTTGATGGATCATCTCCCGGCGATAAGTCGTCGCTGGTAACGGCCAACACCTCACCCCACCTTCTTAGAGGTCGCCGAAGTCGATGAACAGACCTAGACAAGAAAGGGACCCCCCTGACCTCAGCCACACACACCTCCAACTCCGAGCAAGCACCGTCTGCAAACCGCAAATCCCTCCATACGATGCCTCCATGAGGCCCTGCATGAAGCAAGCGGGAACGCTGGTTCATTAGAAGACCTCTAACGCAGCATCTTCTCGAACCCAGCAAGAACAGGTCTCCCGAGAAGCTGGTCCCCAGAAGGCCGAAGAGAATGTTGTTCACCTCCTCGACGAACATGCACTGATTCAGGAAAACCCCCACCAGCACCCTACCTTCACGCAGGCCACGCGCATCGCCTGCCCCCCCATGCGAGGAACTCGCACCCCCCCCCCAAGCGAGCAACTTACACCCCCCGCCACCACGGCCTCGGCCATCATTGACCCCCCAGCAACACGCACCCCCCTCGAGGCGAACGCTGCATGAGAGCTAGACTCCTTCCTCCCGCAGCCCCAGCCTCCCTCCGCCGAAGAGCGCACCCCCCCCCCCTGCGACCACCTGCGCGAAAGACCTGCTTGCATCGACCGAGGGAAACCCTATAACATGAAGTTTCAGGGACTAAAATGTAAATAAAACAAAGTTTTTCTTGTAAAGAGGTCCCTGGGAGGACTTATATGTAATTAATAAAAGTCGGAGAGGCCCAGACGTAATTTACCCTTAGAGGGGTATTTCTGTAATTTCTAAAAATGCCAGAGGTCTTGATGCAATTTTCCCACCACGCACGTGCCTCGCACGTGCGTTCGAAGGCTCGGTGGGGGAGGCGCGTGGCTCGGGAGTCGGGGCTCAGGCTCGAGAGCCCTTGCTGTAGAGGCGAGGCGACGGTGGGAGCGGGGCGGCCGAAGCGCTTGGGAGGCGCGGGCAGACGATGGGGCGGAGGAGCTCGGTCGACACACGGCCGAGCGGTGGGAGCGCGGAGGAGCAGCGGTGTCGCACGGCGGGGAGGCGGTGACCAGCGAAAGAGCGGCGCCTTAGCATGGAGGTGGAGGTGGCGGAGGCACGGGTTGCGCGCGGCGGTGGGCGCTGCGCTCCTGCGGAGGAGCTTGGCCTCAGTAGCAGCGGCGGTTGGCGATGGAGGAAGAGACGGCGTCGCACGGCGGAGGTGCGGTGAAGGGTAGCAGAGCCCAGCAAGGGACGTCTACCTCCAAATAGTTAGGCCGAAAAATCGGGGGGGGAGGGAAGGGGGTGTGTGTGCAGTGACGGGATAGGGGCCCCGGCCTGTGCAAGGCCGGCGGTAGAAGCAGTTGGTCTTGGTGGAGTACCTGGTGGTTGGTGGAGCTTCGAGCTCCAGTGATAGCCTCGAAGTGACGGTAAAGCCACGAAGCTCAGGCAGCGAGCTGGGGCTTGCTGCAACACGAAGATCCTTCGTGGATCACGCCAAGGGGCCCTCGCCGTTGCCGTCTGACAGCCTACTGCTGTCACCAGTAGGGATCGAAGCTTGGAGAGATGATGGTGGATGATCTTTGCGGTCGGCGAGGGAGAGATTTATAAGAGGAAGGTGGATCAGTTACGCGCGAGGGGGGAGGTGAAACGGCCATGCAAGGCAGCTTGATGGTCGCGCATGGCGAAGGGGAAACGGTTGGGAGGAGCTCGTGCGTGCGTTGGGGGAGAAGGTGACAGGGGTCACGTGCTAGGCACGTGACCCGGAGGGGAAGGGGCTGGAGAGATAAGTGGGGTGCCACGTGGCACGCCCAGGGGCTGCCACTAGAAAAGAAATAGAAGGAAACCTCGGATCAAAAAATTTCTTTCATGAAAGTTATTCGTATCGATGAGATCTACAACTTTCATGAACAACCCATAAGCAAAAGAGGTCACCTGTGCGAAGTGGTATTTTTGGCGGTTCTCCATGTGTATAGAAAACCAGAATTTTAGGATTTTTGTAATTTTTTTGGTGGTTTTAAAGGGGATAAAAATTATAGAAAAAATACGATAAAATGCAAGAAAATTAATTACACACTAATCTATTTTTTTATTTTTAATGAATAAGAAATTAGGGAAATAAAATAGAAGTAAGAAACACACAACTTTTGCACAGACCGACAACGGACACTTAGACTCAGTCAGTTCCTTCGATTTCAGTTTTGATCTGGATTTGGATTTTTACGTCGCTTAATAAAACTTTAATCAAAGGACACAAATAAAAAAATAAAATTAAAAGGGTTAATTAATTATATAAAAACTCAGGTCAAAAATAGCAAAAAGTTGAAATGCGCAAAAGAGGCCAAAACCCAACTTTCACATATGAACTCTGAATTTTACGAAATTGGTCTTGTTTTGAAGGTATTTGAAAATGGAGTACTTTAAAAGTGAGTAGACCAAAATCGGATACTGTGTGTGGGAGACATGCTCATTTTAGTCCGTCAGATGTGAAATTAGACTTTGGGATTATTTGACACTTATTGGGGTTAGTATTTTTTTGTATTTTTTGTTTAATAAGGTTAGTAATATCTACACAATGGAAGTAGTTTTGGGTCAATCGGGGTTAGGATGGATTATTTAAAAATGTGAGAAGTTAGCGGCTTTTTGGGCTAATTTATACTTAGGATTTTTAATGCAATTATGCATGATGAAATGCAGATATTATTTACACATGTATGAATGCTAATAATGCTCTATTAATGATTAATTACAAGTGAATGATGGGGAACATAGCCTAAATGACCAATTTTAGCATGATGAATACGAGATTCATCAATAGGTGGATACTTTTTCTACTTGGCAAGTCTACCAAGGTCAAACACAAGGACATGAGCCCCTCCCCGTTGATTTATCGGAAATTAAAGATTAAATTTGAGTGTATAAATTCAATGATCTAAGTCTTCTGATGCAGACACAATGCACGTAACAAAAGAATCACAGACAAAGTGCAGAAAATAAATGATGCAGATGATTTTGCAAGAAATACAATGATCATGTATAAATAATGATGCATGTAAACAGAATGATAATGTATTTTTTTTATTTCTTTTTTATTTTATTATATGCAAAATAAATGAGAGACAGAATGCAAGGAAATGAGTGATGCACGAAAATGTGAGTGATATGTAATGCAATGATCGATGAGACATATGACACTTTTCTTGTGATTTTTAGCAAATAAAAATGATGCAACAATGCAATAAGATGCAAGATGTATGATGATGATAGCGCAAATGGACAAGCAAGCAAAAATATACCCTAAAATGATTTAATCATTGAGCATAAAAATAAAGAGGATCAATTTCAATATCAATTAAAGCCCATGTATCCTCACAGTTCGAATAATGGCATTGAGATTAGGAATATATGACACATACTCCACTTACAATAGAGCATGTTTAATTAAGTGTCAAATCAGAAAAATACTATTGCCACAATGAAAAGAATAAAATTATCTACACAATGAAACTGAATTCAATGAAAATGAAGTTCATATGCTCAAGATATTAAATAAGAGTGCAAGGACATAAATATAAAGAAAATACGAAAAATGAGATAAATATACAAAAATATCCTATAGGGGCATAAATGTAATTAATCAAAGCTGATAAAGCATCCATGCAATTTGCCCAAGCACGGCATATGAGGTATGCGTGCTTGGGTTGGACCATTTTGCAATTCCAGAAAAGTCAAGGGTATCCATGCAATTTGCCAAGCCCGCACGAGCCCGACACACATGCGGGCCAGGCTTGTAAGCGGGGCCAGGTTCAGGGCAGGGTCGAAAGGTGGCTCGATCGGTTGTAGGTTCGGAGCTGATAGAACGGAGCTAAAGAGGAAGCTCCGACCATTGACGCGTTTACCTATAGGGGAGTTAGATGTGCATAGCCGAGGCATGCTTGAAGTGGATGGAGGTCTCATGTGCGGACAAGGAGGTTCCCTTAGTGGGTTCTTCTCCAACCATAGTCAGAGAAGAATGCCTAGGGTGATAGAGGTTCTGGTGGAGAAGAGAGGTGAGCAGAAGGCAGCGCAGAGATGGAGGACGTGAGGTGATGCGGATGGAATGATAGGATCAGAGTGACATGGTGCGATTGGTGTGAATAAATTCGAAGAAAACATAAAAAATGCTAAAGAAATACATGGAGGATCAAAGAAGAAGAAGGAGGATGTCGTGGCCTGGGTACAACATCGGAGGTGCTTGGGGTCATTGCATAACATGCTCGGCCGGAGCACGGTGCTCATGGTGAGCCTAGGGCGGCCATAACATGGCCATTAGGGCCTTGGGTCAACACCACGACGGAGGCGGTCATCATCCCTCGATCCCCACTCCTCTATCACGTGATAGAGGAGAGGGCTTGTCCTTAGACCAAAGAATTGTTGGACGAGGTGTTTAGGTGGCCGGAGGGGAGATTTTATATATGAAGGTCTCCGGCCGTTACAGTAGGGTCAGGGGGTTTTACAATTGGGGGGATGGAGCAGAGTGGGACGTGGCTCTGAGGTCATGAAGGATCTGTGAGGAAGACAGGAGTTAGGGCTACATTGGGGATCGTTTAGATAGTGGAGAGGGTGGTTGAGGTGGGTGCTAAAAATGGAAGGGGTGTGGGGCTCGACGCAAGTGGGGTACGTTACAGGAAGAAGACGAAGGTTGTGGATCGTTGGATCTATGATCCAACGGTCTAGGTAGAGGTGGGAGGCGAGGGTTCGGATCAAATCAAAGGATCTGATCCAACGACTAGGAGTATGGCGCTGGGGAACGTCTGTAATGGGATAAGGGATAGATCCTACAACTAGGAGGGACGGGGTGACGTGGAGGTTTACAGGGCGTTGGATGGGCAGCCATCCAATGGTTGGGATGAAGGCAGGGATGAGTGGCATTTATCTCATCTGGGGAAGATCGAAGGGTGAAGAGAAAGGCAGAAATGGTAGGTTGAGAAGGAGGTAGGCAGAGGAGCATCAGATGACCAGAAAGAAGGGTGTGTGGCGTAAGGGGAAGCGTGCCACATGACGGCTCTAGAGAGCACCACGTGGCCCAATCAGAATATTAAAAAAATAGTAAATCAAGAGAAATTCAAAAATAAATAAAAGGAGGTAAAATTAACAAAAAATCAAAATGAAAGCTGTAGATATCGATGAGATCTATAAGTTTCATGTTGGAAAAAAGTCAAATGAGATCAAATAGACAATACACAAAGATGGAAGCATTTTAAAGGAAAAAAAAACATTTGATTTAATTCTTTTGAGACTTTTTTCTCTTTTAATTTTTTTACATCAAAAAAATATTTACAATATTTAATCTAAAATTTAGTGAGTTTTAATATGAAATAAAACAAGGAAAATAAAGAAAATAAACAGATTATTTTTTTACAATAATTAGGATTATTTGCAGGAGGAGGATTATTTGTTAATATTGTGGAATTAATGAAGTTTTTGATTGATTTGTTTATGTTCTGAGGATAATTAAGGAGTATAGTGATAATCGATTAGAGATTCATCATACCCCTATACTTAAACTATCTCGTCCTCGAGCATACAAAGAATGAAGGAGTCGAATTATTTCCTGACAGTGCATGTGAATTTTCATGGCTCAATTCATCAAAGACCCTTAATTTGAGTGATCCTAAAATTATGAGTTCAACCATGCTCTAATCAAAAGGAATCCTTTTGTGATTATGAGAGTCTTTGTTTTTTACATATAATATAAGGACATGCCATTACTGTACTGCAAGCATGAGAGTCAAGTCGAGATGTCACCCAATGTCCCAGTACATGAGACTCTCCTCTAGACCTAATCCTCAACACTAGGGAATAAGTCTTTTCCTGTGTTCAATCCACTGTCTCATTAATTTGTCAGACTGGAAAGTGTAAACGGAAGGCCAGATAATGGAGGGCATAGGATTATGTATTTTTTTCTCTCCCTCGCATTGGGAACAAGGATCCTCTCGAGTGTCTTATATTGATTTTTGGTTGTTTGTTGATCAATGTGTCCGTCACGAGAGCTCGGAGTCGTCTACAATTGCTTTCCTGGGAATACACCGGGGTGTGTCTCTTTTGAGTATCTAAGATACCTTCGACACCCAGACTTGTATCATTGTACGATGTATAGCCTTTTTGGGTGCTAGGCTGACTCCTGATCCTAATTAGCTTTGGTCCAAGTGGACACTTTGCAATGGTTGGGAGCGCTCACCCGACTCCATCTTCGTTATCCTCTACTTCCCAGTAGTGCACTTCGCTAGTGCTTCTTCCCTACCTCCCTCCCCTTCTCTCAGTTTCCCAACCTAGTCCTAGGGTGGTGGTGGATGGAATAGAAGTCATAAAGAGTGAAAGGGTGGGGTATTTATATGCCAGTGGGATGCCTACGCGTCATCCCCAGTCGGCGTCTAATCAACATGACTGCCGATATCATTCTTCACCTGCTACGCAGTACTGTCCCAATCAACCTCCCTATCATCACCAAAACTATGGGCCATCCACTTCATGTTTTTTGCCAAGCTTATTAGAAGCCCATACATTTCTCCGATGACGCTTCATTAGCGCTAATCGTGATTAATTAGCGCTAATCAAGATTAATTAGTCTCAACCATGATTAATACATGTTAATCTACGATTAATGTTTTCTAATCACGATTAGTACTTTCATCATTAGACTTCTTATTTATGATTAATTAGTGCGAATGACAATGCTTAAGGGTTAATGACAGTTTAACTGACTTCATCCTCTTTTATTTCCAAACCTCATAACAATTCAAAACAACCTCCTATTCAGATGAAATAAGTTACGTTGGATTTGCCTCATCGGGCTGGAACTAATATCCATATATACAGTAGAATCCAAAGAGGTTGATTTTAGGGATTCAAATTAGAATAACCACTGCATTCAACCGCATTTTTCGAGAGTTTCTATGATTCGAAAAACACAAAAAAAAATTATATCAGATTTATCTTTATTGAATGTTTTATCCATGCATTTAATCTAATTTCAAATCTGAGGTAAAAAATTTGACATCAAATCAGAGCACTATCTCACTCAGCTCAGTGGCATTGATCGATTAGTATTGATCAGAATGGAGTGATGTTGGAATTAAACTAAAAATCTAAAATGATTAATCTTGTTAAATGTACACATGATATACTAAATATATGGGGTTTGAATTCATGATATGAAAGGTTACTTTAGAATCAAAATGAGAAGGAAATAGGAAATCACATGTTTATGATTCATTGAACATAATTAGACGTGAAAATCTTAATAAATGAAAGGAACAATTCCTTATCATGAAGATTAGAATGTTTCTACTTAAACATTCACTTAACTATAATAAACCCTCAGGTATTCAACACTAATTAGTCAAAAAGAGAAATCAAATGTAGGTATTTTATACTACAACTTGATTAGAATAAGATGAGTATTACAATAAAGTTCTGATCAGTATTACATTAAATTCCAGATCATATTTTTTGATAATTGGTGTGATCATATGAAATTTGTGTGGTGACGCGGTTGGAACCCTGACCCTGCATGCTTGGTATTCGTTGGTCTCTACGATAGAGGTGTTCTCCCGTGTTAAGTATGTGGCGCACGGTGCAAAATTTTTTGTGATGCTTGGGTAGTTGGAGTTAGTGGTTATAAGGGTTTAGCTAGCACCCTTGGGTCCCCCGGGTAGAAGGCTTTACAGACTCGATCCCAATACCTTGTGAGGATTGGATGACATGTAGGTTCGCCTGTGCCTCGAGGGGTTGCGAGACATCGTTCGAGAGCATGTAAAATGTGTTGGTCTTCAACTTTAATAATAGGATTAACATGAGTGGCTAATGAGTGCCATACACTCGAGCTAGTTACTCGTATTGGTTCTATGAGGAGAGTTCAAGATGTGGTTAACGAAGGAGGCCGTCTTAACGATTTGCCTTCGCACATTGAGTAAATGGAAGGTGGTCTTAGTTTTTCAACTACATTGATTGTGGTGAATCAGATCTTGAATCCCATATACTTACTTGAGTTATGCCTATCTCCCAGGACTTTTAGCGACATGTAGTTGTGGTTTTCCGAGTGAGTTGCCTTGGCTTTTGTATTCTACTTGTGTTGTTTACATGGTACTGGGTTGTGTTAAAATCAGAAGTATATCTAATCGCTAATCTAGTGGAATGGATGGACTTTGAATTGATTAGTAAAAGGATATAGTTGAAAAATTAATTAGGATGTCTTGCTTCATAACACGCCTATAGAGTCATCTCAACCTTAAGATACTTCGTGTCTTGGAGTCATAATAGACCTTCATGGTCAATATCACAGACTAATTCCTTTACTAACAAAAAAATGGATAGTGATAATGATGGCAGTTATAAATCTAAATGAAATGATAACCTAAGTCTCAAGTTACTCGTAGAGCTTGCTTGAGAGAAAATGTTCATGTCCATTGCGTACTTGTTTAGTTCGTCTGTTCAATTTTAGTTGTTATTTTTACATGCAGTTACTTCTTTCTGGTTGCTGTTATTGCGTAACCTTAACTGGAATAATTTAGTACTACACAACTTTGCTCATAACATATCCTCTTCCATGTAGTCCAACAGGTTCGTAGATCCCACCATTTCAGTACTGTGCAGTTCTATTGAGGAGGAGCTATCAAGTGTAGTTGCACCGTACGAGTGTTATGGTTGTTTTGCAGTGGCCACTTTACTCCAATTATAGCAATTTTTGAGAGACTTGTACATGTATATATACTCTGATGCATTACTGGTTTTGTATATTTCGTGGACATGGTATATCTCAATACTTGTCTTGTAACATCATGTGGTTATGTAAATGAAATGGAACTTTATACTAGTTTGTTTCTTTACATTACCTACTTGCTTATTCTCCTAATTGTTATATATATTAAATATGTATTTTGAATGTGAGTATGGCGTTTATGAGATAGTTGTTGAGTATCGTAGATTTATGGGTATGACTGACTAACATATAAGAGATGGGGTTTCCGAGTTCCGAGAGAGTCTAAGGAAAGTATTTTGAAAGGTCAATTAATGATTCTTGATCCCGTCAAAGGTACCATCATGCGAAGGGATAAATGAGGGTCATCATGATGGTATCAATGAAGCATGGGGTTGTCGAGGATGGTCGAAAATCAAGGTCGAATGTTGTATATCGACGTGGTATAGAGCACAAAATAGCGTGTGGATAGGAGGAAGGTGACGTGTCACCTTCTCATTAACCTCAAAATTTCAATACTTGCAAAATGTAAAAGAAATAAAAGGAGATATAAAATGAAAAAAGTCCAGATAGAAAAGTTGCTAAAAAAGTTAAGATATACCTTATTTATGAAGTGTATTTTTACTAATTCAGCTTGTTTTAAAATATAGAAATTTAGGTAAATTGTTATAGGTTTTTAGTACTTTATTTTAATTTGTATGATTTTTATTTCTATTTTCTTGTCAATAACATGTATCTTATATGTTTCATCTTGATTATATATTATATTGAATTTGTGTTCACATTTTTGTTGATTTTTGATTTTACCATATGCAGTAGTCAAGAAATAAGGGAGTTAAAACTTATGTCAATTATACATATATACAACGATCATAATTTTGTATCTTTTTCATTTTACTTTTTATTGTGTTTTATATTTTCATATGAAATTAGAATATACAAGTAATACATATACAAAATTTAATTCACATAAAAAAGAAGCTCATGAGTGCTCTGCATAAGTTATACAAGGTGTTAGTGCAATTGTACAATCAGTCCTGAAATCGACTTTGCACAAATAGACCTAACTCAACTTTAAAAACATTTTTCATATTTAGGAACACTCTAGGGCTGAACACTAGAAGTGAGTAAGGTTGGATTAGAGTTCATATACATGAGATAAAATTTTTGAATGCAAACGTAATAGAAAATACAGGTGGATACTTTTAATATTTGTGTACGGTGGCGTTTTTTTGTTATTTTTCATTTTTCAGTACTTTTTATGCAATTATGAGAATTATAAACATATTTATATTAATCAAGTTGTTTAAAAATAAATATGTAAGCATGTACATTTGTTTATAGCATGTCTAAATGTGTATTGCGATTTTATGTCTCATTATTTAACTTTCTGCATGTTTTCCTACTCCTCACTTATTGTCGAGTTGACTGAGGCCCATAATCTCAGTCTCTATGTGAGATTTGTAAATAGACCTTACACACCTATTTATTCGATTTTTTTGGCCAATATGCCCACACATGCTTGCATACATTTTGTCCATGCTTTATTTCTGTTTGGATTTGCTTCTTTACAAATTTTATGTATTTTTTAGTCAATCTATTCATCTTATTTACATGTATGTATTTACATTGTCCATGCTTTATTTCTGTTTGGATTTGCTTCTTTACAAATTTTATGTATTTTTTAGCTAATCTATTCATCTTATTTACATGTATGTATTTACAAGAATGCGGTATTATGATGCAAATACATGTTTTTGTTAAACTGATTAGCTTCATTTTCATGTATTAAGTAGATGGAAACCTGTGTTTAACAGTGTATTGCAGGTATTACATGTTATATGATAATGGGAATGAAATAGACACTACAATCATTTATGAAATAAGACAAGATTCTACAAGTAGCTTAGATTAATGAAAGATGACAACTCAAGAGCCTCATGAACCATAAGGGTATGGTCATGTAGTAGCTATATGAGTAGTTCTAAACTAATGCACCATTCTGATGTAGTGAGTTGAGTGGTAGATTCATAACTCGAAATCGAACAGTGTATAAGAAGTGCATTGTGTATAATACCAATCCAACTCCAAACATGTAGCAACCATTGTTATTTATCTCTTGTTTTAAGTATGCAAAACTTGGATCAAAGTCGAAGAGGCATGCAAATAAAGTGTAATTCAATACTTAAGTCACTTACCCTGAGTTAAGTAGATGTCAAACTTGTGTGTTATTATGTGTTTGCATATAAACATGTTTTTAAATTTTTATTTGATTTTTTTTATTTTTTTTGGATTTTTTACATATAATAAATGTAAATTATTTTATACCTCTTTATTATATTGAATTATTTTTAATTTTACAATCATTTTAATCCTCAAAAATTCAATTATTCTTTTATAATAAAAGGTATATATTTAAAATATATATAGAAAATGAGAAAGAGAATGATTTTAATATATATGAAGGTGGCACGAGTACAATAAAATATTTTTAGCTTTTTTGGAGATGTTCAAACCTAATAAAATAGTAAAATAAAATTAAAAGGATTTTATCACTTGTATCCTCCTTAACTTATGCAATATCAATAATATCTCTTCTTTTTTGTAATATCAATTGGATCTCTAGTCTCTTACAAAATGCACAGTCCTTCTCTTTCATTAAGGTAAAGTAGGGGCATAATTGATATCACAATGGATGATACTGTGACTTTGTAGGATGTCTAGGGTACAATTATTTTACAAAAGAAGAGGGCATAACTGATATTATAGAAGCTAAGAAGGGAACACGTGAAAAAATCCAAAATAAAATAAGATATAAGTTTTAAAGAGGACTTGAAGGGGAGTTTGTTCAATTTGAAAAATAGGATTAACGAAAAAATAGGCTCATTTTGTATTCCATAAAAGAGTGTATACACATTAGAAGCTCAAATTAGGGAAAATGCGAGTACAGAAAAGATTGGAAAATATGAAAATTTGCATAGGAGAAACTCATGTAAACAAGACACATGCATATGAGAAACTTATATACACTAAAGGAATTCAAATGCAGCATATCAGCAACAACCATGAACATGTGCATAGAAAGAAATCACATTAGTAGGAAAATATAGTGGCAAAAAGTTGAACATATGTAGAGGGAACTTCATAACAGCACCATAAATCATGAATATTTGCATGACAACAATTCAAAATAGCGAGGAAAAAGAACACTTGCACAAGGGAAACTCATTTGACCAAGTTATTCATGTTAACAAGAAAGCGAGACCAATGTATATTCAAATTCCTATTATGAAAGTCATGTTACTAACAACGAATTGGCAAAAAAAAAGTAGGCAAAAATCATATTAGTATATATATAGCTGCCAAAAATTATAAAACCAAATACTCATATTAGCGAAAATATGCACACGAGGAATTCTCATTAGTAGCGATAAAAAGTTGAACATATGCAGAGGAGAACTCATAATAACACCATAAAATATGAACATATGCAAGATGACAACTCAACAGAGTAAGAAACATGAACATTTGCATGAGAGAACTTCATTTGATTGTGCCAATCATGCCAGCAAGAAGTTGAAACTAACATGTATGTTTAAGTGTTAAGAAATTTATATTACCAATAGCATATTGGCAAATAAATAGGAGGCAAAACTCATATTAGTAAAGATATAGCAACCGTAAATCATAAAATCAAACATTTATTTTGCAAAAATCATGCACATAAGGAATTTACATTAGTAAGAAGATCATACTAGCAAAAACCTGGATGTAAGTAGAGGACAGACCCATAACAACATCAAAAACATTAATATATGCAAGGGCGAAACTAGTATATGTTATGAGGGGGCCATGACCCCACCATAATTATTATATGTCACTTGTACGATGCATTAAGTTTTTAATATGACTCATCTTTAATTGTATTATAATTAATGTTGTTAAAAAAGTTGTAGAATCATTATATGTTCAAGTGGTAAAGTAACATGGTTACTATTTTGGAGATCAGGGTTCAAATCTTTTCTCCTTCAATTTCACTTTCTTTATATAGTTTATCCAATCACTTCCAAACATGACAGAACTATTTATATGTCACTTGTACAATGTATGAAGTTTTGAATACGACATCTCTTTGATTGCATTATAATCAATGTTGTTAGAGAAAGGTTGTAGAGTCATTAAATGGTTAATGTAACATTGTTATTATTTGGAGATCAGGTTCAAATCTTATCTCCGTCAATTTTACTTTCTTTATATATTTTATCCAATCACTTCCAATGTATCAAAATAATTTGATATATAATTGTATCTGAGTTTATCTCTCCTATTATTTTTAGTACTTCTTGTAAATAAAATAAAATTTATCAATTCCTTTTAACCATGAACTTTTTGTTTTAAAATTTCACGTGATAATTTAACCTTTTAAAGATGGATTTAGAAAGGCTTGAATTATTATATCTAGCAAATTTTAAAATTCACCACTGAAAATACCAATCTATTTGAAAATATAACGTTAATAGTAGATTTAAATTGTATGTTTATCAAAATTGAAAGAGATTCGTTTTAAAAAAACTAATTCTATTTTAAAATTTATCATTCAAAAATACATACATTTTTTCCTTTTTGAGTATACATAATAGTTCTATACTTGGCACCTCCTTGATAAAATTCCTGGTTCCGCTCTTGAATATATGCACGACACCACCAAATAGCAAGTAACATGCTTTCGAAAAAAAGAAAAGCAAGTAACATGAATATTTATACAGGAAAACTCATTTAACCAAACCGTTCATGTTAGTAAGAAGTCGGAGTAATCATGTCAGGTAAAATATGTTACCAATAACATATTGACAAAAAAGGGGAAAAAACTCATACTAACAAAGATGTAACAAAAAAAGCAATGTTAAATATTTATATCGACAAGAATTATTAATAGAAATGTCTCCTCCTCCTCGTATACTCCTACCTAATCCAGAGATTACACTATTTTGGCGATATGGTGATCATCTTGACTTTTATCCCACTAATCGAATGAGCTCGTGGGGAATAAGAAAGCTGGAATAAATGGTTTGTTCTTTTATTATCATTTTTTATATTGACAAGAGTAATTTGTTGTTTATTTGTTGCTCTTCAGAATGTGGAATAAGTGTAACTTATTATGAAATATACGTGAACATGAGAAATATAATAACTGTTAATTAAAGGGAGAGGAATAGAAGAAAGTGTAATAGTTTTTGAAGAAGAAAGGGGAATTGTTATTCAATGAACAAGAAAACCTCGAAATAAATGGAGAAATCCCGAATTTTCTTTTCTGAATCATTATTCCCCTAAGTTCAACTTCAATTTCAAATCCATAAGTATTGAATTAGAGATGCCATCGTTTTCAATTGGCTTTTGATGTAATCTCCAACATGCTAATTTAATTTAAGGATTTTTACATCACAAATCTTAAAAAATCTGTAAATACCTCGTCGACTTTGTATTCTTCGTAATTATCACATAAATCCTATAAAATTACCTTGTCTTATATCATGTTCGCTATTGTCAATTTTAATTTTATTTGAGTTAATAGCTTAGGTTAACCTCGAGTTAATCTAACCATAAACAAATGGATGACGGATCTTCCACTCCTCTATCCTTTCATAAAATTTGGATGGTGGATTCCACTCCTAATGTTGTGCACTGCTCATGGTCCTATGCCCATGGCTCGCCATCACCATGTTTGAGTATGCAAACAAGAAGACCTACGACACCTTCATTGCAACCATCTTTCCCATGCATGGCTTCTGCATCTTCACCGATGACGCGATCAGCATCATCTCCACCATCTTCAAGGCCCTCTTCGATATGCCTCCTTATGCGATCGACCCCCTTGGCTTCACCATCCCAGAGGCCGACTACGTACGCATCATCCTTATGTTCGGGGCCCTTCCAGCCGGGCTCACATATTACTGTTGGAGGAGAGAGCGGAGATCGCACACTACACCATGCTCGTCATCAAGAACGCCATGCAGGATACGAACTACATGTTCAATGGGATGATGATGGAAGACATCGAGGCAAAGCCGAAGAAGGTGCATACACTGCATTCTATAGCTAGAACCTCTTCCAAAAGACATCTTCAACACCATCAGGTGGATTCCCAGGACCATCACCATGAGCGCATCAAGGAGGTTAATAAGATCGCCCATGCCCAGACGCTCATCGCCCTCTGTATCGCGCAGAGACTGCCGCGACTCCTAAGCCCAAAGCAACAATCCCCCTTGTCCCATTGTCCACGTTGTTGCTCATCATGAATTGTATGGGCAATGCCACAATGAGAGGATTCGACCGAACCTTGAGAAGATGCAAAAGCTCAGGATCTTCGAACTCATGCTTTCGTTTGGTTGCAGGGTTGGACAGGGTTGGGTTGAGCAGGGGTACCCCTGTGAATAGTAAACTGTGAGGAGGAGAACCCTGTTTGGTTGCAGGGCCAACCCGGGTTGGGCCAAGCCAACCCTGCCCAACCCTGCAACCAAATGAGCCCTTAAGATCAAGGCCTCGAAGAGACTATATAGGAAGATCCCAACCCTTCGCCACAGTCGCCCTTGAGACGTTCCTAAAGGTTGTTTGACGAAATGCATAAGAGAATGTTTACATGGATCATAAAGGGGTAGCTCCCGGTGGAAGGCGAGGGTTAGGCACAAAAGTGGTGAGTGAGGAGGGGAGAGACTCGAGCAGTGTAATGAAAAAAGATTAGGAGGGGGGGGGGGGGGGTGAATGGCATGAGAATGCAGTTTTAATGAAAAAAAGACACACTTCACATATTTTCAAAAGAATTCGCTAATTTTAATGGTTAAATGGATGTGAGTTAATCACAAGGTTGCGATGTAAAACTTAGCAACTTTATAGGGGTTAAGGTGATAATTAAGAAAATACAAGGTGAAGAATGTAATTTACAAATGCGTAAAAAATCCTATTAATTTAATTTAATATATTATCTTATATATGACGAGATCTCATACGATGCTACCAACAGTCATCATACATACATACATTGAGTTGATCCAACTACTTTCTTACAGTACTTTACAATACAAGAAGCCTACTTATTATATCAACGACGCCCTGAGTAAAAAAAAAAGGTCACAACTGGACCTTTTTCCATAACTTAATTATCCAAAGTGCACATAATTACACCCAAATTCACATCCACAGAAAAAAGAGAGCAAATTGTACCAACAGATTTCGATTCCACCAAAAACGATTCAAATTTATGAACGGAATCGACCCGGACCGGACCGAACCGGACTGCGCACAGGTTCACGATTATTACGAACGCTGCCACTTCCCCCACGAACCCGCCATCTGCAAGCGGCAGATGGGAATAGCCCAAGAGAGAGGGTCTCTGCTCGTCAGCGCCGCAGATCTAAAAACCAGAGATCCCCAAGCAGCGAGGTCTCCTCGATAAACAAAGTTGCCAACGCGGATTTCCCGGAATCCTATCTCTCCCCGCGCCAATTTCATTCCCCGCATCAAATCGCCCGTTGTTCTTCGGATTGGATCGATCTCGATCGTGCAAGCCCTCGATTTCTCACAGGTCCAGGCGTTTTCTATCCATTTGATCCGAAATACGAGGCCGGCGGGGCAGCCCTAAGTTTCAGATTGTGGGATTGGGAGAAGCATGGACAAGGGGAAGAACAGGGGCGATCTCCTTGCCGCGGGACGCAAAAAGGTATTTTTTTCGAATTTCCACCCCATTTTGCGATTTAGAGATATGGGAGAGAGTGTCGCGCTCGATTTTGATGGAGTTGGATCGTTTTTTTTTCAGCTTATGCAATTTAGGAAGAAGAAGGATGGGAAAGGGGGAGGAGGTGATCCGCAGGGTAGTCCCTCCCAGAAAGCTGGGAAGTCTACCAAGGCGTCCGTGAATTCGGACACAGCCGCCCCTGATCGGGAGTCCGAGAAGCCGGCTGAAGTGGCTCCCGAGTGCAGTGAAGATGGGGAGGCGAGCGAGACAGTAGACCTACCGGTTGCAGCGATATTAACAAGGAGTCTCACTGAAGATGATCCGAATTTGGCAGCTGATGATGCATCGAGGAGTAATAGAGGAGTACTGGAAGATGGCTGTTCTGGTGACAGGATAGACACCCATGGTAAGGTAGAGATTCCGGCTCACAAATTTTTCGTCTTTGGATGCTGGGGATTTGTAGTGTATTTCAATTCTCACTTGATGCTTGTTAGGGACAATGCAGGAATGCAGCAGCTCAGGATTGGACGAGAGCAATGGTAGTAGAAGCTTTGCCTCGGAGAGTACTAGGCAAGATGGAAACTCTGATTCCGGTGTTCATCATTTTGATGACATGAAGGCCGACATTCGATGTGAGTCCAGAGTGTCCACCTCTTCAAGAGAGGACTCCGGCGTTCAAACCAGACCTGGAGGCGATAGAGCTCAGGATATATTGCAAGAGACAACCGGTGTGCATGGTGTTATTTCTACTCCTATGCTGAATCGAAAATACGGTTTGCAAAAGCCAGAGGGCAGTGACAGGGATACACCATCGCATGTTTTGGATTCCGAAAGAGACAGTGATGTGGCTGTGGAAAATCCTGCAGATGTTATTCCAGAGACTGATTCATCTTTATTTCAGCCCCAAACTCATAGGGAGAGTGGAGATTTTTGCTCCACTTCAGCTGTTATCACTGTTGTCGAAGTTGCAGAAATAAATGGTGAGCCTGAACGATTAATTCCCATCATAGATGATAGAACAAGTACAGTGACGAGTCACTTTCGAGGAAATGAGAATTCCAATGATTGTGATACCCAAATGCATGCCATCGTCAGTCTTTCGGATACCCCTTGTGAAAAATCTGAAGTTGCTGGCTTTTCTTCTCAAACTCCAGACGTTGGAACATCTGAAAGTGAAATAGGTGTAACTTTAGCTTCTGATGGAATTGAAAGAGTTAGCGATGGACTCTTTGCAATTGAAATTCAACATCCAGTTACCGGGAGCACCGAGACTGAGCCAGTTTCGGACACTACAGAAGCTAAATTTGTCTCCAGTTCAGAGGATTTGGAAAGATTAGCAGTAGGCAATGATACTTCGTTGCTGAATCAGACCATGTTACTTCCTTCATCTGACTTGTTGGACCTGCGAAGGACTACAGATTTGTCAGCCCATATGGCAGGGGAAGCTGAACAGCTGAAACATCGTCTGTACTTAACAAATGTGACAAATGGTTTTCTGCAACTACAACTTGAAGAGCAACTTACTTGCCAGGGTGTTCACAATTTATCCTTTTCTGAGAATCTGTCAGGGCCACATGATGCGGCCAAAATGGCTGAAGAAAATACTGATAGCATTTATCGGGAACTTGAGTACTGTAGGGTTGAACTCCAGGCAATGACCTCCAAAAAAGAGGAGGCTGAACTTCAGCTCATCTCTGCAAAAGGAGATAATGAGGTGTTAAAAGCGAGAATTAATGAACTGCAATCTCAAATTGAATCCTGGCATGAAGATTTAACCACGACAACAACTGAAGTTTTAGAGCTTAAAGCTGAGGTGGCAGCAGCACAAATGGAAGTGCCGAACTTGCATATGCGTCTGATCTCAGAAGAAGATGAGAGGAAGAAGCTTGAGGCTGAAAAAGAATTCTTAATTTCTGAGAACACGAAAATTGCTTGTGAGCTTTCAGAACATAAGGAGCGGTTATTTATTACTCTCAATGAACACATGCAGCTTGAAAAAGACCTAAGAGAGTCATTAATGCCACTGGAGAAACTCAGTGAGGAGAATCTCTCTCTTTCGATCTGTTTAGACTGTTATAAATTCAAATTGAAAGATCTTGTTGGCTTCCGTATCTTGCTTCCTCAAGCTGATGAATTCCATTCTGTGGCTCAAAATTTGGACATGCAAAATGTGGTCTGCAATATTGTCAGGAGAGATCTACAGGGATCAGTTGATGGCTATGGTACTGCTGTTCCAGTAGGCAAGCTTTACTCTAGTGCCATCTCCACACAGGAAGAAGGTCTGCATCCTCTCCAGAGTGGGAACTGCAATGCTGGAGATGTTAGCTCATTCCTGGTGTGGAAGAGACATTTGGAAGAGGCATCTGAAATGATCACAGAGCTTGAAAAAACAATCCAAAGTATGCACATGAGGTCAATGTCCTTAAGTAGGGTGGGTGGCATGACTACTTCTGGTATTTCAAAACTAATTTTGACTTTTGAATCAAAAGGTCAGACTTATGACAGTGTCGGAAATGAAACATCTTCTGCTGCTGAAGGCGAGGATTCGACTAATTCCTTATTATCTGCAAAGGAACAGACAAAAGTTCTGCGGGATATATTAGTACAATTGGACAGCGACATGGAAAGGGCTTCTTTGCAATGCCATGATCAAAAGGAACACATAATGCATGCTAAGGAACTTATGCTAGAAAATGAAGTTCAGAAGCTGCAGAATAATCATTTTCATGCAAAGATTCTTGAGTTGGTTCGGATATTATCCAACTGCAAAGATTTCATAGATGACCTAGAAAACCATTTAGAAAATATATCAAGAAGTACAGGTTATGATGCTGAGTGTTTCTTTAATAAATTGGAGGCGCTGCAGAATGAGGTTGTCAAATGCCTGTCTTCTCTTGAAAGGGAGAAAGCTTTAGAAAGGGAGGCGATTTTTTTGGCAATTAAGAAGCTAGATTCATCAACAGGTTTTCTTGCTCCAAGTGATGGGGATTTTGCTCATTTGGTTAATGCATCAATTGATGCTGCTTCGAATGTAATTGAATATTTGAAAAAGGAAATTGATTTGGCCAAGTTAGACTATGACACAAAATGTACTATTTACTCACAACTCCAAGGGGAATTCATGGAATCACAGAAAATTAATGACTTTGCTCTGGAAGTACTGGCTCAGATTTATGTCTGCTTCAGAGAACTAACTGATGGTTCATGTGAGAAACTGGAAGAGAAATATTCATCAACCGGCAAGTATGAGCAGTTAGATGCTATTAAACAAGACAGTGAAGCTCTTTCCAGGAAGTTGAAGAAGATGCTGCATGAGCGGGTTGTACTTCTGACTATAAAAGAGGAGCTCGAGGAATCAGTGCTGAGAAAAAGTAAAGTTACTGAGGAACTGGGGGAGAGGTGCAAGAAGTTGGAAAAGGACTTGGTGGATGTAAGCAGAGATAAAAGTGGGATTGATGCATTCTTAGTGGGCATTTTTCAAGATGTGCAAAGACTGAATAAATATTGTTCCATTTTGGCTAAGAAATATGGGAACCATAGTGCAGTCAGCTTTCCGGAAGATGTTTCTCCGGATGCAGATCTCATGAGAATTGAACTTAATACCCAATTGTCACAATTAGAAGCTTTTGTTGCATCTTTATTTGAAAAGTATGAAGAAATCAACAATGATTTCAGCTTGTGCAAGAACTACTTGGGAGAGCTAGAACCTTTAGTTAACTTTTCCGGTGATATGTCATCGATGCCGTTGCATGTTTTTCTGAAAGAAGTTGTCGCCCCAAAGCTGATGGAATCAAGTGAATTACAGGAAAGGTTGCTGTCTTTAAGCTCCTCGAGTTCTGAGAAGGGAGATGAAACACAAGTTCTGATGGAGTCTCTTAGCAAGATGGAAGAGGCACTTAAGGCGAAATGTTGTGAATTTGACTCGAAAGTAGCTGAACTTGATCTTTCGGAACGGAAGCTATCTTCAGTTCGAGAGAAGCTGAGTATTGCTGTGTCAAAGGGAAAAGGTTTGATAGTACAGAGAGATCATCTCAAGCAATCTTTGTTGGAAAAAACAAATGAATTAGAAAAATGTTTGCAGGAACTGCAGACAAAAGAAACACTGCTCCATGAGGTTGAGGCAAAGCTTAAATCATACTCAGAGGTAGATCGTATAGAAGCTTTAGAGTCCGAACTTTCTTATATCAGAAATTCTGCTACTGCCTTTCGAGATTCCTTTCTTCTCAAAGAAGAAATTCTCCAGAGCATAGAAGAAGCTTTAGAGGACTTGGATCTACCTGAGAACTATCGTTCGAAAGACATTGTTGAGAAAGTTAAGTTGCTTGCTAGATCAGTTGCCAATAACTCTTTTATGGTGAATGATTGGAGTCAGAATCCTGTTGATGACTCAAATATGGACGCAGATCTTGGAGGCTCAGATGCCTTGAAGGAAAATGAATCAGTTTCACCGGTCTCAGAAAGCGATGAATTGCGAAGGAGATTTGATGAACTCCAGAGAAAATTTTATGGGTTGGCAGAGCACAATGATATGCTAGAGCAGTCACTCATGGAAAGGCATAGCACAATTCAAAGATGGGAAGAGCTTCTGGACATGATTGATATGCCAACGTACTTGAGATCAATGGAACCTATTGTCAGGTTAGAATGGCTTGGCAAAGCACTTCCAGAAGTACAGCGTGAACAAGATTCTTTGCTAACAAAAATTGAGGATTTTGAAGAATTAAATGGGTCTCTTACAAGAAATCTTGAAGAGTTGCAGAGAAAGATTTCTCAACTGGAGGCTGCTCTTTTTACTGTTGGGAATGAAAGGGAGTCTCTGGCTTCACAAGTAGAGAAACTCAAACTTGAAAATTCTGGATTAATACTAATAGAAGCACAAAACGAGGAGTTGCAGAGAAAGGTTTTAGGGCTAGAGACGACACTAAATTCCGTCATAAATGGCAACGCGTCTTTATCCACTCAGGTTGATAAACTCAGGCATGACAAGTCAGAAAAAGAAGCCCAAAATGAAGAGTTACAGAGAAAGATTTTAGAACTGGAAATGGCACTTCATTCTGTTGAAAATGAAAGGGGGTCTCTGTTTGAAGAAATTGATAAACTCAGGCTTGATAATTTAGAGTTTTCACAAAAAGAAGCTCAACATGAGCTCGAGAGAGTTCACTTGCAGAAGGATATATCGGATTTGCAGGGTAAATTGGACGAGAGTATAAACAAGGCTGATCATAAAATTTCAGAAAGGATGAAGGACATACAGATTTTGGTTGATGATGCACTAGGGGAAAGTGAACATGCACATAAACTTTCCCGTGATAATCCTATTGATAGTTTGGATGTTTCTTTACAAAAGCTTGTGGCTAATTACACTACACTCATTCGAGAGAATTCTTTGACTGAATGCAGTAGAAATATTGCAGTGGATGAACATAAAATTTATGAACAGAAGTTGAAGGATCTGCTAGAAGACAAGGAGAAGGATTTGGATAACTTGAAATCTCAATTAAGCGAGGTATCTCATCATTTCACTCTCATAGAGGAGGAGAGAAATGCAATAAGTGGAAAGCATCAATTGCTGATAGAGGACATGGAAGAAATGATTAAAGAGAGGAATACATTGCTCTCAGACAATGGGTCGACACTGCAGAAGTGCGGCATTTTGCAGTCTGAGTTGATGGCTATGAAAGCCCAGCTGGATGAGGCTTACCACAGTCTGGGTCTTGCTGAGGAGGCAAAGAACACAATAAGTGAAGAGCATCATATGCTGAAGTTGGAATTGGAGGAAATGACTAAACATAAAAATTCATTGTTAGCAGACAGTGAAGCAACTCTAGAAAAGTATCAAGGTTTGCAATCTGAAGTTGAGTTGCTTTCAAGACAGCGGGACACTCTAACAGAACAACTTAATCAGGAGGAACAAAGATCTGCTTCTTGGAGAGAGAAGTTGAATGTGGCCGTTAGGAAGGGAAAGGGGTTGGTGCAACAGAGGGATGGCCTGAAACAAGCAGTTGAAGAACTGAGTGGTCAACTCGAGAAACTACAGAATCAGATAAATCAAAGTACAGTTGAAAATTCATCTTTGAGGAATAAGTTAGTTGAAACAGAAAGACTGATGCAGGATAATGGACAGATGTTGACTAACATACTAACTGCATTGCATTTTATTGACACTGGTGAAGCCCCTGCAGGCAATCCTGTGCAAATGCTGGAAGGAATTGGAAAGCTTTTAAAGGACAGGCTTACAACAGCTCAATCCAAGGAGCATGAAGCAATGAAGTCGAGAAAAGCTGCTGAGTTACTTCTTGCAGAGTTGAATGAGGTCCAGGATAGAGTAGATTGTCTTCAGGAAGAGTTGTCAACAAATGAGTCTGCACTTGCCCAATGTTACAGAGAAAGAGATGAAGCTGAGGCTGCAAGAGCGGACGCTATATCTAAACTTGAACAAGCAATCGTGGTTCACTCTGAAGAAAGAAAAAGAGAAGCTAATGACGTTTTACTTTTAAGATCCCAAATTGATGATTTGAGGAACAGCTTGTTAGATGCCGTGAATCTCATTTCTGAGACCTTTTCTAAGGATTTCGACTTGATCCATAACCTTGCAGCCAATGCTGACTCTATCCTAAAACTTGTGAACGCTACCATTCAATCTGACCTTATCAGGGTTCTGCCTTTACAGAAACAGTCGTCTAGAGGCATGACAAAAGAGGTAATTCTTATGACATTACACAATACGCATGCATCTTTTTTCTTATCTTTCGTGCATATGTACATATTTTTTTCCTAGTAATGCTACCCATTGCACGGATGATGAAATTGTTGGAATAGCAAGATTGGTTCTATCTTCTTTCTTTGCGTCAGCTATATGAGAAGTTAGCAAACACACCAGGAGGAATGCATATTGTTTCCAATTTTATTTTTTCACACCTTTCCAAGCAATTATGTACTTTTTTGTGGGACTCAATTTAGATTTTACATCCATGCCATTCGGAGGCCTCTTTTTTGGTTCGCCTTCCCAAAATGCCATATTCTGATTGTAGTCATATGTAGTATTTTGATTCATCTTTGAGTATTCAATTCTATTGGCTTCCGCACATAATTAGTCACATGAAGCTATCCTTTGTCCTTTGTATCTACTCATTATCCCGTTTCATTTTTGTTGAGTCTACGTTGTATTCTCACTTCCTAGATGCAACATGTTTTACAAATCAGGACAATATGTTTGCTCAAGTTCCATTGAGTTTTACAAGGTCTCCGCATAGTAAATTATGAAAACAATAGCCTCCATTCCATTCCACACGTATCTCTCATAAGTTCCAATAGATGTGCTTTACAACCTTTGGACATCCGTTCGATTATCTGTTACAGTAGTAACCAGCTAACACGGTCATCTTCTTTAAATATACTAGGCTTGGGAAAACTTAATTCAACCATAATAAGTTAGAAACACTTAATTTGCAACTGTATTGCTACAATTGCAATTGTAAAGCCACAAGCCATTTTAGTTCTACATTTCACCCCCAATATCTCGAGAACAGACTTTAATTAACCATCCATGTTGGTGTTGCAAAACTTGAGAAGAAAATATGACTATTAAAGACTGTTAGTCATTAATTCTTTACAAAAATATAATGTCATCACTACATATTAGGTTAATCCTGTAAAGCACAAGAAAACACAAGAAAACAACTTAAGCATATGCAATAATCAGCCCTCCTGCATTGCCATCTAAGAACACCACAAAATTAACATAAATAACATTGTATAGAAAAATCGCATTGCTATATCCGTCTTTCATATCGTCTAGTCTTCTAGCTGTTGGAGTTCGTCGTCGCTTGGAACTGCTTATGCAGAAATTTTTCTGGGGCAAATCTGGCGAGGATGTCTCATGCGTTCATTTAGTGGATTGGGATACAATCATGCTTCCCAAGGAGAAGGGCGGTTTGGGTGTTCCCCGATCGGAGTTGATGAACAAAGCTCTCCTTCTGAAGTGGATTGTCATGATTTAGGGTGATGGTATATAGATTGTTCACATATGTTTATATGTATTAGGAATGGCTACGGGAAGTGGGCTTGTCATGGCTACAACTGATGAAAGAACTTCAAAGAAAGATATCACGTGGAAGTACAATTATATGAATGACTAAAAAGAACTGAACAATGTTCCATGCATGTTTTGCGAGGAGGGAGACTGCTATAGGTGGAATCTATGAAGCCGAACAACATCAAGTAGGATCTTTCAAGAATGCTATAACTTGCAAGAAATTCCTTTCAGAAATGAAAGAAGAATTATGCACATATATAAATGAGGGCAAAGTCTCAGATGAAAGATTAATTTAAAGAAGAATTATGCACATATATAAATAGGGGAAAGTCTCAGATGAAAGATTAATTTGAAGGTGGGAACATTGATGTGTATGACATGAAGTTGATGATGGTGAACATGGGGAAGAAAATGTAATTGTGCTTGGGAGAATTGTTTGTCCAAGTAGCAATAGTAGTGCTAATTCACAACCTACAAAAAGGGCAAAGAACTCATAGACTCATTTATGACCATGAAAGTGCTAAAGGGGAAAGCTAAAGTTCCTATGACACAAACTTCCATGGTGGATGCTTATAACAAGAAGACGACACTCATAACCATTCAACATATAACTCACTTCTTTTATCGCACTGGTATACCATTTAAAATTACAAAGTTGCAACGTTTCAGGGATATGATTCAAGCTATTGGATTGTATTGTCCTAAATTGAAGCTACCATTATACCATGGGCTTAGAGTTCTATTACTTCATATTGAGAAGGATCACACATCCAAATTGATGGCTGGACACAAAGAAACATGTGCAAAGTATAGATGCTTTATTCCAATGCTTGGACTGATAAGAGAAATAAAAGCATATGCTTTATTTCGATGCTTGAACTGATAAGAGAAATAATAGCATACTCAATTTTGCGGTGAAACGTTCCAAAGTCACGATGTTTGTGGAATCTATCGGCGCATCATCATATGCGAACACACGAGAGAAGTCATGGTTTCAGATGTCCCTATATATCGACGATATAACGGCATCGCCAAAGGGATATCGATACCGATATGGAGATATGAGCACTATTTTCGATCATTCCTTCACAAATAGGCGTTGATATGAGCAATATTTCGGTGATATATCTCTGATATATTGTCGAAGTATTGTATCGATATGATACCAATATGGATACCGATATCGACATTTAAACCTTTGAGAGAAGTTATACGAGTTTCTTCATATATTTGTGAAGCGAATTATAGAGAAAAATATCGTGCAAGTCATACTTATTTATATTGATTATAGTGAGTTATTTATATTGATTATAGCCACTAAATTATTGTAGAGTAATGTCACATCATCCTAGTATTTTCACGTAGGCATGTTTTTGCAAGAGATTATGCCATAGTTGTACATGACTTCATGTGCGTGACATTGCACCCATCTTATGTTAGAAGATTTTTGAAAGATCCCGACGATCAAGAAGAATCTTGAAAGAGCGATTGCAATTGCCAGTCACATTTACAACCACCTTGGTCTTTTGAATATGATTAGGAGTTTACAAATGGAAAAGAAATGGCCTATCATGTCGTGATTTGATTTGTAACATTTCTTTCTTTGCAGTTTCTCCATAAGAATAAGCACAATTTGAGGACCATATTACTATGGAGAAATGGGTTACTAGCAAAGGAAGCCAAGGGTAAAAAGGTGAGGGATATCGTTTTGATGCCCTTATTTTGGAATTATGTACTCAGGCACTTAAGTACATGTGTTCTCTTATTAAAGTTCTTTGGCTTGTTCATACTGAGCAAAAACCAACTTTGTGGTACATATATGAAGTTATGGATCGTGCAAAGAAAGCAATTGAGAAAAAGTACATCAATGGAAAGGAAGATAAGTACAATGATGTATTTCAAGTAATTTTCAAAAGATGTGATGCCAACTTCATCATCCGTAAAATGATGCGTGTCATTTTCTAAATCTTGAATTCTACTATGGAAAGCCACCCATTGTATTTGATGCAGAGATCATTTATGGCTTTTACAAGTGCATACAAAGATTGGTCCTTGATGTAAATATAAAAAATGGAGAATCCTTATTGGTCCTTGATGTAAATATAAAAAATGAAGAAGCCTTCTCCCACTTTAAGTAGAGTTAACTACATGGATTCTTGCTCAAATCCATGTTGAAAGGTTTGATTAATTTGTACGTTAGCTATTGCTACCTAACACAACCCCCACAAGTAGGGATTTGAACCCTGGTCTTTTGGGTGGTAGACACATCGTACTACTACCGGACCATTGAAGTGGTCCTCGATGTAAATTTGCATAGATAAAACTGTGGTTGTTTTAGGCTCATATAAAAATACTGAGGGTATTATTGGAAATCCAATGGCGATTAGATCAAGAAACTCTAAATCTCCAGGTAACCATTACAATTTGGTAAAATTAAATAAAGCTAATTCTTTATGCTAACTTCTTGATCTGATAATGTAATGTGATGGGAGATAATATTTGTCTTTCCTTCTTTTATGTAATTTTCTTTTTCTTCTATCTCTAATATGTAATTTTTCCTCTAAGGTTTCTTTTCTTTAAATAAAAGAACACTAAGGCCTCATGAATAATCAAGTCATTATTTCTTTTCCACATAATGGAATGATAGATCTTTTTTGGAAGTTTAACTCCAAACTCGCAATGCTTAGCTATGCAGCTTTTGAGCTTGACATGTAGTTTTTCAGGGTGTGAATATAATTGGAGTGTATTTGAGCACACAATTAATTTCATGTTAAGTCAAACTTAAGTTTCTTTAAAATCAACCCTACCAGTTACATAAATTTTTACAGATTCATTCAAAGAAAAAAACGACCAGCAAAGTGATGGAGATAGTAGTTATGATGAAAAGAAGGAATATGCAGATACTATGTCTCCAAGAAACATTTTGGTTTGGAGAGAGCAATATAGATTGCAAAAACATGCTTTAAATTATGGTTAATCTATGTACGAGAATGATCCAAAATAGATCTGAATGGATGCAAAGAATCCATGTACCTTACCCTACTTAATGTGGGAGAATGCTTTGTTGTTGTATTCAAAGAAAAGAAACAGAATTAAATGTCAAAAGTTGCAAGATTTGGTGTATATCAAGTATAATCAAGCTTTGAAGAATCGATATGATTTACGAGACATCATAGATTCGATCGCTCTTAGTGAAATTGATGTTGCTAATGAATGGTTGCTAGGTCAAATGGAGATAAGCGATGCATAGGAAGATTGTCCCATATGATCTATTGACATGAGAGATATGACAAGAGCATCTGGAGTTGCAAAGACACGAACATATACATGACATCATATAAGGCATGGAGCACCTATTGTTCGATCTTCTTGTAGACGAATTGTTGCTTCACAGGACAATTGAAGACAAAGAAATATAAGAGAATGATGGGAATGGAGGTGGATGTAAAGATGTCGCCAATGATATCAATTTTGATGACGATGAAGATAACTCACATTGTACAGTCTTTTCAATTTTTAGTCATTTATCCACTTTTGTTTATGTAACTTTAATGTTCAAACTATTTCAAGAAATGTTTGAAGTTTTTATCTTTTCTAATTTATGTTTGGATGGTGTTCATTGCATGCTAGTGCTACAATTATTGTGTCATTTGTCGTTTGTATAAGTTATATAATTTTTCTAGTAAGTGTGTGTACACACATATTGTCATTATATTTTTATCGCCTCGATTGTATCAGGTCAGCGCTTAGCGCCTCAGGTATTTTGGACCCCCGGCTCCTTAGAGCGCTTTACGCCTTTTACAACACCGTCTCTTGTAAAAATTGTGCCCGCGTTGTCATAAGAGAAGACATGTATAACATGTTGTTGAGAAGGCGATGGTGAAGAAAGGGCCTAGAAACACATTCCTAGTAGTGGATTGCTAGACTGGCCTCTGGGGCCCATTCCTGGTGATGGCGGTGTTGACAGTCGCTGATCAAGGTGGATGCAAGTGGCATACTAGATGGAGAGGTGGGATTGTTCATGGTGGATATATTTTTCATACAAAATACTCTGACAAAATTAAACAGATTCCAATTAAAGAAGGGAATCCGAGATCAAAGAACCTCTAATATTTACACAAGTATTCTTCATCCCATCCCACCTTATTTGATATTCCTCGTCTGGAGATCCTCATATTTAAGAATTTTCATCATCACAAAATCAAGATTTATCTTTCACATTGTCGATGTTAAGAATAAAGTCGTTCTACTCAGCCAAGTTTTTCTTACTTTTACAGTTAACAAAAAAAACTTTTTGATAAGATCTGTGATAGGAGAATAGAATGAATTACATTAGACGTACCCGAGGCCTCTCTTATATAGGAGAATAGCCCTTGAGTTAATTACATGATAAGTACTCAGAGAAATTGAAATTACATAAGAGAGGCATAACGCTATATTTATCTTAACACTCCCCCTCAACGACAAACTTTCTCTGGGTCATCACTAGACTACGATGATTCCTGGCAAACTCTAACCCCATGAAGTAGCGAAGAGTGCCAAGATCCTTGGTCACAAACTCTTTACCTAGGAACTTCTTGGCTATCTGAATGCTTTGAGCATCATCTCCTGTAACAATAATGTCATCTACATAAACAAGAATGACAACCGTACCTCTCTGTGTCTTCTGAACAAAAAGTGAGTGGTCTGCAATGGACCTCTTAAACCCCTGTTGCTCAATCAATTCTGACAGCTTTTGGTACCAAGCTCTAGGACTCTGCTTCAGGCCATAAATTGCCTTATGTAGCCTGCATACCTTTCAGGACTCCCCCTCAGCAGTAAACCCAGGTGGCTGCTGCATGTAAACTTCCTCGTGAAGATCTCCATAGAGAAATGCATTCTTCACATCAAGCTGAAATAACGGCCAATCACGTGAAATTGCAACTGCTAGTAAAATCCGAAGCGTCGAGTATCTCGCTACTGGAGAAAACGTGTCCTGATAATCCACCCCATATGTCTGGGTAAAGCCACAGATCACCAACCTTGCCTTGTAGCGATCCACACTCCCATATGCGTGTTGCTTAATGGAAAATATCCACTTGCAGCTTACAATCGAGGCACCTCGTGAAGTCGAAACAATAGTCCATGTCCTTCGTGATGTTAAGGCCGCCATTTCTTCTTCCATGGCCTGACGCCACCTGCTCTCCTATAAAACCTCCATATATGTTCGAGGTATATTAACCGCAGAAAGACCAATGACAAACTTCCTGTACTCATCAGAAAGATGATCCAAAGAGACATGTGCCGCAAGTAGGTATGTGACACATTGACGTCGTGGCTTCCTCAACGCAATAGGAACGTCCAAATCTGCATCCTCGCTGTCCACTACAACAGAATCATCCTGTGTATGATGTAAAACTCCAGTGCCATCAGTAGAGATAATGTTATCATGACATACTTGAGGTGTGCTGGATGATCTGGACGGCTTATGAGTAGAAGAGCTAGTAGAAGACCCGCGAGTGTAAACAATGGGTAAGAATCTTGGCTCAGGTGATGGTGGTGGAGGTGGAGGTGATGGTGGCGGTAAAGGTTGCGCAGGTTCAAATGGAAGAGATGGAGGTGGAGGAACAACAATATCATCCTCATTGTTATTGGATAACCTGTCACCTGTAGGAGAGAAGTACATGATAGACTCAAAGAAAGTAACATCAACACTTACATAATGTCTCCTACTCACCGGATCATAACATCTATCCCCTTTTTGAGTACAAGAGTACCTAACAAACACACATTTGATAGCTCTTGGAGAGAGCTTATCACGACCAGGGGTACAATTATGCACAAACGTCACAGACCCAAAGACTCGAGATGTGAGGGAGAATAGGTCCTTCTCGGGAAACGCAATCAAGAAGGGAACCTTCTCTCCAAGAATAGTAGACGTCATACGATTCACCAAGTAGCACGCAGTGAGAACAACATCCCCCCAGAAAGAATGAGGGGCACGACTATGGATCAACATAGTTCGTGTGACATCTAGAAGGTGGCGATGTTTGCGTTCCGCCACACCATTTTGTTGCGAAGTGTAACAACAAGAAGTTTGATCAACAGTACCATGTGAACTGAGAAAATCTGACAAATGTAATGTTGATCCAAAGCATTATCTGTGCGAATTAGTTCGACATTGGTAGAGAAGATATTATTAACCCAATAATAAATTTTCGAATAATAGCACCAGCTTCAGACTTTTGTTTCAATAAGAACACCCAAGATAGTCTGGAATAATCATCGACAACAACCATATAATAACGATGTCCTTGAAGATCGGGGACACGACTCGGACCCCAAATATCAAAGTGAAATAGCTCAAAAGACCGACTACTGTGACGACTCGGACGACCCGGAAACAAAGACCGATGGTGTTTCCCAAGCTGACAGGCTTCACAATCCAATGCGGTACGGGTAGATATCTGTGGTAAGACATGACACATCTTATGCAGAGGAAGATGGCTAAATCGTAGATGTCAAAGAAATGGAGAAATGGATCCAAAGGGAATAGTAGCAATTCCAGCACATGATGGTATAACAAGCTTATACAAGCCTCTCTGCTCACTGCCACTTCCAATCATCCTGCCAGTCAGTATGTCCTGAAACACAAAAGTAGAGAGGTCAAAGATGACACGACAATATAAATCTTTTGTCAGCTGGCTAATTGACAACAGGTTCATCTGAAAGTCAGGCGCATATAAGACATTCTAAAGACTCAAAGACGACGTTAGAGTAACCTCCCCCTGATCAACAATGGGTAATCGGACCCCATTGGCAATGACAACAGATCGGTCTGGTGCAAGTGCTCTGTAAGTAGTAAACTGCATTCTGTCGTCACACATATGATGGGAGGTTCCGGAATCCATAATCCAATCTGTCAAGTCCGAGCAAGTAGTACTGGTAAGCGCATAATGAGTACCTGATGAGATAGAGGACGTTGTGGCTGAAGCTGCAACATCTGTAGAACCTGGAGACGGAGACGTAGGTGTAGTCATCATCTCACGAAGTCTGGAGATGATGTCATCAAAGCGAGCATCTGGGAGAGACGCAGCTGCAGCCTCAATCTGCTCAGCAACACGTGCAGAGGCTGGATATCCATGCTTGTGAAAGCATGTCTCCTCAAAGTGGCCTGGACGATGACAATGAGCACAGGGACCACGATGTCTGCCTCCCCCTTGACCACGAGGTCCACGGACCCGAAAATGTGACGATCCTCCTCTGCCACGGGTGGCAGCCATAGCTGAAGGAGTAGGCTGTGCTGTAGACACCGATGCACTAGTAATCCTACACAATTGCTTATACACCTCCTCCATAGGTGGAATACTCTCACCAATCAGAAGTTGAGTACGGGCTGCTCGTACTCGGGATCGAGAAAGGACAGAAATACTCTCGTCATCGTGGCGTTTCGATAGGACTGTTGTTGTTCCGTACTGGTTGTGATCGGCATGAAGCTGTGCAATCTCTCGAACATGTTCCCCCTAAATGAGAGAAATGTGCATGTAGTGGTCTCCCATTCTGTTTGATGGAGAAGATGTCAAATTGTAACTGAAGTATTTTGCTCTCATTCTTCGACTGCCCATAAGTAGCTGCCGGTATATCCCACATAGCCTTTGTTGTTGGTTGATTCACAATATCATTAGCAATCTCTGTGGTCAGCGTTCCAGAGAGCCATATACGTGCATAAGCATCGTCTTGCTTCCACGTTGCATTCGCTCTAGTCTTGTCTTCCGGCTCGGAGTCTGTCAGGATGTGCTTCTTATTATGGCACTGCATCAGGGTACGAAACTGCATGGACCATAGTTCATAGTTGGTCCCGTCCATCTTCACTACTGGGGTCGGGTCTTTGAAGGCACCCGAAGATGTAAAGACGTAACCCTTGTTCTCTGACATGATTGAAGAAGAGCCACAGACCGACGGAGGTAAACAAGATAGTCGGTCTACAATATCATATGAGGGATAGGTTGTATGTGTAGACTCATACAACCATCCCTAAGCCTCGTTCATGCGTCGAAACTATCAACCAAGGTCACCGCAGAATAGCCCGGAGGCAGTGGTGCCGCTAGAGGCAATGGCGTGGGCCATCGGTGATGCTGTACGGCGCAACACCGCACGGGAGGGCTGCTGGGGCCTTTGGGGTGCAGCCGGTGCCACACAGAGGAGGAAGGGGCCGCACGGAAGGGCAGCGTGTGGCGGCGAGGGGCTGCTGGGTGGGCGACGATGGACCGCGAGGGCCGGGAGGGGCCGCTGGGTTGGCGGCGATGGGCGGTTGGGGGGGGTGCCGAGCAGGCGGCGACGGCGCCAGGGGTGAGGGGCGGGTGGGCGGTCTAGGGTTAGGGTTTTGGGTAGGATACCGGGACCCCGGTCTATGACCGTTGCTCCGATACCATGATAGGAGAATAGAATGAATTACATTAGACGTACCCGAGGGCTCTCTTATATAGGAGAATAGCCCTTGAGTTAATTACATGATAAGTACTCAGAGAAACTGAAATTACGTAAGAGAAGCATAACGCTATATTTATCTCAACAGTCTGTGCACTATTTTAGGCCGCTTCTTTGTTTTATATACTCTTTACATTAAAAAGGTAGATGGGGTGTGTTGGATCCCTCCTCGGGATCCATCCTCTTTTTTAAAAAATGGCAAAGCCTTCTCCCACTTTAAGTTGAGTCGGTTACATGGGTTTTTGCTCAAATCCATGTTGGAAGATTTGACTATTTTTTACGCTGGTGGTTGGCTACCTAATATAACCTCCACAGGGGGGGGGGCTTTGAACCAGGTCTTTTGGGTGGTAGGCACACTGCACTATCACCAAACCATTGAAGTGGGTACATCCTCTTTTCTTTAAAAAAGGTAGATGGAGTGGTTTTAATTATAGCCAAGGTTGTTGTAGCTTATTGATTCTCATTTTTTGGGGCACCAAGCTAGCTTGTGCCTAATGTTTGTTTTCTCATAATGTTAGCACGTTTATCATGTCCCTGAATAATGCTTCATCTTAAACATTTCAAATAAAAGCTCCATCTTAGGATTTTCTACAACAACAACAACAAAGCCTTTTCCTACAATTAAGTAGGGTCGGCTACATGAGACAGCCATGGCCGGTCCCTAGCCCGGGTAAATGAGGAGGGTTGCATTAGGTAGCCGACAGCCAGCGTAAAACAGTCAGAGACAACTTCCTAAATAGTATCTTTTTTCTAAAAAAATACTATTTAAGAAGTTGCCTCGTGACAATCGGATCTTTTCAACATTGATCTTTAGGATTTTCTGTTGGGATGATTTTTTTAATTAACGTTTGCTTTCATTTTCTGCAGAATAAATATGCAACAACCAGCTTGCCACAAAATCTTACTGTGCATTCACTTGCAGAGCATCTGCATCTTGCAAGACAAGGTCTAACCTACTGTCTCGAAGAGTTGAGTAAGCTCGAAGAAGAAGCACACGAGCATTCTGCTAGTGTTGAACAGCAAGCTAGATTTACTACAGTTGTCATGGAAGCTATTGAAAGGGAAATATACTCTCTGAACATATCGTCAGAGCCTCTATCAAGTATGATGAACCGCATTGAAATGTCTAACAAGGCACATGAAACTGAAATTACTGTACTTCAAAGGTGTTTGGTTTTATTGTTTGAAGCATGCAAAAGTTCTATTTTTGAAATTGAGAGTAAACAAGGGAAAGATGGCTTAGATGTTGAATCAAAAGCATTGAAAATAATTATGGATTTAGAAAGTTGCGGCAAAAAGGAAGAACCTGTTGGTAAAGCTTGGCCTTTTACTGAGGATCATGTTAAGATGATAGCAAAAATGCTATTATCTACTGTACGGGGATCTGAAAGCAGGCTAGAAGAGATTGTAGAAGGAAAAGTAAAGAAACTGAAGTCTCTAATATCAGATTTGCAGCGAGAGCTTCAGGAAAAAGATATTCAAAAGAATAGCATATGTGCAGAGCTTGTTTCTCAAATTAATGATGCTGAGTCTCTTGCGAAGAAGCAGTCAGCAGATCTTGAATATGCAAAGAGAGAGATAGAAAGATTAAAGAATCAGCTCAAAATGACGGATGATGAAAAGATGTTACTGGAACAAAAAATGCACAACATAAATGATCTGGAGTTCTCATCCAATGATTTACAGGGCAAGATCAACTCTTTATCGGAATCATTAACCGCCAAAGATCAAGGTATTTGCTCAATTTCTTCTTTCTCAGGTTCATTGTTATTCAAGCAGGCATGCAATTTTGTAGAAATTGTGAATCTAAATCTTCAAAAAAGTTATTCACTTAAATTTTACCTCATTGAACTGTAACCTCTTATGCACAGAAATCGAAGCCCTCATGCAGGCCCTTGATGAAGAAGAATCACAGATGGAAAGCTTGCAAGTTAGAAATCAGGAACTGCAGAAAACATTGGAGGAAAAGTCTGTGGCCATTGAATCACTAGAAGCTTCTCGAGGCAAAGCTGTGATGAAGCTTTCTACTACTGTTAACAAGTTTGATGAATTGCATCAACTGTCTGAAAATCTTCTTGCGGAGATTGAGAATCTCCAATCCCAGGTGCAAGACAAGGACTCAGAGATCTCATTCCTGCGTCAAGAGGTGATGAGGTGCACCAATGATGCCCTTGCAGAACAGGAAAGTAACAAGAAGAAAATAAATGATGTCCATCAGCTACAGCAATGGATTACAGCTATGTTCTCTCGTTTTGGGGTTACTGATTTGAACTTTGAACATCTGATGGGTAGTCATTTTGATGTTTACAAAGAATTATTAGATGACACTCTGTTATCTGTTGTGGCCAAATTTGACGATGTACGGGTAAACTCTCAAAACAAAGATGCTCTGTTACAGATCGAAAAAGATAGAGTTCATGAGCTCATGCAGAGAACAAAATTTCTAGAAACATCTCTTCATGAGAAGGAATCCCAGATAGACTTGTATCAAAGGACGAGAGACTCTGGACAAGTGTCAACCGCAGATTCCTCTGAACATCAAGAAATTGAGTCCGTGGTATGCATATGCAAAATCTTTAATTTCAGATTTTTGAACTCAAATTAAATTTCATTCTGACAACCACCATTTCTATCAAAGTTGCTTTCCTGTAATTTGGAATTAGTCAGTGATGTTTTAATCGTGGACGACACTTCTAGCAGAGTCCATCTTATCAAATAATTTGGAATTAATCAGTGAGGCTTTAATCATGGATAACATTTCTAGCAGAGCCCATCTCCTTTTAAAAGTGAAAAGAGATTGTACACCTTGTAGTGCTTCTCTTTTTAACTTGTGAGGCTGTGTTGTGAGAATATTTGACTTGATGTAAGAACATTTGAGTTGATGTTCTTTAACGACTTTACATGTTGCTGAACAGCGTAACAAAGGTGCTTCATCGAGCTCCATTGTCCCACTTATTCGTAGTGGCCGCAAAATTACTAGTGACCAAGTTGCAATAGGTGTGGATTTGGAGCAAGGCAACATACTAGAGGATGAAGATGATGATAAAGGTAATTCTTTTGTTTACAAACTATTTGACTTCTTTTAAGTTGTTTTCAAAAAGCACCAACATCTTCTCCATTATGGGTTCTTTTATCGCGTGTCATGATGTTTGTGTATTCTTCGTAATTATTTCTGTAGCTCATGGCTTCAAATCACTCACATTGTCAAAAGTCGTTCCCAGATTTACTCGACCTGTTGCAGACAGAATTGATAGACTATGGTAAACGCTGATTTGAATTTTCCCTATTTGTACATTTGACTTTATCATGCACTAATTTATCATTCTCGCTGCTTCCTAATTCCACTAGGGTTTCCATTGATCGGCTACTAATGAGACAACCTTCTATAAGGCTAGGATTGATTATATATTGGATTGCTTTACATGCGATGCTTGCAGCTTCAATTTGATGGTCTTTATCATAAGGTAGCATCTTGCCTTCTTGTTTTATTAATTTTTGTGTTATGAGCACTATCGAGTTATTTTTTTGTCCGTATTTCAATTAATGAAACCACACTTCTGTTTTGCTGAGTTTTTCTTGAAAATACATGTTTTATTTTTCTGTATCTCTGGCATTTCTTATTTTTTTTTAAAAATGTAATTTACAAAGCATGCATGTAAATTAGGTAATAGCATGTTCCATCGTTTTCAACATTTGAAGTGCCAAAATGGGTAGTAACACGGGCATGTATATCGAGCCTATCGAGTCGAGCTAAACTTGGCTTGAGCTCGAAATAGATTTTTGAGTTTGAAATCGAGCTTGAGCTTTACCAAGCTCAAATGAGTTGGTTCAAACTTAGGCCTTTTGAGCTCAGGCGACTTGCATGATTATAACATGCTAACTTACCTATGTTGTTATATGTTTGATTGCCTTGTCAAGCTTAATTCATTAATGATCTGTATTGAGTTCTGTTCGTTATTGATTGGAGTTTAGCATCTCTTGAAACGAAAATGTCGATAAATGTCCACAAAATATGTTCAACAACTTAGTTGTAATGTGCCAGAGCGAATAAACTTAGAGCGAATAAACTTGACAATGACAGAGATAATGTTCTTTGTTTCGTTAATAAAATATTTAATGACAAACTCAGCTTCATACTTGTTTTTCAACAAAAAGACCTAAGAAAGTCGAAATAATCATCCACCGCAACTAGATAAAAACGGTATCCCTGGAGGTCAGGAACACAATTGGGATCCAAAATATCTAGATGAGTAAGCTTAAATAACCGACTACTGTTACGACTCTAATGACTAGGGAAAGAAGAGCGGTCGTGCTTTCCAATTGGCAAGCCTCACACTGGAATGAAGACCACATGGAAATCTGTGAGAGGACATGACACAACTTTTGCAGAGGAAGTTGGCCAAAACGAAGATGCCACAAGTATGGTGAGAATGGTCCACTAGGAATGGTAGAGGCACCAACATGAGGAGGCTAGACCAGTTTGTAGATCCCTCGCTGTTCACTGCGACATCCAATCACTTTACCCGTGAGTATGTCCTGAAGAACAAGAGAGGAGGGGTCAATGCAGATCCTTCGTGATCTGACTAATAGAGTGCAAGTTCATCTGAAAGTCAGGAGCATATAAAACATTCTACAGGTGCATAAATGATGTCAAATACACCTCCCCCTGTCTTGTGATGAGTAAGTAAATCCCATTCGCAATGAAAACCCATGTACCAAGGGGTATAGATTTGTAAGAACCCAACTGTGCTCTGCCTCCATACAGATGGTGCGAAACACAAGAGTCCATGATCCATTCTGTCATATCTACCACGGTATCACTGGTAAAAGCATATGTTATCCCTAAGGAACTCGAAGAGTCTCTAGCGGTTACTGCAACATCTAAGAACCTGTAGCGGTACCAGCAACAAGAATCATGATCTCTCGTATACGAGAGACAATATCATTAGGGCATGGATTTGCTTAAGGAGCCGAAGTGTCTTGCAGCTCAATCTGCTCTTCTACTCAAGCAAATGCGGAATATCAATGCATCTGATAGCATGTCCTCGGAGTGTCCTGGACGACGACAATGGATGCATGGGTCACACTGACATCCACCTCCTCTGCCATGGGGACCACGCCCTCTAAACTGCATAGAACCTCCCTTGTCGTGAGATGCAACCATCGCTAAGGAGGTTTGTGTGGTGGCAGCTGGCAGGATAAGAACCCTGTTGAGATGACTGTAGGCCTCCTCCATGGGAGGTATAGTCGTACCTATAAGAGGTTGTGCACATACAACCTCATACTCTGGATCCAGTGCTGTCAAGAAAACTCCAACCATTATGAAGTGCCTATATACCATATGTTGCTCCGTGGAGGTGGTAATTGGCATGAAGATGTGAAGCTTCTCAAACATGCATCGATTTGAAGACTAGAAGGTATGCAGATGACACCCGTTCTACTTGGTTGTGTATATATCAAACTGGAGCTAAAGACTCCTGGCCCCGTTCTTCGCTTGGGCATATGTGGTTGTCAGAATATCACACATCACCTTGGTGGTGGTTGGTTCATAATGTCATTGACGATCTCTATGATGAGAGTACCAGGGAGCCAAACATGCACGTACGCATCATCTTGCTTCCACGAAGTATTGTCCCCAGTCTTATCAATCATCTTGGGCTTTGTTAGAATGTGCTCCTTGTTATTGCATTGCATAAGGGATCAAAAGTTGTATGGACCACAACTCGTAGTTGGTCCCATCCATCTTCACGATGGGAGTCGAGCCCTTGAAGGCATCAGACGAAGAGAAAATGCCGCCCTTGTTTTCTGACATGATGAACGTCGAAACATAACTTGATTGGAAAGTAGACCGATCCGAGCGAGTCTACACAATCATATAGAGGATTGGTTGTACGTGTAGACTCATACAACCATCCTCGTCAATCCTTGATCCGCGCTAGGGCCAGAAAAGGTGATTTATAAGTATGAAATCACCTTTTCCAGTCATAATCAAACCGAAAAAGGGCCTCTAGATGGCTCACCAAGATGTGACGGCACTGAGTTTTACCCTAGGCGGCCCCATGGCCTCAAATTTCAGCGAAATTCGGTCGAATTTCTGTCGAATATCGATATCCAGTCGAAATCGAAATTCGACCGAAATGACCGAAATGACCGAAATATGGGGGTCCTAGTACAAAAAATGACCGAAATGACCGAAATTTCGGTCGAAATTCCACCGAAATTCCATCGAAATTCTATTTTGGTCAGTACCGAAATGGTGACCGAAACCGACATTTAAGGCCTTGGGCGGCCCCACTGGGCCTAACAAAGACCTAGGGCTAGGGAGTCCCGCAGTGGCCTGCAACAATTTGGGCGACGGGGTGGTGGTGCCCGCGATAACCCATAGCGGCCTAGGCTGTGAACTGGGAGGGTCCTGCAGCGGCCTGAGCGACGACCCAGAGGGCCCTGCAAGGACCTTGAGGCAGCCTGGCGAGCCCCTCGAGGGGCTGGGAAGGGGTCTGGAGGGCCACATAGTCCTCCAGTGGTGACAACGTGCGGAGAGGGCAACATGCGGAGAGGGAGGCGAGTGGGGTTAGGATTCAGGGTACGAGAACTTTGGTCTAGGACCGTCGATCTGATACCATATTGTGAGAAATAATGAATTGCTTATTCACGAGGTCCTGAGGTTCTCTTCAATAGAGGAGAAATATGTTGGGCATATTAAATAAGATAGACATAAGGAAAGGTAAATACAATAAAGCAATAAATGGTAACTGATATCTTAACAGAGACTGCAAATTGTTTAGTGAGAGAGGTCTCTGAGGAGGACTTGGTGATGACCTTGAAGTAGGGATGCAACCAGATATGGATATATCTGCATTTGTCCGTCATCATATCTGTTTTTAAGAGGATATGGAGAGGACTTTTTTATTTTAGCAGATATGAATACAAACATGGATATGCGATTTTATTTTTTTTGCGGATACGGATACAGATATTTTTTTCAATTTTTTTGAGGATATGGATATCGTTAGATTATTTGGTTGTGCGCCCATTGAGTTATAGCAGGGTAAATGGATCGTGGAGAAGATCCATTTACCCCATCCAAGTATTTAGTCCCACATCGTCTAGTGGTGGGACTTGGAGGCTCTGGGAAGGCTATATAAGGAGCCCTAGACCTCCTGTATCTCTTGAGAAAATTCAATAGAATATCCGCCCCTTTGAGGGCTTCTCCCGTGGTTTCATCCCGCTCCTCACGAAGTAAGGTTCCACGTTAAATCCCGCGTTCTTTGATGTTTATTCTTTTTCCATGTTCGCTTCCGCATTTTCCATTTTCTAATATGGTATCAGAGCGGGTCAATTCTCGTGGATTTTTATGTTTTTTTAGATTCGTTTTTCAAGTTCATATTCTTGAAGATTTGTTGAGGATCGAGTTTGGAGTTGTTCAAGTGCTGTCCAAAATTCTAAGGTGGCATTATTCCTTCGACGCAACTCCTGTTGATGAAACCCTAGATTCCTAGCTTGTAGTGCAGTCGCATCTTCCAAGCACGCCCCAGGCACGAAACCCTCTAGATCCCTACACCTTCCTACTCCATGTGGAGGTGCGATCTGGCGGTACTTCTTCTCATAACGCAACAACTCATATGGCGGCGTGCAATTCCCAGATCCACGCAACAGCGCCCCCTGCACATCCCCCAGGCGGCGATCAAGGCACCGCCATCTTCTTCTAGCAGCAATGGCCGCTTCTCCGGGGCAGCGACAGTCCATCCAACAACTCAGGCGGTGCGGAATCGGCAACAGGCGACGCCGCTCCTCCCTCCAGGCGTTCCCGGCGATGCTCCCGATCGCCCCCCTCCCCCCATCGCCGCCTGAAGTTCCCCACGATGCCCCTCCAGCGCTCGCATCGAAGAGGCGCTCCAATCCCAAAGCCCTTGCTGTTGCAGGGCATCACGCGACGGTGCAGACCTCCTCCTTCTCGCTCTCTCAGATGGCGGCAATCTACCCCGGTGGTGCAGATCCTCTACTCGACCCCAGACAGGGCTTGTGCTCCTGGCGGTGGTACTCCAGCCGCGACGCCCTTCCCTTGTGTCCAAGGTCGACACAGGCCCGTACCCATCTCCTCTAGGGCTACAAACATCGTAGGCGGTGTGGTCAGCGGCGAGGTCGACACAGCCCAGGGCTCGTAGTGTCCTTTCCCAGGCGGCGGCAACCCCTGTTGGGGTCGGATGTTATTCATGAAGGGTTTCTTTAATAGGAACCCTAGTGCGTCCAAAAAAAAGAAAGAAAGGAAAAAGGGATGAGGCCAATGGCCCGTTATTTAAAAAAAATTCTGCAGGTTGGGCCGTAAAAAAAAGGTGAGGGGATTATATTTAAGGGCCCAGTTGGGCTATAAAAGAAAAAAATGAGGAAGGCTCAGTTCAGTTTTTGCAAAAACAAACGAAAAAAAAGGCGCGTACAAGAAAAAGCCGTACGCAAGTTACGAAAAAAAGAAGAAAAAAAGGAAAAAAGAGGCGCGCACAAATGAAAAGTCGTACGCAATTTTTTTTAAAAAATGAAAAGCCGAAAAAAAATCGTTGAAACAGCTTGAAAAAAAATGGCGGCTTATAAAAAAACCGCAAGAAATTTCTGTGGAAATTCATATTTACCTCTATTTATCTTATCTTCTCCCAACTTTGTCGATGTCATTTTCCGACAAGTATGGGAGAAAGGGGGAGTATATGTAGAGTTCTTTGACATCATATATCACTCTGACGATTCAGATTCCAGCTTCGGTTCAGAGACAGTTCAGATTCCAGTCCAGATGCCCGTTCAGATTTTTCCAGACTCTACAACAGATTTCAGACTCGATGTCAGATGTTTTTTTTCCGAGTCTTCTTCAGTTTCAGACACGCATGAGTTTGCGGTCATTTTCCATGCGTAGTTGTTCAGACTCGACAGATTGGTCAGAGTCCAAGATCGAGGCACTCCATGATGAGAGGCTCATTTTTCGAGATCTCCAGAGAGAGACTCATGTTCAGACACGCATATGTTTGCGGTCATTTCAGATGAGCACATATTGCCATCATTTGTTCGTGGTCCCCATCATTATTCTTGTTTTTTCGGCCAGAGTTTTCATGTGAGCCATATGGACTCCATAGTAGAGGACCATTCCCTATGCCATGTCGGCAAGGGTTTTCATGTGGTATCATAGGTACACCAGAGCAGTGCACCATTCTCTGAGCCAGATGGGAAAGACCCAGTTCTCTGAAGTGGAGACTTTTTGAGACTCCATTCTCCAGCGACCGTGGACCACGACGAGGATTGCACAGCCACGGCTCCTTTTCAGTTAGGCCCTTTTCAGAGATGGAGCAGTTGTCCACATATTGTGGCGGGCTAGAGTACTCCTACGAGGAGACTCATTTCCAGTTGCAGTGACTCTGACATGCGCAGTTCAGAGCACATGCTCTCCGACGAGGAGATTCAGCAGACTCACACTCCAGCCCGTTCATCCTCCTCACCTGCACAACATGAGAAGCAACGTCCTCGACTGCAGCAATATGCGCGTTGGGTTGATATTGTCCGTAGTGTCCTGTAGCATTGAGTTGAGTTTATTTCTGTTTGTCCAAGCTGAGCATTGCATGCTCCAGCTTGAGGGGGAGTGGTTAGAGTATTTGGTTGTGCGCCCATTGAGTTGTAGCAGGGTAAATGGATCTTGGAGAAGATCCATTTACCCCATCCAAGTGTTTAGTCTCACATCGACCCGTGGTGGTGGGACTTGGAGGCTTTGGGAAGGCTATATAAGGAGCCCCAGGCCTCCTGTATCTCTTGAGAAAATTCAATAGAATATCCGCCCCTTTGAGGGCTTCTCCCGTGGTTTCATCCCGCTCCTCACGGAGTAAGGTTCCACGTTAAATCCCGCGTTCTTTGATGTTTATTCTTTTTCCATGTTCGCTTCCGCATTTTCCATTTTCTAACAGATATGGATATCGTTACAAATTTTTTTAACGAATACGGAGATGGATATCCGCATTGCTGAATCTGTTATATTGTATATACATACATCAACTTTTGTGTGTGTGTGTGTCTCCAAATACGTTATAGGATTAGTTGCAATATATTCCATCTGGAGTCATTTTCAAATATGAGAAGAAAATATACATCTCTATATTATTTAATCATTTATTATACAATTATTAAACTTAGTATAATACTATAGTTTCTTTTTGTATTTTTTGTCTTGTAGTTTATTAATTCGATTTAATTAGCTATTAGTTTCAACTTCACCAAACAATCCTACTAAATGTAAGCGTTAGAGGGCATTTCTTATCCACAGGATAATCCGCTTCCGTTCGTAAAATATCCGCATCCGAATCGTGATTATTTGTTTTCATATCCGTATCCATATTTAAGGATATGATTTGCAATTTTCAATATCCGCAATGTATTCGTTTCCGTATCCGTATCCGTATTTTAAAATAGATAAGGATATGGTAACACCTATATCCGCATCCGTATCTACCCGTTTGCATTCCTACCTTGAAGTCTTTGAAGCGAGAGGGATTGCTTAGACCATATAGTTTTTAGATCTTGTTATAAAGTTTTGGAGGACATGATGGTCATGATCCGTGAATTCATGGAGAAGAATGTTGGGTGCGATTGCTGAACGGATTCTTCATGTTTCTACTGCTGAAGAAGGCCGTTATTGAGTGGGTGGAGTATCATCCTTTCCGATTCCCTCTACTTTGATTATCGCCAAGTTGATGGTGTTTCGTTAATATTGAGGTGGGAAGGGTGTAGGGGACATCATCTCCTCGATGCGAGTGCCTTCATTAGGGACATTCTATTTCGGATAACTTCAAGGTGTTGCTTCATAGGAGAGATGGTTGATGCATGGTTTTGTATGGAAGGTGGATTTCAGCAACAGTTACAGATAGCTCTTCCTCTGTTTGATGCGTAGCAACAGTTACAGATAGCTCTTCCTCTGTTTGATGCGTAAAAAAAATGCCCCTGTGGAGATATGTGATTACAATCTCTTTTCAGTATTGGGGAGCAAAAGTTCAAGCGAGATTTGGATCTAACTATAATGGGTGTCAACACAACAGTCCTTTGGCTCCACTGCTTTTCACAATCATCTTGGATGTTCTGGCGATGTCCCACACTGATGACAACTTTATTTGTCAAGATACATTGCGATCAGGCCTTTGCGGTGGGGTCCCTCTTGGATATTTTTAGGGAGGCCTCGAGGTTGAAAGCAAATCGTTAGAATCCATGTTTATTCTTTTCACATGGATGAGCAGATGATGGTGTAAAGCTCAATTAGCTTATCTACATCGTGTTTAAGTCTGCTGATCTCCACTTGGGTTTCAAGATTATGGATTTGGCACCAATTTTGAAGTGAATGGAGAGACAACTTCATGGTTGGCCCTTCAAGGTTTTGTCCATGGGTGGCTTTCCTGATTCTACGATGGTTGGTTCCATCATCCATTTCTATGTAATTCTGGTCAGCTCTTGTTTCTTGTTGGTATTGCCAGGAGGATGGACGCACTGCATACTTTCTGCAGTGAGAATCGTCTCAGGTCTTGTTTTGTCTTGGTGATTACCTATTTATGAGTTGATTTGTGCTTTTCGAATCCAAGATCTGCGACCTATGAGTGTATTGGTTCTATGAGTGCCCGAAGGTTAGAACATCAAAACTACTAAGCAGGGAAAGCTCTCTTAGTCTACTCACCGGATGCTGCGAAGGAGGGTACTTGTGGTTAGCGAGAAGTCTCAACACATGCGTGATCCTTAATCAGATCAAACAGACAGATTATAGAGTAAAGCCTACTTTAACTAACAACTACTCTAGGGTATATAAAAATCTCCTATGACGAGGATTTGGGGGGTTGGGGGTCCAGAATGTAGATGTGCCGATGGGTAGTGGTGGAGAGGCGAGGTTGAAGAATCTGACTTGGAACATGGTGGTGGTGTTGTGGTGGGTGATGAGACCCTTCGTAACAGAGACAGCTTTGAATGCCCTATATGCATGCTATGGGAGGACCTGGGAGTTATAGGAACCTTTGCTCTTCATGAAGGGGTGGTCGAAATGTTATCACCGATTGTTGATTTCTTGAAGTCAAAGTTGGGTGATTGTGTGCCTTACATGTGGTCATCCCGAACAATTTAGAACAAGTGTTTCCCAGGTTGATGGATTTCACGACGACTTTCTAGGTAAATGATGCAGATTACCCGTATCTTTCAAGGGAAGGGGGCGTGGGGGATCTGGTCCTCCATTTCTATCTCATCTTTATCAGATGCATATTGCATTGAGTTCATGAATTTGTTGTTGCACATTGACAAATTCAAGCCTATCAAGGGGGTTCGGGATTATGTTTGAGCAAGGGTTCATGATTGTTGGGAACGGGACGAGGAATTCTCGTCAACCGTTGTCCATGGGAGGATTTCTAGAGGGCTGCGGTGGTTGACCCATTGCTTCTTCGTGACTGCAGTCTGCATATGTTTATGGAAGACTAGATCGCTTTTTAAGGTTAAAAAAAGCTTCTTTCGCTGATGAGAAGCAAGGTGGCATCATGGCATGTTACAAAGGCTTTTAGACGGAGGTAGGCATTAATGGACAATACTATATGCCCATTTATATCGGATAGATAAAGAATTTATTGTGTACCTCTTCTTTCTTTGTTCTTTTCTAAGAGGGGTTTGCCCGTGGGTGGACATAGTGTGGATTCTACGTCAAAGATGCTACTTAGGTAGCTTTTTATAGAAGGGCAGAAGCGATGGAAATGAGGAAATCTTTATAAAGAGATGGAACCCGACGTACACCATGGACGTGATTTGGGCTATGTGGCTTATTGGAGCTGAGGCCTTATATGGAAAATGTCTTGTATTCGATTTCACACATTGGGCAGCGAGGAACGTGACACTTGTTTGATATTCTAGGATGCAACAAGAAACAATGATGACAAATTGGCTCTTTCACTTCAGTTAAAACCTTCATCGAAGGTATCAATCTCAGTAAAATGATAGTAGAACTTTGTGTTTCATCGAGAAATCATGAAGTGGCATTGATACCTTAACATTTGCGAAGTTTTTTTCCTGAATGGTTCATAGAACCATATATAAAACACGTTGTGGCTTTTTTTGTCAAATTTGAAGCAAACTCATTGAAAGGAAGTTAGCTTGATGCTTAACTTCAACACAATGAGAAGATTCAATCTTGGATTTGACTGAACTTTAAAGGGAAAAAAGGATCGAACCATCTTCTTTTATATCGGGTCAAACATACTAATAATGATGCTAAGGTCATGTTTCAGAAAACTTAGAAATTATACCACATCATTGACAGATTAAACCAAGGTCGAGAGATGCTTAAAATGGCCTTGCACCATTTTGGGTCGGGTTGGTTGCCCTAAGAGTCAATCTTAAACATTTCATTGGTTGGCATGTTGTCTCATTACAGTTTGTCATTGCAATCGGTGGTGACTTGAGATTTGAGAAGCTGTACTCTCACATAGATTTGGGCTTTTGATGTCTATTTTTTTCTCACGCAGCATGTCAGGCTTAAAAGTTATGCAAATATAAATCGCATGCCAGCGAATCATCTAATGGATGATCCGCAGTTGATTAGACTTTTCAAAAGACGGCAATCCAACTCATTTGCACATGCTCGTTTGAACTGTGTCATGATCGCAATATAATTTCGAACCTCAGTTATTTGCTTCCATGCCATCATGCAGGTTTGATACTAATTCATGCCACTTCCAGTTGGAGCTGGCGGTTGTATTAACATTGACCTTGAAGGTCCTCATAATCTGCATAGCTCTGGATCACAAGGTGTGCGCTGTTCTTGCATAACATTCGAGTCCATATTACGGAGGTTACTGATATGTTTCATTACCTTTTCAATCCACAGGTAACGTTGATAGTGATTTCGCAATGTGCAAACCTTCACCAGCCAGAGCGACTGCAAAAGTGTCGTCGCCCACCATTGTATTTGTACAGCAATCATTCTTTTCTTTTTTCTACATGGATCAGATGATATGGGGTAAGTTGATTTGTTTAGCCATACATACAGGCAGCTGCGTCCTCCTCGGTTTTTATGTCCTTGGTCCCAGTTTGCCTCTATACAACGCAATAAATGACTTGGCATCCATTCTACAATTTGTACATCAATAATCCAGTTCGACACCTCCCGCCTTTAAATTCAACAAAATGTTGTTTCATCAAGCTTGTGGAAACAGAGATCGTGATGGCTTGGAGTTAGTTCATCGAGTGTTACTAAGGATCGAAACAAAGCGTTGAGAAGGTATCGTTTTTTCAACTACTTGGAAATGAGGTACAACATGTGAAGGTGATGCTGGCGAGATGTTGGGTCATTTGTATACATACAAAGCAATCGTCGTGGGATCTTATATTGAGAATGAGAAGGTTTATGCAGGTGTTTCTAGTGCATGCATATATTATAGTGTGCTAACATCCATAAGTATCATTCCTACACGATATTCGCATAACATAAGAGTATTAGATATCGCATCTTCGCACTCTCTTGAAAGCAAGTTCGATGAAACTTTCCCAAGTACAAGTGCTTCACGGAGTCTTTCTTGGACGATCAATTTTTGTTGTGTATGGCGATGCTTTTACATATTTTCCTTAGCACGGTATCTTCCTTTACATGTGTTGAACCCTCGAACACGCTTTGCAACTCCTTGATAGAGTCCTAAGAACCTCTCAGTATTGGCGTACCGATCTACGAGACAAAGAGAACCTAGAGGTGCCCGAAAACTGTCCTCTTGCATCTCCCAATGCGGCATCTTTGCATCAGCTGCATATCCTTCCCATCCACTGCAAACGAACATGAAGGCCATGTTTAACGATATAACACACGTGATGTTAAACATTTTCTTGTGATCATGGAGGTGTCTGATCTTCACATGCGTCTCATCGATCGCATCGATAACATTCCATAAAAGAGAAGACAAGATGTTACCGATTCTTGATTGAAATATATACGAAATACGATCGCCCGATCTATCAACCTCGAAATGTGGATATCTGTATCTTTTGTTTAGTATTTTCGGTGATCGGAGTCCGCTTATCGAAGACAACAATTCGCTCATCCTACACCTTGATAATGAAGGAAATAACCTACTAACCTTGTGAATTTGATTGTGTATTTTTTGTTGATGAAGAATGTCTATCTATCAGTTCTTGTTCTTCATCTTCAATTACGATGACATCATTCCAATTAAATAAATCCACATATCATATGCATACAACGTAACTAGTATAAATAGACAACTGCGAACAACTGTTAAGTATGAAAGATAAAACACACAACTACCGCCGCTACAACACCTAGAAATATACAATTATGCTAGCACATAAGGGTGAGCACATTACCAACTTGTAAATCTAGATTCAACCTGTTATCTAGGAAAACAAACCCCGATCGCTTGTTGGGCTTGGGTTCAACTTGGATTATTGAACCATATGGATTGGTGCCTGAAGAACCATAACACTTGCGATAAAATCCTATAAAAAAATTGGTGTATTGAGATTTTAACTTGTAAAAATAAACCTTTATTTTAAAAAGAGAAAGGACAAAAATATGGAAATACATATTTTTGAGTTTTTTAAAAAAAGTTTTGCAGGAATTTTTGAACAAAATACTTTGAGAAACTATAACCATTTAAGGGATTTTGATTTTTTTTTTCTGATTTTTTATGAATATATTTGACACCCATCCATACTTAAGGGAAACCATGGCGAGTTCAGTACAAAAGTTCGTTGGGTGGAGGGCCAAAAGAGAGGAGTGGATATTGAAATGCAGGAAATTGAACCTTTTTTGTTTATTCAAGGCACGTAATTTTTTTAATATTTGAGTGTCGATGTTTTTCTCACATGCTTATCTAGAAGTAATTCTACCAAATAAGGAAAGAGAAATGTAGGGCTCGTGCTAATGCCCCCATGAGGGTGTTCTGAGTTTAAGATAGAATTACCATGCATTGCGAGTTTGTGCAACATCTCTATTCAGAAAATCGTGATGCTTTAAATAGGTTTTAACTTTAGAACCACAACAGCGAAGGGCATATGGGTGTGACATGGAGGGTAGATATGACCGGTAAAATGAAGTACGAGACACTTAGGTGGAACCAATATAATGAAAGGCATCTTTGATGCATCATTATGGAAGAAAATTGATATGGGATATATCCGAATATCCGCACCATATTCGAAAAAATACTGAATATGTGTATCGATATTCGAATATTAATCAAATTTCGATATCAGTTCAAAAAAATTTTTAAGTATGGATATGGAAACTCCAAAAAAGATTTGGATTCCTGTTCATATATCCGAATACAAAATATTATATATATATATATATATTCTTTATTAGAGTATAATATATTATGTTTAATAAGCAACTGAGCTAAATTTATTTCCATCTGCCCAAGTTAATGCATCCCATAAACCTCCAACAACAATTATGCCTTTTTGTTTTGGCAACTGAATCATTTACGATTATAACTTTAATTGATTGAATAATTTTTTTAAAATCATGGTGTTCATGTACATATTAATATTAATATGATCTTTTACTTGATAATAATTTGACCCAAATTTGTAATGTAACCTTATTTGATCATGATATTCATATTCGATTTTAAGTCGATCAGTATCTCTGCTCACTCTTTATTCGATCCATGTTCATATTCAACAGATATTCGATCCAAATTCATATCCGATTATACTAGGACATGATTTTCCTAAATCCATAAAATCATATCTTTATCTGTATTCGTTGAGATAATGCGAGTATGAATATGGAAATAAGCAATTGATATGTATCCGATTTGTTTTCATCCCTATGCGGATTGTTTAGAAGGAGAAGGTAAATGAGTTGGTTTTCAAGGGTAAGGGGAGAGACCAAATGAGTAGTCCTCGAATATGATTAGTGATAAAATCCTCTTCCTTTCACAAGATCAAAATGATTCAAATATATGCATACAAAGATACACGTGAATATAGATGTGCACTTTTCTTGATTTTGTTAATGAATGACTATTATTGTGCCCTTTCAACCCCAAATAAACAAATTGAATTTTAAAGTTTATAAATTGTATGGCAAAATATATGTGTCGTACACATGGAGTGAACAAAAATGACATACTTTTTATATTAAAAAGAGAGAGCTTGAAATTTAGAAAATATTTTTTATTCTTTTTATGTCTTTATATAATATATTTATATACATATAGATGATTGATCATATGAGAGCCAAAATCTGTGAGAGCATGAGAGCAATGATTCTAGACCACTAAATTCTGTCATCTCTCTCCTCGTTGATTGCTGAAGAAGAGAGAAGAACAAAATCCAGTGGTCCAGATTCATTGCTCTCATGCTTTAACAGATTTTGACTCTCATAGGATCAGCCCTCTACACACACATACACACACATGAGTTAAATGAGTATGCTCCCTGAGAGCATATAAGAGTATGGTCCCACTCTTCTTTCCCCATTTTTTTTGAAATGAAACCAGAGTAGATTTACTTGGAATAATAAGTGGAATATGCAAATTTCATATAAAATTGATGTTCCTAACACTTCCATCTAAAGGGGGTCAATTTCAGTAATTTTGAGACTGTTAAAATTTGACGGTCTTGATAGAGGGGATAGAAGTTTTGAATTAAGTCGAACTTTGAATGACATCATGGTGACGTACTGTGGTCTAAATTCCACTAAGCTTCATTTCAGAAAAATAAAAAAATACGGGAAAAAAGAGTGAGAGCATACTCCTTTTTTCCTACGTATAGTAAAATGGGACTACCCATGGGGCGAGCTAACTTGGCTCTCCCGCCCCAATTTTCCTCATTTTTTTTTATTTTTTTGAAAAATAATTCGGTGGATTTTCATCATTATATTATTATATTATGTCATTTGGGTTTTATGCAAAATAGAGACTCCTACAGCCTCCATCCAAATGGAATCAATTTCAATAATTCTGCGATAGTTAAAAAATAGTTGTCTAGATGGAGGTCATATGAGTCACTGTTTCCCACAAAACTTGAATGACATAATATATGGATATAGTGATGAATTTTCAGGATTCTTTTTTCAAATAAATTTTGAAAAATGAGAAAAATAAGGTGGGGGAGACAAGTTAGCTTCCGAGAGGGCAGCCCCATTTTATCCATATTATATTTATTTGACTTTTTGAGTGTTTTCTATATGTTTTATCTTGATTTCTTACATATACTGGGTAAAATGGGGCAGCCTCCTCGGGGAGCTAACTTGACTCCACCCGCCCCATTTTCACTATTTTTATTTTTTTTGAAAAATAATTCTGTGAAAATTCATCATTGCATCCTTATATTATGACATTCAAGTTTCATGTGAAACAAAGACTCCTACAACCTCCATCCATACAATCATTTTTTAATGATCACATAATTGTTGAAATTGATCCCGACTGTATGGAGGTCATGGGAGTCTCTGTTTCGCATATTAATAACTCCCCTCCTCCTTATAAAACTCATCAAGCATCATTGATGGATGCACTACCCTAGCTGCCAGCCTCGGATGTGCCACCAAGATCATGCCCAGTGGTCATTTAATCATGTTGCAAGAATTGGGATTCCTCGCCATCCCTAAGCCTACCAGTGTAGAGTAGCCGTAATCTCCCCATTAGCTTATGGGGTTCTCTTTAAAAGATCGAAGCACCGTGAGTAGGAACCCCTCGTAGGTCCCAACTGTTTGTCTCCCAATACGAAGCACATTGAAACTACTTCAATAGGTACATATCTAGCCCAATAAGCCCCAATATACACTTTACTAAAAGCACACCATTGTGTTGCAAATCATTTATCACGATCCCTACTCCGCTAAGGCAAACATACCTCAACTAGATCAGTGTGTGTGTGTGTGGGGGGGGTCATGCATAACTAGAGGAAACTTCTTCTGAGCTATCAATTCTCTCTAATACATTCATAGGAATCCTTAACAATCATAGAAAGTAAATAGGGATGAAACAAAGACCCTAGGAAAGAAGATTATTATCACACCCTTCTAAAGTAGTCTAACACTCCAACCCCACAATCGATGTCAAATCTTCTCTTAAACTCGCTCTCAGTCCTTGGATGGGATTCTGCCCATGGATAGAGGCACACACAAGTAAGTGACAGGAAATCTTAGGTGGGACGATAGCAATATCTCATTGCAAGATCGTTCCTATCCAGCCTCCATACAAAAAGTTGGAAAACTCGATTTTTGAACATTCACTTTGGCCTCCCTAAACAAGTCCATAAGGATTTACATCTTTCAAGCTTCCTCCAGATGTCCCCTCCATAAAAAAGATGTTATCATCTACCTATTGTAATAAAGGGGTCATGACCCCATTATGTCCAAATTCTAAAGTCCAAAAATCCACCACCAAGACAAACAAGAAGGATGTCGAGGGAAATCACTTCTTAACACCCCTCCTAAGCTACGATCATGCATTGCTTGGTTGGTAGTCCAAAAGAATTGAAAAGCAAACGGATATGACATAAGCATTTATACACAAGATTCAAATTTGATGAAAACCCCATAGATGGAGAAGTGACCAAAGGAAATCATACTTTGTACTTTCATGATCTCGTAAGAATTTATTTCCCATATGAAAGCCCTTGACCCATCTAGCATCCAAGTGGATAGATTCTCCAAGGCCATAACAAATTCTATGGGACGGATCTACCCATGATGAAGGAGTTTTGCACTAGACTCACCTAGTTATCCACCAACCTTATCAGAAGTAAAGAGAGCGTCATAGCTACCATGGGATAAATTGAATTGGACATGGTTTTCGTCCGATATCCTCTGAGCAATATCTTGCTACAGAAGCAAGAATCTATAACATGTTAATTGTCACACTCATGTTGATGAATCTGTGGTCATCACTCTAATTAGCTGAAAATAGAACTTCGTTCCGAGTAATTAGATGCATTCATTTTTTTATCACTCATAATTAACATTTATGCACTTTTGAATAACTTGCATAAATTAGCATTTTATTTTGCATTTGCATTAATTTGTGTATATTATCCTAACTTTACCCAGTTTATCTAATTCATACTAACTCCAATTGACATAGAACCAACTCCGTTGTCTACATATCACTGGTAATAATCCATGAAAATTCTAAAAAAATATTAACTTGCACATATGTAAATAAACACAATCCCTAGTTTGAGATAGAAAAGCCATAAATGCTGATATATCTACAAACAATGTCCAATTTCACTCTACTTACTTTTGAATTAATGGACATTCAATTATCTACAAATCAAGAAAAAAATCAAAAGAATTGAAGTTCATTTGTGAAACTTGAGTTTTGGGACCAAACTATAGACTACACATAGTCATTGACTTTTGACTTGTTATTTACCAAACTATAAACCAGGAACAAGTGAGATGTTTATTCCATAGAGCTAGGGTCTCTTATATAGAGAGAAAACCCTAGAGAGTACAAGAGTTACGGAATCCGAAGGGTCACAGGGGTTACAGAACTCGAAGGATCACAAGAGGTTACAGAACCCGAAGAGTTACAAACATAAATGTAAATCTAATAACTCTAACACTCCCCCTCAAACTGGAGCTGAGAAAGCTGCGGCTTGTAGCAAAAAGAAAAAGTATAGACCACATCTTCGCACAATGCATCATAAGAACTTACTCCGCTATTGGTAGAAGACCTCGCTCGAGGACGGGTCTGCAGCTTTCAGGTCATCGAAATGTATCTCTGCCATGCTTGTAGAGTCGCTGCCATATCAGGTCACCGGAACGTATCTCTATCGTGCCTGCAGGTCACCGGAACATATCCCTGTCATGCCTGGAAAATAATCATTGTAGAAGAAGTCCAACATGGAGTAGTAGTCGGGTCGTAAAAGAAAAAGTATACGCTCTGACGAAGAAGTCGATGCTCGGTGAAGATGGCTGATCTGAATAGTAGTCTGGAGTGTCGGTCTGTCAGTCATGGTAGGGCAACATATGTCCTGAAGAATCATCTGAATCCCCTTTCTCCCATACTTGATAGAATAAAGAGTATAAAACGTCAAATTGGGAAAAATAAAAAGTTGGGAGAAACAAGTTGTGGTGAAGCATGGGCTGTTGGAGGGGGAGGCTCTAGAAGGTGCGGCTGGAGCTGCTAGAGACTCGGACGACGCTTTAGGTGCTGTTGGTGGTGGCAGCTGGTGTTGATGGGGACTTGGATTGCCTTGCGCGAGACCATCGAATCCATGAATGATGTAAGAGGTCCAGCCCTCTCTCCTTATCGGCGGAGAGAGGGCTGCTGGTGCCGACAGATTTAGTATATTAAGCTTCGATCTAGGACCGTCACTCTAATACCATGTTGAGAAGAGGAATGAGATGTTTATTCCATAGAGGTAGGATCTCTTATATAGAGAGAAAACCCTAGAGAGTACAAGAGTTACGGAATCCGAAGGGTCACGGGGGTTACGGAACTCGAAGGGTCACAAGAGGTTACAGAACCCGAAGAGTTACAAACATAAATGTAAATCTAATAACTCTAACAATGTTCATATTGAACTCTTATTTATTTATTTATTTTGTATTTCTTTATTTCATATCATTTTCTAACTAATTTCATAATAATAAAAACAAAAATCTAGATAATAAAGAAAATGATTAATTCTAACTTGAGCATTTTGACCTATTCATCTGTAAATATTTCACTTTCATATTTTATTCTAAATCATTCTCAATCAAAAAAAATCCAAAAATGACATTCATGATTATTACATCATGATATCTCATGTTTGAATTTTGCATGCATTTATTCATCTAAAAAATCAAATAAAGAATAAAAAAGACCAAGAACCACTATTTTATATTACATAAAATATCATCAAAAAATCATAAGCTTGCATACATGATTTCATATGCATTTGAATCATTAATGAACGTTGTAGAATGCATTTAGGTCAACATTTTCCATTTGGGGGCATTTTTCATTTGATGTCATTTGCTATTTTTAATCTATTTTACTTTTAATTTCTTTATAGATTAACTCAATCAACGCCCACATGTCTCTCACTCGTTGGCCCACCTCCACATCCTAGTCAAACCCCTATCCTCCAGGTCAACCACCTTAATCCTTTAACGTCCTTAACTTGGGTTGTTGGATCAGGTTCGATCTAACAACTTATATCATTCTTTCCCTCCTTTCAACTTCCCCGCATGCTCCTCACGTGTCTCCACGTGACCCTCGAATCTAGACGATCCAATGGCTCCCCCTTATCCTTCTACCTCCAGCCTCCCCCATCCACCACAACAATTGAATCCTGCCTCCGGCCGCCTCCCAACAATAGCTCCAGACTAATTCTGATTTTCCAAGATTCTATGCCTATACTTTCTCTCTCAACTCCTTCTTCAACCCATCTTCCTGGAAACAAACCCAAATCTGATTCACTTCTACCCAACTCCTCTCTATCTCATCATCCATAACCCCTTATCTCCTCACTTCAACCGGCCTCTAGCCATCGCCAAACCTCTACCTGAAACAACTCCTACTCCTTATCCCTTCTAACCAACAACCAAAGCCTTATCCCTATCTCTTCTGACGATCAATCTCTTGGATGAAACCCATTCCTAATCCAGTCTCCTCTAACCAATCTCCAACAGAAACCCAACCCACACCATCATATCCTCTATGTCCCTAACTAACCAAACCCAACTCCCTACAATCCCTATTTAAGGCCATCACTGATCATCATCCAAATCATCAACCTCCCGTTCTATCGCTATTGAATGAGAGAAAAATCTAAGGTCAGGGCGGTTGGTGACACCAGAACTCCGAACTCCGACGAAGAACTCCATCCTGATGCGATCCATGGAGGACCTCCTCCGTGTTATTGATCTTCACCTGGGGACCAGCCGAGCTTCAGAGCCTCTGCCATCTCCTTGAAACAACGACCAGAGAGAAGCTTTGCTCCTCCATATTCAGGTGAATGCCAAACTCCAAGGTAACTCCTCTACGCTTTTCTTATATTTTTAGGTCTATTTTTGTTTCATGTCATCTCCATCACCATCCCAAACCCATCTTCTTCTCCGATCCATTCGAGTCGCGAATCATTGATAACCGTCACACCTCCAAGATCCCTCCATTTCTAGTTATCTTCTCTCTATGACATTCTAACTCCGCTGAGATTGCGTCAGAGGAGAATCGCCGCCCCTTTTTTTCATTCACACTTAGTCAAGGTCCCAAGTCTCGATTTCCATCCTAACTTGCAGGGGCAACATCAGTAGCACTTCGAGCACCACCAGAGCCACTATCGAAGAAGTTCCATCATTATAGGCTTGTCATATCCTCAGTGCATCAATATCATGCAAGGAAGAACAGTCAGAGGTGAAGGATCATGTACATGCACCATTGATCAAGACCTTTTCTTCGATTTTAATTGCTTGATCCACAACCACGTGCTATCATTGATTAATCAAGGGATCCATCATCACCGTACATAAAAGCCTTCATAAACAGCCATCAGATCTGAAACAAAGGGGCTAATCACGACTGTTTAATCACGCCCAATTCCTAACCGACGATCATCATCAAAGGACATTATCAAAGCCATCAATCAACTTAGATCCAACACACCATGTCTTCATTTTGAGCTAGTACCCAAACCTCTAGCCGCGAGGTCCTTGAAGTGGCTAGGAGACACTACATGGAGGTTGGGTTCGTACCTCCAACTAAAGCAAAGTCTTATGTGAGCTCTAGTGTGTGGGAGTACATTTTGTAGATGGGCCCCTCACCTTGGAATTGCACAGAAGCCCCGCTGTTGGAGAAATTGTGCACAATGCCCGTCGCCTCACAATAATTGCAAAGAGCCCCTACGAAGGTCATTTTTGAGAAATTTTTATTTATTTCTATTACATTTATATCCATGGACTTCTTTTAATTGTATCTTAAGCATTTGCAATCTCATTTTAATGTTCTTTATGTCATTTTAAATCTTAATTAATTCTCTATCATGTGAGACATTGAATTATATTTTTTTAGATTTTATGAATAATAATTAATTGAAGGTAATTTTATCCTCTACTATGAGTACATATAGTCTTTGAAATTGATTTTTTTGCTCATAAATTATGGAAGATTTGGGCATCATTTTTCAAATGTTTTGGCATTAATTGATGAAATATTTTCTGAAACTAATCTTTATGACTTGGGAATTGAATCAAACTACATACTAATTGTCCTATTTGTTTTCTCGCATATCTTTGCATTCATCTTCATCATTTAAAAACCCTAAAAAATATTGCATTTATTCTCTCATATTTGCATTGCATTATTTTCTTGCATAAAAATACAAAAAAAACATTCATCATATTTTCTTTAATTAATTGCATCTTTGATTCAAAAATCCATAAAGAAGTTTGTAAAAATCCAAAAACCCATAAAATCCATCTCTTGAAAATCTAACTCTAACTTGTTTGAAAATTGATTCTAAACTCTCATATTACCTCCTTGAGTTCGACATGTGATTTGTCCAAGCAAAATAAATAATTGACCGTACGGATTAATTCTAGACATTATTTCTCGTGCAGTCATTTTGATAACTCACTACTTATCATCTACTATAACCGACATTAACTCTTCAAAATTAAGAGTGGTGAAGAGCTCGCTTTGAAATGGTGTTATTGCTGGGAAGGTATATGATTTATGATTGAGTTTTAGATAACTTAGTGTACATGTTTTCTATCCCGAGTAGTTTGATCATCGATTTTCTTGTGCATATTTTTATGTTTATTCTTTCTTTCTTTCTTCTCAACATCTCTTTTTATTTATTTTTCTTTACATATATTTTGTGTTTCTTTCTAATATAATTCTCTTTTTCGTGCAAGGGACTTGGAGCATCTTTTTCAGGAGCTGACATACCTCAAGGAGACCAAGGCGTGCGATTATGTGGACTAAGATCACTGAGGAGGCACACGAAAGAAGAAAATTTTATTTTGAGAGAGTGTGTATGTGTTTTAGATTTTATTTTATTTTCATATATTTATTTTGTAATTAATAAGTACTCATTTTCAACGGTCTTCATTTGAAGACTCGCATGTGTACCCAAACATTGGACACTCGGCTTGTTGGGCCCATATTTTTTATGGATTATGTAGATCTAAGACTGAATCCAGATATTAGAGCTTCTCGGGTTTATTTATTGCACTCGTAGTCCTAGGATCACACAATCACTAATAGACGCACTAGACTCTTCTTAGTCAAAATTAACTTGTTATTCACTTTCGAATAGAATTATCTGTCTAGGAGCAGTTTTTTTATGCTTTCTTATAGTGTAAATTTTCTATTCTGTCTAGCATACCGCATAAGGAATATGAGGATCACTGTAAGTATTTTTATATAAGCGCATATTATTATTTTCAACTTGCATCGACTTTTTCGATTTCTCCCTCTATGTTTTCTCACTTAGGACTAGAGGAAATTGAGACTGTCCAATAGACATGCTTGATCTTATTCTTCAAAACCAATGGACATCCAATTTAGAACTGGGATTGTTAAACATCATTGATTAATTAAAAACCAGATAAAATTGAAGTACATTATCCGTGAGAGAGCAACCCCATCCTCGTATATAGGTACTTCTTTTGACTATGAGTGGGTGAGGATGTGATTAGAGATATAAACCCTAGACCTACGTCTTAAGTCTCCAAATCTGACTCTTGCAAGTTTGAGAGGTATAAATGCTCTCCTCCAACCATAGAGAGACATTTTTAGTGTGCAAGTCTCTATTTCCTTTAGGGGTAGGATATAATTCATAGCTCGAGTAGATCAATCCTTTGACTGAGATATAGTAGAACCACATCTGGGCCTCGGAGAGACTCACTTGTGTATAACGGATTCAAAGATTGCGTCGTCACCTAACTTAAAATTGAAAAGATAATAAAACGGACCTTTGCAGCCATCACTGTGTAAAGTTGGTGAAACATGAGTTTGCAGTATAAATTGTATTGTGTGCGTTCAAAGACCTTGCACTTGCAAACAACCGATCGTAGTTTATGATCATTCTCCACCTTCATTTTCAAAGATGTCAAAATATTTGTATGCATACTCAGCGTCAGTGGGTCAAGTCTACACAGCCATATCCCGACCGTCTTCATCATCATTTGCATTCCAGACAAATCCTCTCTTCTAGACAATTCTTTCCCAGCCATCATTCCCTTCCTCCTTTGTACACATTCCACTCCACAACCCCACTTCTTCTTTGGTTGAGACCTTAAAATATGAATTGCTCGCAAATTCAGAATCAAATGAATACAACATGTACATAATAGAGTGAGTAAATTCGAGGATGGAAAGGAGTGTAACCGAACTTGAAGGAGAAATATGATTCTCATTTATAATTTACAATTCATTGTTTGAACCATCTCCTACTCGAGATGACTCTCTTTCCGAGTATGACCACTTTTCCTTTGACCATGCACTAGAGATTCAGAGTCAAGGAAATTGGACTCATGAGTAGACTGAGACTACGATCGTGAGGAATGACTATTAGTCGACTCAGGAAATGCATGCCAGAGTTAAGGCATGATGAGTATGGTCATTCTTCTCAAAGTCATGATACAATCAAGGATGACATTGCTCAGATTAACTAGAGATTTGATGCCTTAACTGATCAAATTTATAGTGTCATCCAAATGGTTAATGAAATGAGTAACAACCAAGAAGGATGAGGAAACCACAAAGCGACCAGAGACACATCATGTGCAAGATACTCAGATTCAGAAACAACATACCATTGAGACTGCTGATCAATCCAATGACTATTCCGTTGACTCTAACAAAAACACCCAAAAATAGAAAAATCCAGAAAATTGAATACCACAGAAATGGAAGTGTTTTGCAAGAGTCTGATCTTAAATCTTCCATTGATCAATACATAAAGTATGTGCACGATCTTCAGAGATTTGTAAAGAGTCGATTATCACCCAAGAAGAGGGGTAAGAAATGATTAAGAACTATATTTTATTTAATTATTATAACCAATTTAATGGTGATGAATCAGAAGACCAAAAGTTACAAAATTAAGTGATTGACTAGGGTTAATTGTGAAATTGAGTATACTAGTCATGTTCAGATAGATGGTGACTCTACCCTAAACATTCTCCCTAAGTCTGTGTTTGACAAACTCAAACTCAGGTGCTCAAGAAGACTAGAGTGATCATTCAACTACATGATCCATCCACTAAAAGACCAAGAGGAATTATTTCTGTTGTCATGAACTTCGAAGGTGTCAAACATAGAGTGGTCTTTATTGTCCTGAATATTGAGCATCGAGGAAAGTTGTCCGAGTCTTCGATCATTTTAGGAAAGTTATTCCTCTCCTAGATCAACTGTCGATTGTGAGATAAAGAAATAAAATTTATGAACCTGAACCAAAGTGATCAAATTCTCGAGGACACACCCTACCTTGGGACAATCAAAAAAGTTACTGACAGCCGTGACCAAGAGGAGACAACAGAAGCAAACTCTTCCACTTCACATGACCAGACCTCTCCTAAGGAACCACTGACTGAAAATATGACCATAAAAGAGACACCTAAGAAACTGACTATCGAGAAGGCCAAAACTGACATCATCAAGAAATCTTTACAGTCAAAGGGGAATACATTATTACAAATCGGTATTGTCCATATCCCCTTATGGAGATCTCATTCATCTCTACAGAAACTAAGGTGACTCCACCCAATGATTGCTCCGACACCACTCATGATGCCATCAAGGTGAATGATCCTGACTTACACACATCCGTTTCACCAAATTCAGACACATACATTTCAAATTTCTTTGATCATTACTGTGATATGATATCTAAGCCATCACCAAAAAAGTTGTCTGACCAGACTGTGGACCAACCTATGGACCAGAACACCAAGGAGAAGTCACATCCTCTAGTCAGGTTGCCAGAGGTGGAGAAAAGTACTCTGACCTTCATCCTCTCTTTACTTCAGGTTCTAGAAATCTGATTAAGTATATATCTATAGACATGGATATTTATATGGGCTCCTCTCTAGGTCCTAGTAGACTGACTGGAGTAATTAGATATGATCGGTCAGATACCGCTTCACCATAGTATTCATCATCCGATGAAGTGTTTGATACCCTTGTGAGTGAGTTCAGTTTGAGTGAGCAGCTAAAGAATAAAACTAGTTCGAAAACCACCATCAAAAACTACTATTCTTCTGAGGATGATTCTGACGATGGCTGGGAATCTTCTTCACATTGTACAAGTCCTTATTCGTCTTATCCCAATGTCGACACTCACCTTATACTTTCCCTCCTGCCTCCCTCCTGCAAGAAGGTTTACTAAAACCCTCCTCGAGCCTTTGTACATCATTCCCCAATCCCATTGGTTTCCTTGTACTTCTTCTATAATTAGGCAAAGGCCTAAGAATGGGGAGATAGATGCCCACCCTGTGTATATTCATCATCTCTCTTCTTGCCATAGATCGTTGACTTCTGCCACACTCCTTTAATTTTTTGCACCCATTTATACTTGGCATACGTTAATTATAGGGGAAGTGAGTTGTATCTGTGTACATACTCTGTATTGCATTATACTTATACTGTATTTTTTAATGTAATAGTTACTTAATAAAAAGTGGAGGTAACTCTTTTAAATTTTGTAAAATTTGTAAAATACTTGTATATATGTATAATCCTTGTAAAATATGTAACTCTTCAAAAAATAAAAAATAAAAAATAAAAAATAAAAAATGGCAACAAATAAAAAAGGAAAAGGAAAAATTGAAAAAGTCATTCAAAAAATGCATCTCTTGCATATGCACGTCATTCAGCATATCATACATACGTACTGGTGAAAAGTCATGTCATGAATCGAGTTATGAGTAGAAACTGAAAGTGGAATTGACCTTGGCCTTAATCCACTTAGTTTTCAGACGAACTTCATCGAGAAGTAGGATTTTAGAACCATTAGATCCTAGAATTAAATCTCCAAGTTTCGCATGATAGTGTTAAGACTTTGACTCTTAGTGTCTAATTTGATTACTCCATTTTGAGTATGACTCTTGAATGGAGAATTAATCTAGACTCTAGCACTACGCACTTAGCTTGACTCGAACAGGGTATTAGAAGACTATGTGGCTTATTATCTAGTAGCATGGACATCTAAAGACCAGAGTACATGTTAAAATAAAAGCATAAGATGAGGAATAATATACTACTACTTAGGCATTCAGTTGAGTTGGGAGTCAATGCAACCACTTCACATGTCTGTTCACTCTTGAACAAAAAAAGTGTACCCTGAATAAATGGACAAAATTCAAAGAAAAAAGAGATTAAAAAATGTAGAGCAAAATTTCAAAGCCCAATTTCTTGACCTTAATGGTCCATTACATGCATAGAGAAGACTTAGCTACACTGGTCATGCTCCATATAGGAGACTTAGATATACTAGCAAGGCTCCAACTTCTTCCTTCATTCTCCCATTCGATACTAGTAGTACTTGAACTTAGAAGGAAATACATGACTCCTCGAGGACGAGTTACTAGAGGAGGGGATTGCATGGTGTTCAACATTTCGAATGGGATGATTTAACACCCTTCACACACAAGAGACACTTATTCAATATTCATGGAGTATGTTTTGGGAGGGAGGGATTGAAGATGACTTCTAAGCCAAACTTGTACAATGACTTGTAGAACTTAGAAACTGTTTATTTTAGCTGGGATTCCGCCCATGGATAGAGGCATACCCAAGTAGGTGATAGGTAATCTTAGTCAGGACGATTGCAATATCTCATTGCAAGATAGTTCTTCTCCAGCCTCCATATGAAAAGTTGGAAAACCGAACTTTCAAACATTCACCTTTAGCCTCGAGGCCTCCCTAAACAAGTCCATAAGGATTCATACATTTCAAGCTTCCTCCAGATGTCCCCTCCATAAAAAAGATATTATCATCCACATATTGTAACAAAGGGATTGTGACCCCATTATGTCCAAATTCCAAAGCACAAGATGGAGACCTCTACCACTAGATAATAGTATACAACATCCAGAAATCCACTACCAAGATAAACAAGAAGGATGTCGAGGGACATCGTTTCTTAACACCCCTCCTAGGTTACGATCATGCACCACTTGGCTGGTCGTCCAAACGAATTGAAAAGCAATGGGATGTGACATAAACGCTTATACACACGATTCAAATTTGAGGAAAACTCTGTAGATGGATAAATGACAAAAGAAGTCATACTTTATAGTGGCATAGTATCTTGAAAAGTTAATACCTACGTGAAAGCCCTTGACTCATTTAGCATACAAGTCGATAGATTCTCCAAGGCCACCACATAGTTATGTGGGATGGATCTAAATGCGATGAAGGAGTGGAGTTTTGCACCATACTCACCCAGACATCAATCATCCTTATCAGATGTAAAGAGAGTATTAGCCACCATAAGATAAATTGAATTGGGCATGGTGTTTGTTTGATACCCTTAAAATAGTATCTTGCTTCAGAAGCAAGAAATCTAGAACATCATCACTCTAATTAGCTAAAAAGAAGTGATTTATCCAAGTAATTAGATGCATTCATGTGTTTATAACTCGTAATTAGCATTCATGTACTTGTAAATAATTTGCATAAATTAACTTTTCATTTTACGGTAATATTGACTTGTATATATTCACCTAACTTCACCCATTTTAACTAATTCATACTAACTTCAACTGACATAAAACCAATTCGATTGTGTACATGTTACTCATATTAATTAATGAAAAATCTTAAAAAATACTAACTTGTATATACGTGAAATAAACACAAATCCTATTTTGAGATAGAAAAGTTGTTAATACTGATATATCTCACAAACAATGTCCAATTTTACTCTACTCACTTTTGAATTAATGTATACTTAATTATCTACAAATAAAGATCAAATTCAAAAGAATCAGAGTTCATTTGTGAAACTTAGGATTTTGGAACCAAAATGTAGCATGTACATATTCATTGACTTTGACTTGTTATTTTATGAACATATTTAACTCTTATTTATTTAATACATTTCCATTTTTTTAATTTCACCTCATTTTCTAACTAATTTCATAAAAATAAAACCCCAAAAGAATTAGAAAATCAAATAAAAAAGACAAATTCAGACGAGCATTTTTTACCTATCCATATGTAAATAGTCTGATTCCATATTTTATTATGAATTATTCTCAACCCATAAAAATCCATAAAATAGCATTTAAGATTTTTGCATTATCATACATATTGTTTAATTTTTTCATGCATTTATTCATCTACAGAAAACCAGATAAACATTATAAAAACTAAAAAACCAATATTTTAGATTACATGAAATATCATCAAAAAATCCATAACTTGCACACATGATTTCATTTTCATTTGAGTCCTCCATGAACATTGTAGATACATTTGGATCAACATTTTTAATTTTGAGCATTTTTGCATTTGATGTCATTTGCTATTTTTAATCTATTTTCTTTTAATTTCTACATTGGTCAACTCAGTCAACGTCCATGTGTCTCTCACTCATTGGCCCACCTCACGCACTGGTCAAAACCCCTCTCCTCTTTGTCAACCATCTCAATCCTTTAACTCCCTTAACCCAGGTCATTGGATTAGGTTCGATCCAAAAACTCCTATCATTCTCGCCCTCCTCTCAGCTCCCTAATGTGCTCCTCATGTGTCGCCTCCCCCCATCAGCCCCAACAGCTGAATCCTGCCTCTGATTGCCTCCCAATGGCAGCTCCAGTCTAAATCCAATCTTACAGGAACCTATGCCTCTATCATTTCTCTCTCAACTCCTTCTTCGACCCATCTTGACGATTGAAAGCTGCTAATGATCATTAGTAAACACTAATCAATAGTTAACAAAAGATAAGCGTAAGTCACGATGTTAAATCATGATTAGTTAAAGTTAATCACGATTAGTGTTAATTAAGCATCATTAGCGAATCTAGAATCCTCTAGAATGTTCTAACTTAAGCCCCAAGTTTGGGATAAGTTTTGGCTAAAACAATGGGCCAAAACCATGGGCCGCTAAACCATGGTTAAGGTCTAAACCATGGTTTTCTAACCATGGTTAGTGGTTTTCTGGGGCCTATAAATAGACCCCCTACCAATTCATTCTCTACGACTTCCACTACCACCACCACCCCAAGGGCTAGGGTCGAGAGGTCGGGAGGAGGAGTGAGAGGCGAGGGAGGAGCGCTAGCGAAGCGCTGCCTGGAGAATGAGGAGGAGAAAGGTATGATCCCGTCTTAGTTTGCTTCGTAAACTAGGCTTTCAATTCATCCTCTTGTTCTTCCAAGTCTTGTTCTTGATGCATCTTTGTTTCCGATTCGTTTTCCTGTTGTGGTTCGAGGAGAAATCTGTGTAACACCCTACTTAGGTGCGGGCGGCTATGCACGTCAGTGACCCTGTGATTCGTCACACGTTCACTCATCTAAGACGCGTGGTGTCTACCGATTCTCCATCGTTTATGTTTCTATTCTTTCTATTATGCTTTTATAGTTATTTTGATGAAGAAATCTGTGTAATACCCTACTTAGGTGCGGGCGGCTATGTACGTCAGTGACCCTATGATTCGTCACACGTTCACTCACCTAAGATGCGTGGTGTCTACCGATTCTTCATCTCTTGTTGTTTGAGTATATTCTTTCAGTTTCGTTGTTATTTTCCTCTCGATTGATTTTATAGAGGAAACTCTTTCTGTTTTTATTTTGAAATATGTCCCGATATAAGGGGAAACTCTGGCGAAATTTTCCGAGAAATATGTCCCGATATAAGGGGAAACTCTGCCAAAATTTTCCGAGAAATATGTCCAGATATAAGGGGAAACTCTGCCGAAATTTTAAGAGAAATATGTTCTTGACGTTCTTCGTGTTCTTCACGTTCTTCGCGTTCTTCGTTCGTTCTTCGCGTTCTTGACATGTTCTTAGCGTTTTGATACGAAAATGAAATTCGATCTTTTCAGGAGCCTTAAAATAGCCTTTCTAAAAATGAAACTCGATAAAGCCTTGCATACACGAGAGAGAGCTTGATTAGGTAACGAAATCCTTCCTTTTGCTGTTGGGTTCTCATACGAAATTATTGAAATTCTTGATTTTGTGTTCTTTGCCATGAAGAACCCTAATTTTGGCTATTTTGAAAAAGTCTGAAGAATTGCTTTGTGATTCCCACTAAAATAAGGTTTACGCGTCAAATTGATGCGTTGGATTTGAAAGTTAGGGTTTGGGAGTTAAAATAGGCACAAATACGAGTATATATGGTTATGAACAATATATATGTGAGTCTATACTAAGTTTTGTTAATTATGCAAGTCGAAGACTTAACGAAAGAATTACATCATGGGAATTGATGTGGTTTGAGTTAGATCCTGAAAAAGATCGTGTGTCACGTTAAGGATGACTGGGAGTAGTATTACAGGTCGGACATGCAACCTGTAGGTTTGTCGGAAGGAACCCGTATTGGTGTTTCCCTACCTAAGTGGTACACAGTTGCCCTATTATGATAAGTGCACACAAATTGAATGTTTTGCAATGCGTGGTACCGGGAGCCAATATATTCGGGTTGGAACGACGGAAGATGTGGTCGTGCCATGTGGAGGCACGGGTGATTCAATAGCGGCTGGGTCACGATAACATGTATTTAAAGTTGCTAGGTTATATGATTAAATGTTAGCCTGAGGTTTTAAGCAACCGAGTCCTCGAGGATGGTGTGCTCATTCGATTTTCCAGGCTGAGGGTTGAGATCCTGTTTAATAAAAGAAAAGGAAATTGTTAGGGTGGTGTTGGGGGATTGGTTGAGGCGACGTGCGGCGGCATAAGCTTACCAAGATTAACACAATCTCCAATCCCGAAGTGTCCACAGCTTCAGAGTCCAAGAATGGTGGGGTTCTGATGAATCTGCGATTCGTCATCTTTATTCATTTATTTTAGCTTAAAATCCCTTATAAAACACCTGCATATAACGCTAACTCCATATTCTTACTAACTTGCATTTGTGTGTAAATATTGTACATTTCTTACTAATTTTAACCTAAAATAAATAAAGAAAGAAAGAAAGGAAAAATAAAGAAAAGAAAATAAAAAAAGGAAGACTGTATACAGGATGACCCGAACCCTGAGAGAAGGTCAAGACTTGACCTGATCGACCAGGAATAAAGTAGGGGGAGATAGGGTCCTCAACCAGAAAATCCAAAAAATGTGTTTCTCACTTATTTTGTGTATATCTGTATAAAACTAATACTAATTTATTTGTACATTAATTCACCCCAAATCAAATAACATTCAAGATCAAAGTTGTAAATAAAAATGGGTCCTAATTAATAAAACTTATTGCACAATTAAATCATGTACAGAATAAAAGTAGCCACACTTGGAAAAAGCCACTAAGCACTAATTGAAAGATCAATTCCGGCTCCATATGATATTAAATTAAACCAATTTCACTTCCATTGAGTTCTAAATCAAATTATCTTCAAAATGGCTGTGATTTTATAATTTTTGGAGTTACGGTTGAAAAGTCGGTTTTCTGGGGTGGTTTGTGCAATTTTCCCTTGTATTTTGTGTATATTGTATTTGTATATATATTTGTAAATATTTTTACTAATTACTTAAAACAAAAATAAAAATAAAAAAATTAATAAAATTCTTAAAACAAAAAAAAGAGAGGCTAATTTCCCCATTTATACTTGTATTTAATGTCATATATGTATATAGTACATGTATATATTTGCTATTTTTAACTAACCATCTCAAAAAAAATAAAAAAATAACATTTTTTAATTCAAATAATAAAGTGACGAAAATTCAAAAAAAATAGATAATTTTGTAAATAATTTTATCTTTCTATTTTATCTCTCATGTTATCTCTTCCACCAAAAAAATCAAAAATTCATCTCTTATCCAAAAAATTCAAAATTCAAAATTCATCTCTTTTCTATTTATATGGCTCCTTCTCCATCATTCCAACCTGATCAATCTTTAGAGAGAGGAGCCCGATCTCCGAGAGAAATTTCGTCGAGAATTGTGCCTAGCCTCCGAGCCGCCCGGTGACAGCGAGTCGGCCTTGTCGAGGCGATCACGGTCCATTTTCCGCTCCTAAGGTGAGATCCGCATTTTTCTTCGCATTTTATCTTAGTTTAATCTTAGTTTAGTCTTCGCAATTTTTTTTATCGTCATTTTGTTCTTCTAGATCTTAGGAAAATCCACCACGATTTTTATCCGCCATCGACTCGATTTTTCATCTCATCTTCTCAATCTTTCCTCGTTCTATTCTGTCGTCCACGATCTCTCAACTCCGGCCGCGTACGGTGGCCGGAGAACGGATTCGAATCCCCCACTTTCGCCGAATCCCCAACCACGTTCCGATTTTGTAGATAAATAAAAATTTTTTCCTTTACTTCTAACGTTTGTTTTGCAGGATCATATAAAAATAAAAAAAATAAAAAAAAGAATTTCTTATCCCTTTCTTTTCTAATTTTTTGGATTTACAAAAAAATAAAAAAAATAAAAAAAGTTTTTCCTTATTTTCTGTTTACATCACATACAAAATAAAATTACAAAAAAAATTAAAAATAGTAAAACAAAAAAGAAGTCGCAGCAGGGCCGCCACCCCCGCCGCCGATCCTCCGCTTTCCAGCCGCATGAGGCGGCGCCGCTCCTCAACCGTTCTCCGCCGCGACACCGGCGCGCGGTCCCTCCGCCAGCCCTTTCAGCGCCGCCCCGCGCGGCGGCCCAACCTGACCCGAGCGGGCGCCCACACCAGTTGCGGCGGATGTGCCGCCCTCTCATCACCACCGCACGAGGCCGCGCCATCCAACCACGTCACCTCCGCCCGCCATCACCCCCGCATCCAGCACCTCCAGGCCACAGCCGCGCAAGCCCACCGCCGATCTGCCAGCACCGGCGCCGCTCCGCCGCGAAGATCTCCGCCTGTGCGTGCGAGGAAGAAGAAGGCGGCGCCCCTTGTTGCGGCCCCCTTTGGCATCCTGTGCGTGAAACGAAGAGAACCCCTAGGGCTTCCTTGCATATGATAAAAAAGGGGTAAATTACAGCTGCGCCCTCTAAAGTTTTCAAATTCGCAAATGAGCCACTGCAGTACAAAAGAGATCACATTCTGGGCACATGCTTTTGGGGTAAATTGTGAACTTTCTCTTGCATTTTCTTTCTGTTATTATTTCATAGAAAAACTTTGATAAATTACATTTCTATCTCTGTGATTTCAGACTTTAAATTGCTTGCTCTCTTTTGAATAAAATAAATGTTTTTATTAGTCTAGAAATTTTGAAAAAATTGTGGCATGCTTCTGATGTGATAGTCTTCCTAGCATAAATTTTTCATTGCATTTTGTGATCATTTATCATTATTAAAAAAATCAAAAACAGTGCCTTTTTGTCTTCCTGAAATTCGAAAATTCATAAAAATTCGAAAATAGCTCCAAAAATTCTAAAAAAATTAGAGTAATTGTATTTCATTGTCTTTTAATTTCTGGCCAATTTTCACGCATTAATTATTTATAAAACCCAAAAAAATTGAAAAAATCAAAAAATCTTCAAAAAATCATAAAAAATTCTACAAAAATCCAAAAATTGTTTGTAGATATTGGTTTCTAGTTTGCCTTAAAAATAATTGCCAGGAGTTTTTGGCATTTAAAAGATTTTTAAATTGTAAATTACTCCAGGCTGTGCATAGTTTCTTATTTTCTCACTGTTTGATTTTTAGAAAAATACAAAAACATCTGAAAATTCCATAAAAATTCCTAAAAACATTTCAAAACTTTTAAAACCCAAAAATATTTTCTTTGAATTTGTCTGAGCATTTTTGACTAATTGAAAAATTACAAAAAGAGTTGGTGTGCGTGTTTTTAATCTTGTGAATATTGCATCGTGTTATTTTTGGAAATAAAAAAATTGCAAAATCAAAATCACTAAAAATTTGAAAATCAGAAAATTTAAAAAAAATTAGAAATAAAGAAAATAAAAAAATAAAAGATTAAAAAAATCACAAAAACCAAGGATAGTTGTCCTTTGAGATTCCTGTTTTCTCTTGATTGATTTTTGATTAATTGAATAACCCTCGGGAATTGTAGCCTCCCTGAGTTCGACCCTGTCCGCTATACAGGTTAATAAGTAGCAAAAAAATCAAAAAAAAAATAAATATTTTTTGTTGACGCGGGATTTTGGGGATAAGCAACGACTATTTTCATCATCAAATTTCCAATCTCTGAAAATTCCGGCTCAACAAAATGGCGCCGTTGCCGGGGAGGCACGGCGAGGGTAGTTAGGTTTCTCTTTTGACCTGCTATCCTTGGGTTGTAAATATCTGTGTATAATTTGCCACATTATTCCATTGTTCATATCCATTGCATTCATTTCATCATTTTCTCATATTTAAAAATTGTGCTTCTTACACATTCTCTTTTCTTTTTCTTGCGAGGGCACGCGGAGCGAAGGAGGCGATCCTAGGAGAGCCGAAGCACCCAAGCGACGTGGAGACGGCTTGATTCTTCACCAAGCCGCAGGAAAGCGTGAGAAGAGGAGAAAAAAATTGAAAGAGCCGAAAAAAAAGAGAGAAAGAGAAAAAAAAAGAAAGAGAGAGAGATTTTATTTTCTAGCATTTGAACTCTTGTAAACGGACATTTATTTGTTGCGGGGTCTGTTTCGCCAAGTGCCGGTGCACTTGGGGGACCTCATCGGTTTTGTTTTCATCGCCTTTATTTTCTTTGTTTTCCGCGGATTTCGAAAGCCACCTATTGATTTCTTTAATTAATTTGCTTGAGCCAGGTAATTAATTAGGTCCAAACACCCTAAACAAGAATTTCTGTGCCTATAGAGTAGATCGTAATTTGGACTTAGTCAAATTAACTTGTTCTTGCCCGTTAATAGAAGTTATCATCTAGGACGGTTCACTTGCATTTGCATATAGATTAGTTTATTTTCTGTATTTAAATTCTGCGCGGATCACTTGCATGTAGAGTGCTGGCGACAAGGTACGCATCTCTAACCCCTGCATGCATCATCGTTTTTAATCGCGCATTGGCATTTCCGGTCTCCTCCCTTATTTTCACTCACATAAGATAAAAAGGAAATTGGACACTCGGTAGGCGATTCTTTGAAAATATTTTAACCAAGTGATAACTGCCTAAAATTTGGGACTGTTAAAGAAAACTCGACCCTAAAAAAATACAAAGAAAAATCATTGTCTTGGGGAGAGTAACCCCCTCATTGTATTCATTTTAACTTGCTCGCATACACACTAAGGTTAGTGCCCAAATCCCATAATTCAACCTAAGTGTATGTACAACTTTGTGATTATCATCTAACTCTAAAACATACAAGATTAAGAGACCGAACCTTCACGGTCTTCACATTGCGTTGAGTTGGTGAATTGGGGGTTTGTATTGTGTTTGATTGTTTGTGTGCATACCAGATCTTTTCTGTGCATTTGCGCCTTTTTCTCCATATCTTTTGGCTTGACCGTCGTGCTCTCCCATCATTTGTTTCGAAGATGGCCGACTGGAGTTATTCTAATCCAATCTTCGCAGATACCTCGTACTCTCCAGACGATCCACCTTCTCTTTTCCAGGAGGATCTTCCTCCTGATGTTTGTGCATATCCGCCTAACCCATTATTTCAGGAGATGGAGGACTTTGATTTTCACCCACCCTCATTCAACCCACCCGATCCTGAGATTTTGGAGTCACCTTTCATGATTTCCACACTTAACACATTGAATCAAATGGTGGAGCATATGAATTCGAAGATTTCCAATTTTATTAACATAAATGAGAGACAGAACGCTGCTCCAATATTTGAGGATATTGATTCACTCGAGAATAATCATGAGAGCTTGAAATCATCCAAAACACAAAAAAAATGAGAAAATTTTGAAAATACAAAAAGACTCTGGGAGACATATTATTGATTCATTTTGTGAGAAAAGAACCCAAATGCCCGATCATTTACACACATAGCCATGTCCCAACCTAGATCCCGAGGGTGCCACTGTACAGACTGCTCTTGGCAATCCTCATGTAAATGCTGATTCCGACCTCCTCCCTTGTATGGATGAGGTCCAAAAATTCAAAAAAATGTTAACTAAACCCGAAGTGGTGGCCACCCTTCATGAGATCATTAAAGCCCCACTTCAACAGGCCATGACAGATTTATCTACTCCTCAACACAAGAAAAGAAAGCGAAGGAGAAGATCTGAGCATCATATCTTTACCATGGCCACTGCCTACGCCATCTCTCACCGTCCATATTTTAAGAAAGGGAACACGGTCACACCTCTTGTGAGTTGCTCCATATCTGACTATTCTTGTGATAACGCTCTCCTTGACGGCGGTTCATCAATCAACATAATACCCTTCTCTATGGTACAGTCTCTTCATCTTGGGCCTCTCAAGAAAACCAGGATGATCGTTCAATTTGCTGATGGATCTATCAAGAGGCCGAAGGGTATTTTAGAAAACGATGTCATTCTTATTCAGGGCATGAATTTTACTTCGGATTTTGTTGTAATGCCCATGGAGACCTCCACCACTGTGGAGCACCCTCCAATCATCCTGGGACGGCCTTTCCTTGCCTCTGCAGGAGCCGTTATTGACTATGGTTCAGGAGAGATTCGCTTCCGTTCTGATGTAGCGAGCGATGTGTTAATCACTACACCCACTACCATCCAGAAACCCGCATCCCATGAGAGCCCACCCGTGTTAGACAACCCCAAGGACTTTGATTATGATGATAATACTAGAGATTTTTGCTATATGATGGATGATACTGAGACCCGGGAATTCCTCTTCAAGGAGGAGGACTCGGAAAGCATAGACCTTGGAGTTCCCTCTACTGGTATGTGGCGATGCATTGACGACATCCGCGGGATTTACACGATAGACACCCTAGAGCGGAAGGCAGACTCTGAGACTAGACAGGACGGACACGATTTGACTACTTTCACTGATAAGTCCGTTCCTACTCACCCTGATAAAGAAGAGACCGATCAGGCCAAATTTGATTTGATTGCTTTTATAAAGGAATTTGGGCCTTTTGATAAAGATGATGATCCAGTAGAGGCTCGCCAGGCTGAAATTGATCCTACTTTTTCTGATAATGATTTCGAGCCATTCTACTTTGATGTTTGCAAGACTTCCAAGGCAGGACATGATCACACTACTTCCAATAACCGGTTTAGGCCTGCACAATCTGAAACCGTTGAGCATACATTCTTGGTCGATTCTACTCAGTTCATATCTAATGATAATCCCAATATCGACCTACATCTTGTCAAATCCATACCTCAGCGGTCCCGCAAGAAGGTTCGTTTTCGTCCTTCTTAACCTTTGTAAATCCACTCCTCTTGTATATCCTTTCGTTTCACTCTGTCTTCTCCCGTTTTATCATTCACCCCTTTTCCGTGTGTGTATATATGCTATACTTAGGATGTGCTTTATCCTAAGTATAGGGGGGTGAAGGATTTGTGTTGTTCATATTCGTCCTGTTTATCATCCTTGTTGTTGTTGCCTATACTTAGGGATACTCTACCCTAAGTATGGGGGGGTGATGTTGTTCATATCGTGTCTTTGTGAGTCTGTACATTCTCTTCATCGGTTTTCCCCTTTGTACATTCCACTATACTTAGGATTACTTGATCCTAAGTATAGGGGGGGGATCACCAACTTCTCTTCATTTTATCTTTTCTTTGAGTCGTTGTAGCATAGGAGTCTTTTCACCTCTCTTTGCTTAGCACGAGTTATGTCTTCCTTTGTCGCTCTCTGATCACTATGAGGACATAGTTCGAGCTAAGTATAGGGGGGTGTCGTATATATTGTATATATACTTTAGACATAACTCGTACTTTTAAATACATTTATTTGGGGGTTATGTGTATATTTTATAAAAAAACAAAACAAAAACAAAACAAAAAAAACAAAACAAAAAAAGAAGAAAATAAAAAAATAAAACACAAAAACAAAAAACAAAAACAAAAACAAAAAAAAACACACAAAAAAAACAAAAAAATTGGGAAGAGAGAGAGAGAGAAAAACAATAAAAACAATAAAAACAAAAAAAACAAAAAAAAACAAAAACAAACAAAAAAAAACAAAACACAAAAAAAGTCTCTTGTATATACTTGTATATATTACTAACCTTTCTCCTTTAAAAAAAACTACAAAACCAAAAATCATAAAAATTTGCATAAAAAAACTTTCTTTCACATCTGCATTTTTCTCCAAAAATCCATAAAAAGTTCAAAATTAGAAAATTGTTTAAAAAAATGGTTCTTTTCACATGTGCATCATTCTTTTAAAAAAACTCTCTGCATTGTTCATAGTCTGCATTTGCATGTGCATTTTTCTGGATAGTATTGATATTTAAACTATGTCTGGAATAAAATTGAAGAATGGAGCTTAGTTGGACCTTAATCCACCTAATTCTTAGAGGAACTTCACCGAGAAATAGGATTTTAGAAGCTTTAGGTCTTTGACTTAATTCTTTGAGTTCCACATGACAATGTGCAGCATTTGACTCTTAGTGTCTAACCTGGTCTCTTCATTCCGGGTACAACTCTAGAATAGCGAATTAATTTGTACTCCCGCACTATGCACTTAGCTCAACTCAGATGGGATGTTGGAAGACTGTATGAGTTTCTTTTCTGGTAGCGTGGAAATCTAAAGACCGGAGTACGGGTTGAAATAAAGCTTCGGAAAAGGGATGGACGGCTGGGCACAATTTTTTTCTAAGACCCCAAAACATGTACGGAAAAAAAAGATTCTATATCCGTAGGGGCACAACAAGATCCAAGCAGAACCACCAAAACTCCAAATACAAAGAAGCTACTACCAAATAAAAATCTGACCAAAAAGGTCCAAGCTTCAAGAAAACCTGCAGATCTTGGTGGAGACTCGGCTACACTGGCCAGCTTCACAAGGAGAGGTGACTACACCAAACCACCCTCCAGTTCTTTTCTCATTCTTCTAACTTCTCCCCCAATTCAATTGTGAACACAGCACGACAGACCTTAGAAGGAAATACCTGACTCCCCGAGGACGAGTTATTGGAGAGGAGATTTGCATGGTAGTCCGGCATTCTGGATGGGAAGAGCTAAAATTTTTCACACACATGAGTCGATTATTCAATGTTCATAGGGTATGCTTTGGGAAGAGGATCGATCTAAGATGACTTCTGGGCCAAAACTGTGACAATGATGTGTAGAACTTGAAGGCTGTTGGTTTTAAAATCCTAAGTCTCACAGAAGTTCCGACACACAAATAATCCAAAGGTCCGACAGAGCTCCAAACTACAATTTTATGAAGATAAGTTTAATACTCAATATTGTCCTACTTTCTTTATTTTCCCTTTCTTTTTCTTCTTCACTTATTCTTTCAAATAAGTGTTTGCTAAGGGACTAGCAAAGGTAAAGCATAGGGGGATGATGAATCTGCGATTCGTCATCTTTATTCATTTATTTTAGCTTAAAATCCCTTATAAAACACCTGCATATAACACTAACTCCATATTCTTACTAACTTGCATTTGTGTGTAAATATTGTACATTTCTTACTAATTTTAACCTAAAATAAATAAAGAAAGAAAGAAAGGAAAAATAAAGAAAAGAAAATAAAAAAAGGAAGACTGTATACATGATGACCCGAACCCCGAGAGAAGGTCAAGACTTGACCTGATCGACCAGGAATAAAGTAGGGGGAGATAGGGTCCTCAACCAGAAAATCCAAAAAATGTGTTTCTCACTTATTTTGTGTATATCTATATAAAACTAACACTAATTTATTTGTACATTAATTCACCCCAAATCAAATAACATTCAAGATCAAAGTTGTAAATAAAAATGGGTCCTAATTAATAAAACTGATTGCACAATTAAATCATGTACATAATAAAAGTAGCCACACTTGGAAAAAGCCACTAAGTACTAATTGAAAGATCAATTCCGGCTCCATATGATATTAAATTAAACCAATTTCACTTCCATTGAGTTCTAAATCAAATTATCTTCAAAATGGCTGTGATTTTATAATTTTTGGAGTTACGGTTGAAAAGTCGGTTTTCTGGGGTGGTTTGTGCAATTTTCCCTTGTATTTTGTGTATATTGTATTTGTATATATATTTGTAAATATTTTTACTAATTACTTAAAACAAAAATAAAAATAAAAAAATTTAATAAAATTCTTAAAACAAAAAAAAGAGGCTAATTTCCCCATTTATACTTGTATTTAATGTCATATATGTATATAGTACATGTATATATTTGCTATTTTTAACTAACCATCTCAAAAAAATAAAAAAATAACATTTTTTAATTCAAATAAATAAAGTGACGAAAATTCAAAAAAAATAGATAATTTTGTAAATAATTTTATCTTTCTATTTTATCTCTCATGTTATCTCTTCCACCAAAAAAATCAAAAATTCATCTCTTATCCAAAAAATTCAAAATTCAAAATTCATCTCTTTTCTATTTATATGGCTCCTTCTCCATCATTCCAACCTGGTCAATCTTTAGAGAGAGGAGCCCGATCTCCGAGAGAAATTTCGTCGAGAATTGTGCCTAGCCTCCGAGCCGCCCGGTGACAGCGAGTCGGCCTTGTCGAGGCGATCACGGTCCATTTTCCGCTCCTAAGGTGAGATCCGCATTTTTCTTCGCATTTTATCTTAGTTTAATCTTAGTTTAATCTTAGTTTAGTCTTCGCAATTTTTTTATCGTCATTTTGTTCTTCTAGATCTTAAGAAAATCCACCACGATTTTTATCCGCCATCGACTCGATTTTTCATCTCATCTTCTTGTAGACAAATAAAAAATTTTTCCTTTACTTCTAACGTTTGTTTTGCAGGATCATATAAAAATAAAAAAAATAAAAAAAAAAGAATTTCTTATCCCTTTCTTTTCTAATTTTTCGGATTTACAAAAAAATAAAAAAAATAAAAAAAAGTTTTTCTTTATTTTCTGTTTACATCACATACAAAATAAAATTACAAAAAAAAATTAAAAATAATAAAACAAAAAAAAGAAGTCGCAGCAGGGCCGCCACCCCCGCCGCCGATCCTCCGCTTTCCAGCCGCACGAGGCGGCGCCGCTCCTCAACCGTTCTCCGCCGCGACACCGGCGCGCGGTCCCGCCGCCAGCCCTTTCAGCGCCGCCCCGCGCGGCGGCCCAACCTGACCCGAGCGGGCGCCCACACCAGTTGTGGCGGCTGTGCCGCCCTCTCATCACCACCGCACGAGGCCGCGCCATCCAACCGCGTCACCTCCGCCCTCCATCACCCCCGCATCCGGCACCTCCAGGCCACAGCCGCACAAGCCCACCGCCGATCTGCCAGCACCGGTGCCGCTCCGCCGCGAAGACCTCCGCCTGTGCGTGCGAGGAAGAAGAAGGCGGCGCCCCTTGTTGCGGCCCCCTTTGGCATCCTGTGCGTGAAACGAAGAGAACCCCTAGGGCTTCCTTGCATATGATAAAAAAGGGGTAAATTACAGCTGCGCCCTCTAAAGTTTTCAAATTCGCAAATGAGCCCCTGCAGTACAAAAGAGATCACATTCTGGGCACATGCTTTTGGGGTAAATTGTGAACTTTCTCTTGCATTTTCTTTCTGTTATTATTTCATAGAAAAACTTTGATAAATTACATTTCTATCTCTGTGATTTCAGACTTTAAATTGCTTGCTCTCTTTTGAATAAAATAAATGTTTTTATTAGTCTAGAAATTTTGAAAAAATTGTGGCATGCTTCTGATGTGATAGTCTTCCTAGCATAAATTTTTCATTGCATTTTGTGATCATTTAACATTATTAAAAAAATCAAAAACAATGCCTTTTTATCTTCCTGAAATTCGAAAATTCATAAAAATTCGAAAATAGCTCCAAAAATTCTAAAAAAATTAGAGTAATTGTATTTCATTGTCTTTTAATTTCTGGCCAATTTTCACGCATTAATTATTTATAAAACCTAAAAAAATTGAAAAATATCAAAAAATCTTCTAAAAATCATAAAAAATTCTACAAAAATCCAAAAATTGTGATTTCAGTTCCTGTTTGTAGATATTGGTTTCTAGTTTGCCTTAAAAATAATTGGCAGGAGTTTTTGGCATTTAAAAGATTTTTAAATTGTAAATTACTCCAGGCTGTGCACAGTTTCTTATTTTCTCACTGTTTGATTTTTAGAAAAATACAAAAACATCTGAAAATTCCATAAAAATTCCTAAAAACATTTCAAAACTTTTAAAACCCAAAAATATTTTCTTTGTATTTGTCTGAGCATTTTTGACTAATTGAAAAATTACAAAAAGAGTTGGTGTGCGTGTTTTTAATCTTGTGAATATTGCATCGTGTTATTTTTGGAAATAAAAAAATTGCAAAATCAAAATCACTAAAAATTTGAAAATCAGAAAATTTAAAAAAAAATTAGAAATAAAGAAAATAAAAAAAATAAAAGATTAAAAAAAATCACAAAAACCAAGGATAGTTGTCCTTTGAGATTCCTGTTTTCTCTTGATTGATTTTTGATTAATTGAATAACCCTCGGGAATTGTAGCCTCCCTGAGTTCGACCCTGTCTGCTATACAGGTTAATAAGTAGCGAAAAAATAAAAAAAAATAAATATTTTTTGTTGACGCGGGATTTTGGGGATAAACAACGACCTATTTTTACAAATAATTTCCAATCTCCTCTAAAATTTCGACTCAACAGTTCCCCTGGACTAATCCCTGATGTGGAATAGAAAGGAATAGGACTTAAATTAACAAGAAAGAATGAAATTTTTGTGATATCAAGTTTTGAAAAATTACATAATTAGTTTGCTTTTCTCTTCTTCGTTACTTAGCATTCGCTATTTTTATCCTATGATTTATGGAAAACCCAACAGGTATCGGTGAGCTATCGTAAGGACTTTAAAAATTCATCTAGCTTAGATACTAGACATCCAGCCAGCCACAGTAGTTTACTTTCTTTAAGGTAGTTAGTAATCTTTTGTATATTTTCCTTTCAAGCTGATGTACATGTAAATGGTTATAGTGGGACATTGTATCATCTGAACTTTATTTTATGAATGGAAAAGTGTTGAAATACTTTCTTCTGAGTATTTTTATTTGCAGTCTATTTCTGAATGTTAGTTGTGATTGCTGAATAAATTATTGCTGAGTAACCAGATCCGGATATGGGAGGATCCGACGGCCCGGGAAATGGGGTCGCGACAAGAATGCCTTCCCGACACGATCCATGGAGGACCTCCTCTGTGCTGTTGATCTTCACCTGCGGACCAACCGAGCTTCAAATTCTCTACCATCTCCTTAAAGCAATAACCGAAGAGAAGATTTGTTCCTCCATCTTCATGCGAAGGTCAAACCCCTAAGTTACTCCTCTATCCTTTTCTTCTCTGTCTTGTTCGTCTTTCATTTCTTGTCAACTCCATCACCATCCCAAACCCATATTCTTCTCCAATCCGTTTGAGCCATGAATCACTGACAACCATCACACCTCAGATCCCTACGTTTCCCATTCTTATCTCTTCGTGGCATTTCAACTCTGACAAGATAACGTTAGAGGTCTTGCTTAGTTCCTTCACACATACGAACGTAGGTGCATCGCCATAGGCCCCAAGCCTCAAGCTCCATCATAACTTGTAGGGGAAACATCGGTAGTACTTCGAGCACCACCAAAGCCACCATCAAAGAAGTTCCATCATCGGAGGCTTGTTGTATCCTCAGCGTAACACTACCGTGCAAGAACATTCAGAGGAGGAGGAACATGTACATGCATTGTCGATCAAGACCCTCTCTTTGATCTTGACCTCTTGATCTACAACCATGCACTACCGTTGATCAATCAAGGATCCATCATCAACGTCCACAAAGCCTTCATTAATAACCATCAGATCTGAAACAAAGGGGCCAATCACGTCCGTTCAATCATGCCCAAATTTTAGCCGTCGATCATCATCAAATGACATCATCAGAGCCATCAATAAAAATCGCACATATCAACATTGGATCGACTTAGATCCAATGCACCATGTCGTCATTCAAATCCGATACCAAAACATCTAGCCTCAAGGTCCTCGAAGCGTCCAGGAGATGCCATGTGAAGGTGGTGTCCGCATCTCCAGCCGAAGCAAAGAGCCTCATGAGAGCTCAAGTGTGTGGGAGTAAATTATGCAGGACCGCCCTTAGATCTCCTTGGAATTGCACAGAAGCCCCCGCTATGGACAAATTACATACATTACCCCACTGCCCCACAACAATTGCAAAAGAGACCTTGCGAAAGTCATTTTTTTAGAAATTTTTTGTTTATTTTTATTACATTTATACCCATGGACTTATTTAATTGTATAAGAATTTGTGATCTGATTTTAGTGCTCTTTACGTTGTTTTGAATCTTTATTAATTCTATCATACGAGACACTGGAGTATATGTTTTTTGAGACTCTATGAACAATAATTAATTGAAGAGAATTCAACCATCTACTGTGAGCATATATAGTCTTTGAAATTGATTTCTATGGGGTATGAGAACATCCCCTCCCATCTCCATCTATTGACTCTACTGGTTGGGAAAGCTTCTCCCTGTGAAGTTAGGGCACTAGGCAAACTCCTTGATTACTATTGTCATTATTCGAACAAAAGGTGAGCTATAGAAAATCCTCCACGATTGTGAGTCCCAATTACCTACTATATCTATTTATATAAGGAAATGCTCACTATTTTTGGAATCTTCAATGGAGATCTTTATTTGTCCTGTTGAGAATGCTAGATTGAACACTTGAATTTAATAACTATGATTCTGGACAAATTCAAAACATCATGTTAGCTGCTTCCTTGAATCATGTTCGCTAGAAGAAGAAATTCATATTGTCAGCAAGCCCATTCTAAAAAAGGTGAAAAAGTTTTAGTAGTACAACAACATGTCTTTATGATAAGGAACTAAGAAAGAGGCATAAAATCACTCTAATGGTACCGCTCTCTATAGTTATTCAAAAAGTCGTATGAAAAGCATCATAGCCCAATTTCATTCACCAAATGGATGCAGCGAAATGTTGTCTTAATCAGTATCACTGTCTACATTGTTCATGAAAACTTGACGACAAATGCATTTGACGCCCCCATACCACCCTTTAACATATCCAACTGGAAAGTTCATAGATTTAAGGAATATATTGAGAAAGTAGAGAGGCTGCTTTGAGATCTTGAGAATTGATTTGGCATAAATTGATAAAATATTTTCTAAAACTAATAACTAGGGCTTGGGGATTGAATCGAACTGCATCTTGATCGGTCTGCTTATTTTCTCGCATATCTTTGCATTCATATTCATCATTTTAAAAACCTAAAAAATATTGCATTTATTTATTCTCTCATATTTGCATTGCATTATTTTCTTGCATAAACAATATAGAAAATCATTCATCATATTTGATTCAATTATCTGCATCTTTGCTTTAAAAATCAATAAAGAAATTTGAAGAAATTAAAAAACCCCTAAAAATTCATCTCTTGAAAATCTAATCCTCAGTCGTTTGAAAATTGATTCTAAACCCTCATATTACTTACCTAAGTTCGACCTTGTGACTTGTCTAACAAAAATAAATAATTGATCGTATAGATTAATTTCAGACATTATTTCTCATGCAGCCATTTTTTGATAACTCGCTCGTTATTACCTGCTACAATCGTCATTAACTCTTCAAATTTAAGAGTGGTGAAGAGCTTGTTTTCACCTGCCAGCACATAGTCTATACAAAATGACCATAATGTCTGACTTTAACAAGTTCATGAACACCCTCAAGATGAACACATGGGAATCTTACGGTCTTGAAGATCCCTCTTGCTTCAAGGTGCAAAGAGCAGGAGGCGCCTCTTCCATCATAAAAAAGGAAGTCATAGCCAACGAAAACCTCTAAAAGACCCTCTTCGGGCAGTATGCACAAAAATGTCATTACCTACTATTGAGAAGAGGAATTAATGAGATATATATTCTATAGAGAAAACCCTAGAGAGTACATGGGTTACAGAACTCGAAGGGTCATAGGGGGTAACTCAAAGGGTCACAAGGGTTACAAAACTCAAAGGGTCACGGGGGTTTATGGAACCTGAAGCATTCCAAACATAAATGTAAATATAATAACTCTAATACTATCCCTCAAGATGGAGCTGAGAAAGCTGCAGCTTGTAACAAAAAGAAAAAGTATACACCACATCTTCAGATGATGCATCATAAGAACTTAGTTCGTTGCTGGTAGAAGACCTCACTCGAGGATGGATCTGCAGCTTTAAGGTCACCGGAACGTAACTCTGTCATGCTTGTAGAGTCGCTGCGATATCCGATCACCAGAACGTATCTCTGTCATACATGTAGAGTCGCTGCGATATCCGATCACTAGAACATATCTCTGTCATGCCTGCAGGTCACCGGAACATATCTCTGTCGTGCCTGGAGAAGAATCGCTATAGAAGAAGTCCAGTGCAGAGTAGTAGTTGGATTGTAAAAGAAGTATACACCTTGATGAAGAAGTTGATGCTCAGTGAAGACGGATGATCTGAGTAGTAGTTTGAAATGTTGGTCTGTCAATCATGGTAGGATAGCAGACGTCTTGAAGAATCATCCCTGACTCCCCATTTCTCCCATACTCGAGAGAATAAAGAGTGTTGGGAGAAACAAGTCATGGTGAAGCATGCGTTGTAGAAGGGGGGCTCCAGACGATGCTGACGATGCAGGAAGTGCGGTTGGAGCTGCTAGAGTCTTGTGCAGTACTTTAGGTGCCGCTGGAGGTGGCAACTGGTGTTGCTGGGGACTCATACTGTCTTGCACGAGTCCATCGAATCCATGAGCGATGTAGGAGGTCCAACCCTGTCTCCTTGTCGGTGGAGGTAGGGTTGGCGGTGGCGGTGGATTTAGGGTATTAGGCTTCAGTCTACGATTGTTGTTCTGATACCATGTTGAGAAGAGGAACTAATAAGATATATATTCCATAGAGCTAGGGTCCCTTATATAGAGTGAAAACCCTAGAGAGTAAATGGGTTACAGAACTCAAAGGGTCACATGGGGTTAAAGGAACTCAAAGGGTCAAAAGGGTTACGGAACCCGAAGGGTCACGAGAGTTTATGGAACCTGAAGGATTACAAACATGAATGTAAATATAATAACTCTAACACCTACAAAGGAAGCTCAAATAAGATTCATATTATAGGAATGTAATGCATATTTTTATATTTTAATCATGTATTCGTATTTCCTTTTTATTCCTTATGCGATGTTTCATATTAATGAAATGACATTTAAATAAAATGTAATGAGTGGAATGCATAAAGTTGTATAAGAAAAAAGGCCGCTTTTAGTAATTTATCATATTCCCATGTCTTCAAAGATAATTTATAATTTTGCATATCAATAAACTAACGACACAACATATATTAAAGGAAAATCGTGTATATTACATACACACATGCTCATCTCTCTCTATGTTTGTCTTAATGGATTAATTGATTAGATCACATAATTTAATGGATTTGAATGATCTCAATCCGATCCATTAGAATGTCAAATCCACACCAATCCAATCCAATAACAACTGTTTGGATCGAATTTAAAATTATACAATATATGTGCACCTTATACTTTTAACCATCAGTTGAACATGCATAGGAGTGCATCTAATCATGGTCAGAAACCGATTCATCGCAATCTAGCGTAACATTAACAATCTTAAAGGAATTTCATTTCCAAGAAATGTACCATCTCAACCACCATACATCCTTGCAAATAAGCTGTATTCATACAAATTAGCAAACAAACTTCAACACTACACTATTTGCCCTCAATTATCCTCAAAACAACAAGAATGAAGATTAAATTTCAAAGATCCTTTCATATTAGCCCCAATTCTCTTCCTCCTTTGGACAAACCCCAAGTTCAATGGACTCCCTCCTAGCGAGCTACGCCTCCGACGACGACGACGACGACGACCACATCCCTCAAAACACTAATCCCTCCCCCCTTCCCCCTCCAAGATCCCTCCTTTCCTCCCTCCCGCCGCCCAAATCCGCCTCCTTTCCGCCGCCCAAATCCGCCTCCTTTCCGCCGCCATCCGCCCCGTCCCGATCCTCCGATCTGATCGAGCCCACAAAGCCCCGGTCTTGCTCGCTCTCCTCCGGCTTCCGCGCGCTCCCCCCTCCGGCATCCAAGCCCTTCACGTCTCTCCCGTCGCCGCGCAGATCGGAATCCGGGAACCGCGCAGATCGGAATCCGGGAAGCACGTCGTGCAGATAAGACCCGCAATCGATCCTTCCGTGCTCAACTCTCTCGACGACGACGACGCTGATGACGAGAAGGAGAGGGAGAGGAAGAAGAAGAAGGTGCTGGTGAACGAACCAGGTTCGCGTGCGATCGCATCGCTGCTACCGCCTCCGCAGCATTCCATGTCGAATGCTCCCTCCGGGCGGAGGGTCGCCCTGGAGACCGGCGGCTCCACGGCGATCGAGGAGGTGCGAGTTGAAAAGGAGGAGAAGGACGGCGGTGGTGGAGAGGAGTATGGGAGTTATTATGGTGATTGGGGAGGTGGGAGCTTGGGTGCTGATGCTTCTGGTTGGGCTTCGTATGAAGGCTATGAGAATTGTGCGAATTACGGTGGCGAGTGGGGTTATGGGGCTCCGGAGACGAGCACGGTGCAGGAGGCAGAGCCAGCGCTGCCGGCTGACTTCGGCAGGATGATGGGGAGGAGGGGGAGGAGAGAGATTCTTCCTGAGATTGTGGAGGTCAAGCAAGAGGAGTTGGTGAAGGACAGGCCAAGGGAGGATCAGGCTAAGGTCACCGGGATCGCATTCGGCCCCGCCTATCAGGTTGTTATTATTTGTTTTTTTAATTTATCTTTTATGCTACCACACTTCTGGAGTTCATAGGCGAATTCCTGCACGATAGTAGAAAGTTGTCCTCGTGTGGCCTGAAGGTCACAGATTTATTGGTTTATCCTGAGATAGCATCTGGCAGAAACGTAGGAATGGGATATGTCAGCAAGTACGCCGACCATTACCTAATAAGTAGGTAATGTTGAACTTTCAGAAAAGGGATTTTTATCTCGTGAATCCTACAGTCTTTGTGAGTTACCTTCTCGACCTAATAAGCATCGGTATTGTTCCTCGATCTCGTAAACTTGTTAACTCTTACCCTACATACCTTGTGGTTAACTCTCATCCATTTATCCATTAAATTTAATTAGATTCCGTTAAAAAGATGTGCATATTGCCCTCTTTGTTTAGCAAATTTACAAAAGATGACATCCATCATCCTCCTCCTTGCATCCCCTTCACCTCCCTCAGCTGTCCCCAAAACCACCCCCTCCCCGCACCGCCCGATCTCCGCCCCCCTCACCGCGCACCGCCTGGAGTTCCAATCCCCTCCCATCCCTCTCCGAGCGTCACACATTGCCGGGATAGGACGACCGAGGAATTTCACCGCAAGGGTGCAGACATGCTTGAGCTCGTCCTTCAAACAAGTGTTCTCCAGTCGCAGGTGCTACTCCTCCGCGGCGGCCTCGTCGAGCATGGCAAGGCCTCCACAGTTGGTGTAGATTGGGTTCCGCATTGCTTCCCTCATGGAGAGATTCTCCGCCTTCAGCCTATCGTTCTCTTGCCTTAGGAGATCATTCTCGTTGCGCTCCAACTGGGTCTGTCGCATGCAAAATAGATTGGGATGAGGTCTGGAGTACTAGATAAGAAAGAAGCTGCATGTGCGTTTTACCTTCTTCTGGGTGCGCTTGTTCTGGGACCAGAACTTGACATGCCTGCTCTCCAAGTTGAGACTCTTGCGTAGTTCCAGCATTTGATTCTCATCGGATGAGGGCACTACTTGAACAAATTGCCACCGAGAAACAATTGGGTTCTAGATCAAAGATGTACATTTTACATGGAAAATAGTTAAAGACACTCATTGAAGAAATTTTAAAACCAAGAAACAACTGGGTTTCAAATCAAACACGTGGAATTTTTAAATAGAGGGAGCATGAGAAGGAAAGCAAGATCCCATCTGCCTCTAACTCGGATCAGTTGGGGAGTGTACCAGTGGTATCTCTTCCTCATATAAGGAGGTTGATTCTCAAGGTCGAGGTCATCATCGGAACTCCCCTCCAAGTTGTCACTCCTGGAGCTACTCTCATATTCATCCTCCCGATTCTGACCAGGAGAGTCAAAATCGATGGGTCCTGACCTGTTCATCATCTCCCTTTGCTCGTCTATGTTTGCCTGCGCACATTAAACAAGGCAAACTCGATCACTTCCGGGATAGGACGATCGAGGAACTGCTGCTCTCCAGTCCCTCCATGTGTTGTTGCTGCTTCTGCTCTCTGCCCCTCCCCGCGCACCTCTCCGTGCGCCCCCCAACAACCTCCCTTCCTCGTGCTGCTGCTGCTTGTCTTTGCCCCCCCCCCTCCCCGCGCTGATTTTACTGCCGATCTCCACCCCACTCCCCGTGTGCTGTCCAACATCTACCCCTCCGCGGGCTGCTGCTGCTCTCCGCCCCTTCCCGCCTGTCGCCAAATGCCGGTCCCTCCTCACCACGCTACTCGAAAGCCAATCCTGGATTGGAGAAGCAAGTGGGTTGCATGAAAAGGAAATGAAGAGGAAGAAGGGGAGAGAAGAAGAGAGTGGAAGAAAAGATATCGGTGGATTTGATGTGCTTTGATTAACTCAAGTTCAACCCAACCAAGTTAACCCAAGAACTGTCAAATTAACGTTAGGGTTCGTGGGGTAAGACGGAGAAAGTTTATAGGGTCGAAGGGATAATAGCGATATTTACAAGGCCGAGAAGGCAATTTACAAAAATTGTAGAGTTTGTGGGGGTAAAAATCCCTTCGAAAAATAAGTGGAATGTTACCTGGAATGCAAAAAATTTACTTCTGCTCCTTTAGATATGGAACATTTCCTTTTTGAGTGTTGGTGTAATGGTCTTCTCCGTCTCTCTCACATGGTTGATACGATTTATAATGCATATTATCTGTGTTTTGTGGGCTATCTGTGAAAGTCGACAATCTCTGTAAAAATTCTTCCAAAAAGATCATCTTGCTTAGGAAGACAACTGTTTTGTGGGCTATCTATGTTTTAATTTGTAGGTAGCAATTGAGTTGGGGAGGATGAAACCTGTACTTTCAGTAGGGCTTGGATTTTAATCGTCAGCCTCTTGATCGCTATCTATGTCTAGTGGTAATGTGTCTACCACACAAAAGATCAGGGTTCAAATCCCACTCTTGCAGGGGTTGCGTTAGGTGGTCGATAGCCAGCGTAAAAAATAAGCGAATCTTTCGACATGGATTTGAGCAAGAATCCATGTAGCCGACCCTACTTACAATGGGAGAAGGCTTAGTACGTTTGTTCTCGATCGCTATCATGGATGTTGTGCTATTGGGTAAGCTTTTAAAGGCAGAAAGTGGTATTACTCAAGAAACACGTTTACGTATCATAGATGTTGAAATCAATTGCAGTCTATAGTGCTTGATAATATGTCGATTAAAGGACATGATAATTAAACCATAAATAAGCAAATTATGTTATGGAATAAAAACATAGAACCTTTTTAGATTGCATCCTAGTTTAGGTTAAGAATCTACACTAATTGTAGGCCATGGATTGTCAATATGATCTTTTGACCTACTGAAAGTGGGTTCACCGTTCTACGATGACTTTCTCCTAAAAGAAGTTTAATAGAGTTAGTACTAGTTACAATTAAGATTAAATTGGTGCAAAATTGTTTTGATGATGATTTTTTTTTCAAAAAAATCTTGTGGGTAACAACATCTCATGCAGTTGGATCGCTTCTCTTGCTTCTCTTTTTTTAACTATAATGAAGAAGCCATAAAAAGATGTAGTTTTAATTAATTAAGCTCATATACCCGTAAAATATACTAAATGTTTAAATGATGAAAAATGATCGTCCTTGGTGCTCTGAAACTTCTTCTTGGGGTTACTGGAAGAAAGTGCTTTGACCCTTCTTAAAAAAAAAGTGCTTCAATCTTTTGGAGCTTTGTTTTTATTATAAGTAGTTTCAACTATAATTTTCAGTCCCAAAAATTTCTTCGAACTTAAGGTGACATCACAGCCATAAGGCATGTTTGGTAACTGGGTTGTGTTGGGTTGAAGTAACCTTCTGTGAATAGTAGTTGTTTCGGTGGTTAAGGGGATTGGAATGATAAATGTGATGTGGCATTAATTATGTATTATATTAACTTTTTTAATGATTATAATATATTTTTTATGTTAATTTTTTATTTGAACGTGAGTAGAAAATATTTTAACAAAGAAATGGTGCGGTCCATACTACTAATTCCAACCCATGAATGCAATAATAGAGCATGGGGTATGCCAAGTCCGGGGTAACCTAGCAACCAAACTAGTCCTAAGTGTGCACACTGGGGACATTCGTTGTTTTTGCTGCAAGTCAAAGTCAGCAGTGGCTTTTCCACTTAATTCAAAATCACTGCATATTGATCCATTTCCAGATTAACCCCATTGACACCTGTTGTGGAAAAACTACAATGGTGAAGATAAACATAACCACAAAAGACCCGGATATACAATTGTACCTTGATGGTATCATGGTAGAACTATTTAGTGTATCCAAAAGTTTCTTTCGTGATACGGATGTTGCCTGCTCACTTTGCTGTGGCAGCGCATAAGATAATAATCACATGTTCTGTACTTGTGATCGAACTGGGAGTGCTTGATGTTATGCCTCAGTTGAGCGGTTAGTTTTCTCGTGAAGACAAAATAACAAAAGACCCGGATATACAATTGTACCTTGATGATGGAACCATTTAATATCCAAAAATTTCTTTGGTGACACCGATGTTGACTGTTGAGTGTTCACTTTGCATTGGCAGTCCATAAGTCATTGACCGTTTGTTCTTGTGACCGAACCGGGAACATCTGATGTAATGCGTTAATTGAGTGCTTAGTCTTTTCTTTGGTGGGTGGCTTTTCGGTGTCATTATACCGCTCAATTTAGACCATTTGGCGAGCACCTCAGGCCTCTAGCTGTGTTTTGGTCTATATGACTTGCAAGTGATGTTATTTTAAATTTTTGTCGAGAGGGATTTTACGTAGAAAATATTGAAACTCATTCCAAGGCTCTTTTCTGGATTGGGGTTTTCTACTTATTCTTCTACATTTAACAATTGGCATACATCCATATAAATAATCACTCATTCAAACACCTCTTTTGACCAATTTTTGTGAGGCTAAAACATAACCGTGTACTTGAACTATATTGGTCTTGGACAAGATCCATTTATACACTTATTTTTATGTAGTAAATGTTCCTTCAATTGTTGTATGCTTCTATGTCCATTGCAGTGGTCCTCAGTGGGGCAGTTGTTCTCTGGTTCTTTGATCATTCCAACAAATTAGCAAACTCTATTTCACATGAACAGTTACAATTGCCTATCCTGACTCCCACATCCAATTTATCCTATGAGTAAAATCACACTCGAACCACCAATTTTATCTGTCATTTCAAGCCCCACCATTTTAGTACTATCATCTTGGACTTGATGTCCATGTTGCTAGTAACTTGATGGATTCGATTGTTGAAGTTCATTACAACTAATACATTTAGATATGTAAGCCTATGACGAGTCATTATCAATAAAAGTTGTTGCATTCTTTTTTCTCGATTAAAGAACAAATTGTGCTTGCACTTATTAAAATCCCTCAAGTACAAAGGCTTATGTACCATGACCATCTTTATACCATACAACCATTGATTTAAAGAGTTAGATCGTAAAAGCTGATGCATGGTTGTAGATCTAAAGAGTTAGATCATGGACACAACCGACATCGTCAAGTGATATTCAAGAAGGATCTTTAGTCTAAAAAAATTGGCAATCTTTCTCTAAAGATTGACAATCTGACCGACACTCTTGATGCATGTCCTCTGCATATGAATAAAGATTCGTAGGTGTGGGACGAGTTAAGGTAGAGAGCTAACTTGTCAAGATCGAGATACTAAAAATTGTATACTGTAGCGAACATACACACATCATTTGACTAGAGACATATATATCCAAGTATGTACATTTGGCAGACCATCAAGTTGATGACCTGGGAAGGTCTATATACCGGTGAGTTGATTTGCATATAAGGAAATATGAGATTTATGACCTCTCGAAGGAAATATATATGTTCATAGTTTCTGAATCGACAAACAGAGCTTGCTCATTAGACATTGGGGTCATAAAGAATTTCATCGGTGGTTATCTTATTTATTAAGCAAGATATGAATTCAAGAATATTAATAATACTTTTGAAAAGCATATGATTAGTATTGTTTCCCAATGATCGATTGGGACATCTTTTGATAAAACCTTGAAGGAGACAACCAAACATGGGTTTGAACTTCAGGTTTATTAAAAGTCTTCTAGTATGTATGATGCTTGGATATTGAGAATACTCCAGGTTGGTGCGATCATAGTATATTATATACTATGACACTTCTATTTCAAGAGAATTAATGAAACTAGGTGGATTTTAATGATTCTGCTTTGAGATTAAATGACTGAGAAGTAATTGGATTAAATCTCAATTCAGAGAACTCATTTGTAGATCCAAAGATTTGGTAATTGATCTGAAAGAGTTTGGAGTCAATTGCATATATGGTTTAAAAATTATCCAACTGGAATTTGCCCAAAGTGGTTTAAATCCTGATATTAGATGTAAATTTAATTATGAAATCATTGTATATGGTCTATAATCTCCCTGACTTTCTCTCCAAGTATCCACAAACGGTGCATACAAATTCTAAATGGACCAGGAGTCGTAAGTTGAGATCAGTGTTGTTAAAGGCAAGAGGTGCTCCAAGTGCTAGGGGGTGCAAAACGCCCGAGGCACTAGGCGCTCACCTAGGCGCACAATTGAGAAATGCAAGGTGCCATATATACAAATAAATAAATAATACGTGAGTATATACAATATGTTCACACATGTGTATGTGTAATTGTAAATATACGTATGTATAATTTATATTTCAATCTAAGATCAGTCCAATATATTTGTGGGTATGTTTACATGCATGTATATAAATGTGTACATGTACATGTGTATATGTATATATGTGTATGTATATGTTATCATCAAATTATATTTTATACGATCAATCCATTATTTATAAATGTGTATGTGTAATGTATGCATGTACTTGCGTAGGTATGTATGTATGTATATGTATTAAATATTTGCCTTTGTGTGTGTATTCACACACGTGTGTATGTATGCATAGATGTTTGTATACATGTGTATTTGTCTATGTTTATGTGTTGCATGCATGCCTATGCATACATGTGTATGTCTGCATTTTTATTTATACACGTGTGTTTTGTCTATTTAATATAGAAACGACTACTCTTTTTTTTAATGGCAAAGGATGACCTCTAGAAAGTAGAGGTCGTACCATGGTGCTTAACAAAAAAGTGACCTAACATGTGATATTCCCCATGATGTGACCCTCATCACTATCTAGTAACTTGTAAGCATCAATTACATTGGTTTATATAGGAGCTCTAGATGATATATTTTTAAGGATACCCTTGACCTGATGATTACTGCTTAGCTTCTTTTTTTCAGGTTTATACTAGGGCTATGTTTGTTTGGTTAGAAAGGAATTCAGTGGAATGGAATCAAGACAAGAATGGAACTAACAGCGGAATGGAAATGAACAAGTTTTTCTATTCCATTGTTTGGTTCATATAGGGAATGAAACTTGTAATGCAAGACACATTCCTTTCTTATGTTTGATGGAAAGGAAAAAAGTTAATCTTTCTATTGATATATTTCTTCAAATATAGAATAGAATTGCCATTCTCAAACTTAGTTTTTCATATGTTTGATATATTAGGTATAAGACATCAATAGTTAGATTGAAATAGAGATTTTTCTATTTGTAGTTTAACTGTTAAAAAAGAAAAAAAAAAGTACAACTGAAAATCCTTTATGCGAACAAGTATGGATACCTCAATATGCAATATGTCATGGTATACGTATCTTTTTTAAAAAGATACAGATAATGACCAGTTTGGTATCTATATATTAAATTCAAAAATTTAATATAGTTGTATATTTTTTAACATTTTTGATATAACTGTTACAAAATAAATATATTCGGTACTTTTTTCAAGTAGATGTTCCTTGTACCAACTTCAATGCGGAAAAAGGATGAGGATATATCCATATCAGCGTGCTTATGTTTTGTGCATATTTCAAAATCCATATCAATTTCAAGATAGATACTGATTGTGCAAGCGTCTTCATTTTAGCAACCTAACGGACAATTTTTGGTGCTTTGTCTACTTGGGGAGCATTTGGAACGGAATACAAACAACCATTTTCTAGTTATTTGGACAGTTCATGTTAGCAACCTAACGGACAATTTTTGGTGCATTGCTCAACATCAGATTCATTTTCATGTGTTCTTTTGAGCTGTTGATTTGCTTGTAGAAAACTATGACACTTCTGAAGCTCTTACATGCGATTTTTCCTTCTCTGCAGCCCGTCTCATCTTTGAAGGGAAAGCCGTCGAAGCTGCACAAGAGGAAGCATCAGATTGGATCATTGTATTTCGACATGAAGCAAAGAGAGATGGAACTCACGGAGCGGCGGGCAAGAGGGATGCTAACCAAGAGGGAGACACAAGGGAAGTATGGGTGGTAAAAAAATTTCTTTTCATGTATCTAATCTGGGCTGGGATCTTAGTCCTAGTGTACACTAAAAAACGATTTCCCTTGCCGAGTAGCGTTTCATTATCTGTTGTACCGTATTTTTTGGTGTAAGATCAAGATGTGTTATTTTTCTCATGAGCATTTTGAGATGAGTTGTTTCAGTATTTAGAGCCAAGCAGAAATGCCTTTTAAATATTGTACAGTTTATGCATCAGCGATTGGTACAGTACAAGATCAAGGTTTAATTTTTAATTATGCGAGAACATGAATTTTTAACTATAAAAAGTAATTATCCTTTTTTATCCCACAAATCAACAAAATAAGAACGAGAAATAAACTTCATTTATATGTTATTCCACTTCATTCCTTGACACTAAACTGAATGAAAAACCATACATGGTGTTTATACTTGGAAGGGGACATCGCCATCAACAGCGCTTACCAATTCTCGGTTCATGTCCTACCACACTGAACACCTCGATGACATGGACTCTTCACTCTCCAGATCCAAATATATAGTTGGCGTCGACTTTCTTCCTATTTTGCTGACCAACTAACTATTGGATAGGAAGAAGAAGCATGCCATTATGCACTGTGCTTATATACTTAGTCCAGTATATTTTAGATTAGACATGCAATTTAAATATAATAATTAAAATACAACTAAAGCGATGAAATAATTATAGTATCATTAACAAATAATTAATTATAATATCATTAACTCCAAAACACGTAATTGAGATTTATTTTTGCAATAGGACATTTTAAAAATAGAAGATAATATACCCCGCACACAAACAAATTAGAATATATTATTAATATATCCATGTATTAGATAATTACTCATAAATATCACCAATTTCAAAAATAAGAAAGTTACACGCAACGTCAAACTCATAAGTATACATTCGTATTAGTTAATGTCATTGGTTTTAATATACTGATGTCAACTATACACTGTATTTTATATATTTATTAACATGCTATGTATATTGATTCCGGATCTTGTCTGACGCAATCCCAAATTGCTGTTAGATTAAAGTCATGGATTTATCTGTTATTTATCATTATCTGGAGTCCGTTATTTCTATCTTGCAATTATGGATCTCCAATTTTGATCTGAATCACTATATTGGGGTTTGATTTTGATTTCTTATTTCCAATAACAATACTTGCTACCCTGCTGGAAAAATGTGAGTGTGGGTGTTGTCAATCACATCCCAGCCACTCATTTGCCTTGAAATTTGATATTGCACAAGCTCCAAGGGTAGCCACTTGAACTCGCTCATCTCGGTACAAAATCATCGGTGGTGGATGAGAGGTGATGAATACAAAATTTCTAGCAGCTCGCAACATATCCCATTTTCCCTATATACATATATACATATGAGGAGTGATCTTGTGAGAGCAAAAAACTGTGAGAGCATGAGAGGAGTGATTCTAGACCACTAGACTCAACCAGGAGAGTTAAGACACGATCTAGATAGAGGCCGGGGAGGTTGTTCTGTGTAACAGCCAAGTTGGCTATTACACAGAGCAATTTCGCCTATTTTTTTATTTTTTTCAAAAATTCCATCATGTATATTCATATATATAGGAGTGATCCTAGAAGAGCAAAAAGTTGTGAGAGCATGAGAGGAATGATTCTGGACCACATGATTCTGTTTTCTCTCCTGGTCTTCTATCTCCTAGGTGAATCATGTGGTCCAGAATCACCTCTCTCATGCTCTCACAACTTTTTGCTCTCACAGGATCATTCCCCTCTCTCTCTCTCTCTCTCTCTCTCTCTCTATATATATATATATATATATATATATGGTTAAATGGGGTTGCCCACTGGGGGGAGCTAACTTGGCTCCCCCCGCAGCATTTCGCCCGATTTTTTTTTTATTTTGAAAATTTCTTCCGTGGAATTTCATCATATATCCCTATTTATGTCATTAAAATTTCGTGTGAAACAGAGACTCCTACGGCCTCCATCCAGACAGACAGTTTTAAATGGTAACAGAATTGCTAAACATGACCCCATCTGGATGAAGGTCGTAGGAGTCTCTGTTTCACGCGAAATTTTAATGACATAATATAGGGATATATTGATGAAAATCCACGGAAGAAATTTTCAAAAAAAATAAAAAAATCTGGGCGAAATGACAGGGGGGGAGCCAAGTTAACTCCCCCTATGGGCGTAGCCCCATTAACCCATATATATAGGAGTGATCCTATGAGAGCCAAAATTTGTGAGAGCATGAGAGGGATGATCCTGGACCACATGATTCACCCATGAGAGAGAAGATCAGGAGAGAGAAAACAAAATCATGTGGTCCAGAATCATTCCTCCCATGCTCTCACAACTTTTTGCTCTCATAGGATCACTCCTATATATATATATCATTCCTATATGTCATTCAGATTTCGTCAGAAACAGAGACTCATATGCCCTCCATGTAGAACATGTTGATTACAACAAATTTCAGACCGTTACAATTACTTGTTCTAGATGAAAGGCATAGGAGTCTCTGTTTTTCACGAAATTCAAATGACATGTAAGAGGTATATATAGATGAATATAAATGGTGGAATTTTTGAAAAAAAAGAGGCGAAACTGCTCTGTATAACAACCAACTTGGTTGTTACACAGAACAACCTCCCTTTTCTCATACATACACACACACATGAAGACTCTGGGAGTTTTCCAAGTAGAAGCTAAATACATTCCATTCTCAAATTCCAGAAACACCATCGTTTTCCGAAACTGAACTAGGTTTTCAATTCATATCACTGTCTCTTAACTAGACATCATGGATCAACGATGTTGATGAGCGAAATCCCATCCAGGAACGAACAAATGTAGAATTTGTTAAAGTTCGAAAAATATATACTGGAGAAATAACTATTTTTGAATCAACATAAGAAATGATGTCAGGAGCTCAGAGCTCTTGCACAGTCCGGAAGTAATTGCTGAAGAACTGCAGTGTTTCTGAATAGAGAACAAAAATTCATTGTATCTTTTGCCTGTTTCCTCGAATAATGCGAGACGGTTCGTGCTACCTACAACAAAATTGCATTCTCTGTCTATAAAAGCTGAAGAAAACCGACGAACATCCTCGGTTTCGCGATGAATCTCGTATTTCTCAGAGGCAGAGCCTAAACGAATCTCTAACAATCTGTACAGAATGGATCTAAATGAGCTTCTGAAATCACTGCAATTTGCATTGGCTGGAACGCATCTTCTCATCGCTGACGAGCTTGGCGACCAGATCCCTGAGCTGCTTCCCTGACGATCCCAACACGACATCATCGATATTGGCCCACCCCATGGCGCATGGATCTCCCAGGAAGCTCTTTCCTGGAAAGCCAGAGCACCACTTCCCATAAGTGAAACCGTTTTCGCTTCGCTTTAAAATGCTGCCATCGATCTTACGAAGCATGGGATCATCCTCCTCGAACCTCCTCGCGAAAGCCGCCCCACTTTGCACCATCTTCTTGTAGTGAGTGTGGTTGAGGAACAACGGATCGAGTTTCGGGGGATCTTCCCAGAGGAAGAACCTGAGGTCGTTGTTCACGGTGGTGTTACTGAATTCCTCTGAGTTGCAGATCGCAGTCTGGAAGTAGGACTCCATCGCATACGCCACATTGCTGAAATACATCAGCAGCTTCCTCGGGAGATTGTCCCAGCTATGCACGCAATGCTCAACGAACGACCGGCTGAGAATAGGCCATGGAGATCCTGAGAACCGAGATAGCGTTACCAACAATTTACTTGGACAAATTTCACGATAAACGGATCATTTCAGGAGTCACGAGATGCTTGTGCATACCTGTGAAGATCTTGAATGCATCAGGGGTGTCCCGCGTCTCAGTTGCGACAAAGAACTCGGTGTTGGAGTCCATGTAAAGACTCTGATCAACGATGATCTTGTTGAACCTATCAAACCTGAACAACCGAGTCTTTTTGAGAAGAATCAGAGCAAAACCATATTATTGGAAGATAATTAGAAAAAACAGACAGCACGATTCGGAGAAGCCCATACTCTTTCCAACCAAGATCGCTCGTATGGTCGATGAAATTCAGATTCCTCGGCAAAGAAGTGAACACATGAAGAAGATCTGCAGGAGAAAGAACACACAATTTACCAAGGAACTCAAAATCCGAACAAGATATTTTTATTGAAAATTTTAATGCCCAATTTCTAAGCTTCATTAATTCCTGGAATCAAAATCTAATAAATATGGTTCCTGTTTGAGGACAAACAGAAACTGCTGGCATGTTTTCCTTAATTAGGATACTGACATTTCATGGATAATTTACCTATACTTTCTGGGAAATTTTAGCCGTTTTAAGCAAGATTATAATCTCAGTTCTTTTGCCTGTTTACAGTCTGTTATATCTCACGTATTATTAGTAAACAGCTTTCCAAATCCTATTCCTTTGAAATGATTGCCGGTTGGAAACAAAAATTGGGTTTGCCAAAAAAGCATCAAATCCTATGAAGATTCCAATGAAAATCTCAAGAACATAACTTTCTTCCCTTAAATTCATAAAAATATCCACAAAAGTATAAAACGGAATCCTCAGGCCCCGTTCGTTTGGAGGATAAGGGGGAGTGGAATAAGGGGAATAAGCCCCCGACACGCTTCCCCGTGGTACGACTATTCCCCGTTATTTCATCTTATTTCACTCTTATTCCTATCTTTATCCCACCTTACCTACATTTATTTCACCTTATTCTCCTTATTCTTATCCTCCAGCCGAACGGAGAATAGACCCTTATTCCCCTTATTCCCCATCCTTATTCCTGCTTATTCTCCTACCGAACGGGCCCTCAGTAAGAACTGCAAGCCCTCCTGATTATCAGAAGCTAGTAAATTTAACATAGAAATAAAGTGTTTCAATCATCTATGGTTCAAACATGAAAGATTCTATGATGCAAGCAATAGAGGTACCATCTTACCATCCTGCGTAACGACCGGATAATCGGATGAGCTCAGAACGATAAACCAGTCCCAGTCTGCTCTCGTCTTCAGCAGGATTGCAGCACCACGAAGTGTGGCGGCCACGATCGACGATCCTGTGCGGTCCATCGCGCACGGCCTACCGATAACATCGACATTCCCAAATGCCTGTATGACCTTCTCCGACTGCACCGCCAAAGCCAGCTCATTTCTCTCCTCCGCCACTGCCCCCGCATCGAGATGCAAGAGGTATCGATTCCTCGGGTGGTACACTGCCTTCAACAGCCTGACAATTCTGTTGCAATCACCACCCGTCCCCGATATCCAATACGCAAACACCGGAGGGTAGCCCGGACCGGTCCTCGCAGGCTTTGCCCCATATTTCAGATCTCGGCCGCTCTGCTGGAGCATGAACACCGGAGAATTGCTGGATAACAACCACAGGCCGACCGTCCCGATCGCGAAAACTGCGACAATTATCCCTGGAGTGAACCTGAGGAGCCTCATCGAATCCAACCACAAGAAGATTGGATTTCAAGCAACCATTCATCCCCAATTCCAAAAAAATCAGAGCTTTTCTGGATTCCGTTCTTCAAAATTTGTAAACCAAATCCACAACTTTATCCAACAAAGCTTCTATTTACAACAAGAACGGAAACAACATAAAGATCTATAAGAACATGATCCATCAACGACCAAGTTACCAACTTTACCGCATGGACCACATGGATAACAAGAACAGCACCACCACGAAACTGGAATGAAATATAATTATATAAGATATTTCCACCACCTCAAAAAGGCTCGAATCTTGCAAAATCGAGACTTTAGATAAGTAGAAACCCGAAAATCTCCACGAAGACGAGAATTTGGGAAAAAGAAAGGATTTTTGCGCAGTCAATCGTGGCGAGAACACGGCTTAGGAGGTGGGTATCTGTGATTTCCGCAGGACCACGTCCAAATCCTTACGGACGGGGTCGACCCATCTCGTGTTCTTCGGGTCCCACGGATCTTCTCAGAACCAATGGAGGAGAGGATCGATCTATTGACGGGGAAATGGGCCGGAGAGGAGGCGGCAAGTGGCGAGCTTTGGTCTGGAGGAGCTGCAGGAAATGGACGGGTGGTCGATTGCCACAGGAGATGGACGAGCAATTTTAGAGAGAGAGAGAGAGAGAGAGAACGCTTATTTTTAGGATCGAATTATCTATCGTATTTAATGAGGACATTAATTTAGAAATCTCAGCCATAAATAAATAAACAAATAAAAAGGGGTCATTTCAAGCAGACGACCGTATAATATTTCAAATGTACACAAACACCCCCACTTTCTTATAGATTATTATACTTATGTCCCTGCAAAAATAATAGAATTGCACTTTTACCCTTAAAGACAAATGCATATATATATGATAGGATGCGTAAATATAAATAAATCACAAATAAATTACAGAAATTACAAGAAATGAAACCCTTCATTTTGAACAACAAATAGTCATCAATGAGGACCGACAGAGTTATTCAATTAAGGAATATTGTGATGATCCAAATAATGCAAAAAAGGACTAAACTGCACGGAGAGTATATGCATTATTATAACTTTTCCAATATGTGGATGGATTTATAGACACATCTCACCATATCCTTTCCATGTGACCTTGACATGAATATAAATGAAAGGATATTAAAAAAAAGATTCCAACTATGCTGCATTGATTTTCAATTGAGAATCTTATTTTTTTGAACATAATCAAATATAAGCTTTCAATTTTAAGGTTTAACGTCAACGATAAAAGGATCGTGGAAGTTTGTGAAGGTATATATTTGAGATAAAAAAGGTTAGATCATTCTATATTACATTTGAAAAAAAAGATCAAATGTTATCATATCATTAAAGGAGGGATTTAATATCTTAATGCGGATGATATGCAAAGATTTGGATGACTGATTCTAGGGTTTATCCAACTAGGAAATTTCGTGAGTTCAGTAAAAAGAAAAATATAATTTGGCAAAATATTTTTGTGTTATTTATTGTAACAAAGCTGCCTTTTGAAAAATGCAGGTTTGATTATAGACCAAAGCCACCTCTTGAAAATGTGGCTTTGTCTCCTGCGAGGCGGTTAAATCAAACCGTCTTTTCAAAAGGTGCCTTTGTTATGGTAAATAACAAAAAAAATTTATTTTGCGACTGTGTATGGTGAATTATTTTATCTTTCTACTGCGTGCACCAATTTTTTGAACCTCTTGTACAAACGTCATTCTTCTGATGTAAAATAAATGAAATACAAAATAAGGAAAAAAATGTGTTTACGAAAGAGAGAGAAGATTACACATAAGCCCCAAATTATACACTCAATTTGAATATCAGAACTTTAAAAAGGCAATAATGTATAATTCAATCTTCAAACTTTATTTTAACATGATTTCACACTAACGTGATTTAATGCTAGAACAGAATGACTGATCTCCTTAAGTTCAGCTGTCATCGAATTTTATAATGATTACCACATCTATGCCTTAGTTGAATTTTACAAAATAAGTTATGGCACAACATAATTCATATTCATATGTATGGAAATATCCGTGAAATGTTATATTCGTTTATTTCCATATCGAATCCGAATCAAACTTTTAACGAGTTGAATATGAGCGAATATCGAATTTGAGAATTTTTCGGCATCCCTATTACTTGGATGTATCTTTTCTTTTCCTACTGAAGAAGAAAAGGCTATTTCTTTCTTCTGTTTTTTTTTTGTTTTGGGAGGGAATGAGGTGTTGGATGTTCACGAGGAGCGTACCTAACCCGTTCGCTATTCACCCATCCTGCCTTATTGTTACCAGGTTACGAGTCAACTTGACCCATTCCAACCGGTACCCTTTTCTAATGGGTACCCGATTCATTTGAATGGGTAACGGGTATCCATGGGTAACCGCGAGTATCTCTTCCAAAAAAAATGATCCCTACATCATCCATCTATTTACATTTATTCGAAAGACATACGAATAAATTAAGCAAGTTATTTATAAAATCAATGATCACATTCTTATATTATATTTTTTAATAAATATCGAAGTTGTGATAGAAATTATACATGAAATGAAAAATATATTAGATTATACACGTACCTAATTAAGAGGAGATTAATTATACATTAGACAATAGAGCAATTGTATTTTTTATTTTTAGGGTAAAATCGTTTATATCCATAGAGATACTGCATTCATTTATTCATAATTTATTGCAAGATTGTTCGATTGAAACACTGTAAAATTGTTTTTATTTGCATATGTGTATCATCGTATCTGATTTATATATCACTGTATTCGATTATTCATATTTTTTCACAAAAAAGATTCAATTAGAACATTTGTAATGAGTTCTACGATGAAATTACCTGTATCCGTTGATGCCTTGGATTGGATCGAACTCGAAATCGAATTCATGATGAAGTAATTTGTGATTTGATCGAGCATTTGCATTATTTAATGTATTAAGTTGTTAAATTATATTATTACTTAATAGAGACTATACATCAGTAAATTAATTTATAATTATATTATTTTTTATTAAATAAATCAACTTACGATGAATGTCGTATTAATTTCTGTCATATTAAATATTATTATATTATTATTTCCGACTGAAATTGCCTGTCTCGAACCAGATTTGAACTGGTGACACGAGGATTTTCAGTTCTCTGCTCTACCAACTGAGCTATCTCGACTCGACAACTTTTCCCATAGTATCTTACTAAAAGACCGATGTTTATGTCGGGGATGAAAATCTCACTTAGTCCCTGGAATTTCTTGTATCTTCAAAAATCAAGAAGACTTTCTTTGAAAAGTGTAAGGATAATGATATGGGCTCTGAATGGTTCCACAATGGGGATTCTTTGTCCATATTTGTTGATTTCTATGTACCACCAAAAATGGAATATGGGATAAGATAGAAACATTTCAGTTCTTGTGAAAGAGTAGAATGAACGAGAAATGTCACGAATTTAGTATAATTTCTATTATATTAAGTTATTTTAGTTATATTATTTTCTATTAAGTTATATTATTTTCGATTAAGTCGTCATGTATGATAAACGGTTATTATACTATTTTTATTATATTATTTAATCTATTATATTATTTAACCTGTTATATTATGTCACATTGTGTTAGTTTTAATATTAATTTGATAAACCAATGTCATACGTTTATATTATTTAATTAAAGCCCTACAATGTGACACAACATTTTCTGAGTAAAAAATCTGATTCTTGAAAATGAACTCGTTTCTTGCTAACCAGATCACTAGAGCACCGCAAAAGCTTTTTGACACATTGTTTGTGGAGCTTTCTCCCACCTTCCTTATTGCCTCCCAAAAGTTCATCGAGATGCTCACGTCCAACCAATGGATAGCCATTTCCCTCCAGACATTTATATCCATATTAAAATGATAACGGATATTTTCATTTGCACTTAAATTTAAGATAACATATTTATATATCTTCTAATAGCTGTATCAAATCCGATTGATTTCATATTCGCGTCCATTTTACGTTTTCAAATTTATTGATATATATATATATATATATATTCATAACTGTATTTTTATGATAAAATAGATATCGATAATGTAATAACTGTATTTGTACCATAGTTATCTTTTTGCATTCTTTTGAATCAATGGGTAAGTGAAAAGTTCCAATCCAGTACTCGAAGGTACCCGCTAATTCACAAGGAATTTTTGGATGGAGCATGGGTCAGGACATAACGGGTACCCGGTACGATATTTCCAAACGAATACATGTGAATTTAGGTTCAAAGTGTATGGATCAATTAAGGTATCCGCTTGACCCGAGTTTTTTGAACACCCTAATGTTGATTAATATGTGATTAGTTTATTTCCACTAATCATAAAAACAAGAATGCCTTGCGGATGATGTGATAGAAGTTGGAGATTTGTAACAAGGGAGATATAGTGTGTGGGACTTAATTTGTTGCTCGCCATCCATTGAATCAAAGGCTTCTAGAACAAAGAATAAAGATAAGAAAGAACTGACGTCTATGTTTTTCTTCCTCAAGCTTAAAATTTAAATATTTTAAACAGATAAGGATGCAAACAGACGGACACGTGTATGCACATAAGCATGTGTTAATGGGCTTGGGTTGTCTGCTGCACGAGCACGACCAAGCGGCTGTAGTACATTACAACACTGCAACATTGCAGTAGAGGATCCACACTCTGTGTTAATCGTATTCTTACATGTGGATATGTGTTATCGTATTTGGATATGAATTTCAAATTTGAATATAGATATGGAAATAGATTTATTAAAAATAAAATCTTATCTTTAAAAACGAGTACATTTATTGGAATAGATTATTATGTTCGGATATAAATATTTAAGAAACGGATAAAACTTATCCTACTCGCTGCTGATGACAAAGGAATCTTGACACCAAGAGTCATCATAAGAAATATTTTTTAAAAAATTAAAATTGATGGCCGGATTAAATTAACTGCAAATACAGTGAAATAGAAAAAAACTTAAATAAAACAATGTACTAAAACTAAATAACTTGAAATGCAAAAAGTCAAATAGCTTAAGATCTTACATTTGTAAATGAATCCAAAATCAATATATTGCGTGTAATCCTTCAGAAATTTAGATACGTGTGCAATATATTACGTGTAATACTTCAAAATTTTAAATAAAGCAGACTTAGAAAATTAGATATTTATATCTATATGTGCAAAAAAACAGCCACACTAGTATCCTCAAAATAGAAATAAAAATGGCGTACATAGAAATAAAAAAATAAAAATCCAAGTGCTTATCTATTCGTACACGTCACACTAAAAAAATGTTTTTGTTACTTATGTCCTTTTAACTTCTGTAATATTAATTACGTCGCTCGGATGAGTTTGGGGGCAAACCACCATGATCGTGCCCAACCACCACTGTCCTCTGTCGTGGTAGTGCAATAAATCATTCCTTAATCACATGTGGTTTGAATAGATCATGGTTTAGTTCATTTCATTGACGGTCAAACTAACTGAAAGAAACAAGTGATAATGAAGCAAGAAGATAGGAGTGTTCTAAAAAAAAGAAAGGACATAACCGATATTATAGTAATTAAGAAGGTGCATTAAAAACAGATATGATAATGCAAAGATATATAAACGTTCGCAAAGGGTTACATCCGTACAGCTTAATCACGAGATCATTTAAGTGAGATCGTGGCCGACATTTATAATGTGATGATAAAGACATATGGAGAAGCACTCATTTGCCATAAAGGCAAGGAAATTGAAGGAAGACGCCTTTAATTACATGAACTCTGTTGCTAAAATATGCATTAAATAGAGGGGCTCAGTGATTGTCTCTTCCATTTCATCACACGTGGAAATTTATGTTTCAGCCCCTCCTACATTGGGGTTTATTCCTATATCTCATTTGAATCATATTAGTCACCCGATTGGATAGGATCCTGGAGATGAATCTTTTGAGCAATATTTCAACTAAGGAAAGATGATAGAGATCCAGGAGAGAGAGGGCTCCCGATGTCAAGCTTCCGACCGACATGGATTGAGTTATTCCCTTCCACATGAGAGGTTTATGTAGGCAATGCTACTACCTCACATCGTATATCCTCCTCCTTCCATGTGTATGTCTCAGAGTAATCTTGTCCTCTTGGAGATCTGGAATTGGTTCCAAGGCCCGCGTAAACACCTACAGTGGTTTACGTAAAAAAAAGCGAGGCAAGCAAGTGAACAATTAGTGAGCACACAAGAGAGAGAAGAACTTGAGTAATTTGTGGTGTCTAAAAGTGACTGCCAGTGCTTGATAGAGAGTTTATTGGATAAAGTAGGAGGTAATACCTTTAGAGGTATAAGTGTATGTATGTTAGTATTTTGGAGCAGTAATATATAAAATATCATTTTCTTTGAGTTAAGTATTATATAAATGGTACTAGATCCTCCAGTTTTCAGGGTAAAGTCTTGTTAGGAGAGTTGTATCCAGGGGCGGAACTAGTACATAATTTGGGAGGGCCATGGCCCCTCATTAATTATCATATTTCACTTATATAATTTTGTTAATTTTTGATATGCCCCTGCTAGACGTTAAAATATATAAAATATTTCTATACAAACATGAAAAATTTGGTGGCTCATTGGAAAGTTATTGTGTTTTCTAATAAATAAACCCGGGTTCGATTCTCATTGGTGCACTTTTAGTTTAAAAAATTATCTTTCTCTCTCTCCATCCTTTCTTTTATTTAAAAATTTAATTCCGTCTTTTCTTTGTTAGAAAAATTATTTCTACTACTTTTAATATCTTAATATTATAAGAATAGTTTGACATAAAATGAGATTAAGGCTCATTTATCTCTCTCATTATTTCTAATTCTCTTTGTAATGAAATAAATTTTGTTGTTTCCTTCCAAATGTGAATTTTTTAACTAAAACTATTATAAATTACTGGTGGAAAAAAGTCTATATCTTATTGAAAATTTCAAATAACATTGAAATGGTAAGTTATCAAATTTTGAAAATTACATTTGAAATGGTTAACTCTACTTAAAAAATATCATTTGAAAATATATTTTTCTACTTATACATGATAGATATATACTTGACCCCCCTTATAAAATTTTTGGTTCCGCCCCTGGTTGTATCCATCCTTGAGAAAAATATTACTGTGCATGTTATCCAGAAAAGTATAGTCATATATATTTGAAGTTCGTAAGGAGAGTTTTTATCCTCGTACTAAATCGTTCGTCGAGATATTTTAAGAAGATGTTTTACTCGACAGAGTCTTGGATCATGAAATCAATTTGATTATTGTATTTTTCTTCGATGATATTAGGGAAGATATTTGGTCAAAATGACGAATGTTTTTGGTTCAACCAACTCCACAAAAAACTGAATGGATGTAGCTACAACTATAAGAAAGCATACATCAAGTCCTTATTTGATGACATTACTCATAGGAGTTTGAGGACATTACTCATGGGAGGTTATCAGTGGCGATGACGCGATGACATGATCCTACCATCAAGAAAACAAGCATATGCATTGAATAAACTAAAGATCAAGACTTGGGAGGATAGTGTTTGTAACTGAGACGATGATCAAGGAGGACCTGATCGAGTAAATCTAAGAATCCGTCACTCCATAAGAATCATGGGGTGCATTCACTTCATTATTCTCTGCAAAAGTAATGTGCAACTATAGATGTTAGAAAATGAGTTGATGACATTCAAGTAAAAGAGAAATGATAATCATTCAAGATTTTGCAAATGTCAGCTCACTCTTCCCACCTTATCAAAACTTGAAGGAAACACGATCTTTAGCGAAACAAATAGCTCGTGAATGAGCACCTTTTAATGCACAAAAATGGGAAATATGGTAAGATTCAAAGCAAATATCCAAGGAAAATGCAACTTCTCAATGGAAGCAAATCCCACATCATAAAGTCAAGCCAAAGGTTATTAGCTAGAGAACTAGAACGAAATGCTAGTGAGCGAAGAAGTATTATATGCGGCCAAAGGTCATCTATATAGTGCTTTTGTCACTGCTGACTCTGGACGACCTTATCAAAATTTGAAGGAATCTTAACAAACTGAGAGACTTTAGCCAAGAAATGACGAAGCACCTTTTAGTGCACAAAAATGAGAAAAGCTGTCGAATTCAAATCCATTATACGAAGAAAAATGTAACTCCTCATTGAAAGCAATGCCCGCGGAGGAACTTCAAGCAAGGATTTCTGAATATTGTCGAACATGAGGTCAAATGTTACTACACAAAAAAGAATGATAGATTCTACACTTAGGTAAGAATGGACATTATTCCTATGATTGCATGTGTAGGAAGAAGCCAACCGAAAGTAACACCGCAACAAGAAGTGGTTAATATGACAATTTTTCAGAAGAAATTTGGGATGATGAGGCTTTTATGGCAATCTCCAAGAAGGTTAATTGACTTTAGCAGGAAGAGACACCTACAAAAGTTGATTATAATAATTACCCCTTGATATAATTCAGAGAACTTGAAACTTGATCATGTCTATCATATTGATGTTATGAAGAAAAACCTTGTCTCAATGTATAGAATAAACAATTGGAGCAGACTACACCATGTGTTCGTCTTGAAGATGTTCGGGTCAAAATTTAAAGTTTTCAGATACTAGCATCATGAATGGAATATGATTCCAATCTAACTATGTTGTGTTAGCATGTCAGCAGAGTATGCATAAATAGATAAAAGCTAAGAATAATTAGATGGTCGATCTTTGTTAAGCAAGGCTCAGACATGTGAGCTACTACAAATTGAAAATAATGATGAAACATTTAATGTTTAAGGGTCTTCTTCAATTAGATGTTCGAGAATACATCGCGATGTATAGTAAGGCTATTAAAATGACTTACTAGAAATCCCAATTTTGAGCAAAGGAGATAGTATGGATAATCCACTCCGATGTATTTGGACTAGTCAAGCAGCCTTTACATAAGCGAAATGAGGTATATTTTAACTTCCATTGATTATTTTTCAAGATATACTCGTACCTTCTTTCTTAAATTTCCACTCTCCTATTGAATGGTTTTGCTTCCACCTTATGAAGGGGTGAAAATAATAGTGATATATGATTAGAAAGAAAGTCTCCCACATGCGAAGAAAGTAACATTTTGAGCTAGAACTGTTATTATTATTATTATTATTATTCGAATGTGATCAAGATCTCTTACCTTCCTCTTGTCTACATGCTTTCCACTTAGCATTGGATCTCTATGTTAATTAGACTCTAATTTTAGAACAATATGATTAATTACATATATGGGATATGACAAGATTTGTTCACTTTCCAAATAGGAGTGAAAAGATATCTAATTGGATGGCTTAGGACTCAGTTCTTATTTTATAATATTTATAGCGGAAGATGTTGCTAACTAAGGAATATCTAGCTAAGGGTAAGAAAAACATATACATAATTAATAGACATAGTATAGTTCTCTCTTATCTAGAAAATCCATCACATGTATCTAGAAGAACTGAAGGAGTCCTAGTGAGAGTAAGTGAAGAAAGAGGTATGGAAATAGAGACTAGCTAAGGCTTGGAAAATCATTAGACGTCCTTACCCACTTCTTCTTTTCATTGGGTAAGTGTTTCTACTAGCCTTCATCTCCTATGCCCTCATTATAATCAATTGCTTAAAAATATGGGGCTTTCTTCTAGTTTAAAGAATTTCGACAAATAGTCGAGAGTGAAGTCCGAAGGAAAGTTTGATATCTAAGAATATATAAGGTGGAAAATATACATCCATAAAATTCTCAACTTATCTCACAATAACCAGTATTTGGAGATAATTAGTGCATCTAAGTGCACTACATCAAGGTGGCTCGCAGAAAGGAATATTTAATCCATTAAAGAGATACATTGCAGTTTGAAGCATGCAAAATATGTACTACTTAGGTTTTAGACACCAGAATGCATGAATATGGTAACAGGCATGGTCAACCGTTTAACTCATTTAAAGCTGAGCTTCATGTTTATTTCTAGAAATTATGTAATATCAAGCCAAACATAAGTCATTTTTAGAAATTTGGATCAGTTGTCTACGTAGTTGTACATGACCAACTGCATAGCAAGTTTTGTAAAAAAAGATTATCTGAAGCATCTTTTATCAGATATGACGAGAGAAAGGTCTGGAGATGTTATGATCCAACGATTAATAGATGTTATACATCAAGGAATGTTGTTTTTGTTGAAACATCGTCATGATGTTCTCCTTAATAGGTCATGTTAACATATGAAAAAGTTTGGAAGCTTATTATAAGAAACACAAGAGGAGCCTTAACAAATCGAAGGTAGTCTCAAAGAAAAAGGAAATGTATGCCATATTCTCTAAAGAAGACAACCAGTTCACCGAAAAATGGAGTTTGTCAAGAAACTCCATATGAATCTTTGTTATGTCAGCATCATATCAAAGTATATGGAGTTTGTCAAGAAACTCCATATGAATCTTTGTTATATTCAACCATGCCACTCTGTCTATCTACCGAATTACACAAGCCTAATCCCAAGTATGTCAAGGATGAAGTTATTGAGATAGGGTTGCATGAATGCACTATATACATAGAAGGATGGAAGAAGAAATCCAGATGGAGTTTATTATCAACATAACATAAGAGGAGTTCTACCGACTTTTTTTAGAAATTCAAGAGTAAGGGAAACACCATAAACTTCTCGAGAAGATGAGACTCCAATCACCTATATATATATTCTTAAGTGGATTACAAAAGCATATAAGAGAAAGGAGAGCTCAAGTGATTTGTGGGGTGTAAAGTGAATGCTAGTGCTTGATAAAGAGTTGAATGAGTTGTGTACGAAGGAAATGGTGTGAGAGAGATATGTATGTGTTGTGTTTTAGAATAGTAATATATAACACATCATTTTCTTTGAGTTAGTACTCTACAAGAGCCATTTCCACACAAGGACGACAACTACTTGACGATCATCCAAGTGCTTAATGACAACTAGAGATTAAGCCTCGAGGGTTTATTATATAGGGAGGGATGATAAGTTAGATTTGCACCATTGCATTTGAATGGTCGATTATTTATATATTGGTAATCTTCGTTCATTGGTAATATTCATTTCTCGATTTCATCTCACAATTACTCAAAACCCTCATCTTTTTTAAAAAAAAACTTACCCAACAAAATTCTTGGCCCTGATTGTCATGCATTTGAATAAAGAAGATCGTCGGTGCCTCGCCCTTGTTCCTCCTTCCTTCGTATTTGCTAAGCGCCTTCAAGTCTCTCAAAGTCTTCGCTACTCTTTCACCATTGTTAAGGAAGTTAGAAGACTTCGAGCTATTACTTGAAATGCCTCTTTTAAATGAGTCCTCTATTAGCTTCCTTATCTATCTAGTCCATTAGCTTTGTTTTTTGTTTTGTTACTTGTCTCATTAGTGATGATATGCTTTCAGAAATTATCTTAACATGCTCGTCAGACGGTGGCTATATATAAATTTTTTTAATTATTTTTTATATGTCGTTTCATGGTCAAGGTTGCATGATAAATTTCAAAACACGTCCCCGCAATTTTTTGTTATATTAAGTGATTTATTTTTAAATCATCTATCTATAATTCTTAAAAAAAATATGATTGAAGTTGAAACTTATTTAAATATATATTTTAGTAAAAAAAGTAATTTCACTTATAATTAATATTTTATTTTTTTTACCAAATACGATCGGGTTCATCAGGTCAAGGTGTCCTCGTTCTCCAGTTCTTCTTTTCGCTATGGCTGATCTCAATGCTATTCTCTACCGTCACGTTGAAAAATTGACATCGAATGGCCTTGATCTTCAACTATCAAGATACATGAGAAGTGCATATCTTTATTTTTCATAAATCTGTCTTTTTTTAATATTCATTCCATGCTTCTTCAACCAGAAGGTATTCATGTCATATAATTTTATTGTCCATATAAATATCCAGTTCTTGTATTTCGACGTGTTATAGTTTATTTTTAATCTTTGATCTCTTATCATTCCATACTTTAATCTGCAATGTCGATACATTTCCATCTCTTATGTTGGCAAATTATTTTATTTCTGATATCATTAACATATATGCCAGAAGATCAAAAGTAAGATACAAATTGTTGTTATAAAATACAAACTGTTTTTGCAACTACTCACTATTTTCTCAATTTTAGACTAATTATTTCAGTAGCAACTTTGCGAATTATACTCTTTTTGCAAATTATGTATAATATTTTGTAAATATTACTAGTTTTTTTAATCACCAATTCAATTATTCTGGTTTAGCATATAAATTTTTGCATTTTTGTTTGTCAACAAACACTCCTTCCTGTAATGTATTTTGTAAACTCCTTCAGAAATGTTTTTGATCAAAAGTGCACATTAGGTTGTAAACATTTATTTTTTTGTAGATGTTATCTCTTTTGTAATATGTTAACTATTATCTCATAACGAGACCGTTTATTCTCCGCATTTTTTGCGTAATGTTAAAGGAACAATACGCAATTTCCAGCTAAATATAGCAAGCGTGACATCATGTAATTCTATAAGAATTCTCCTATTAAGTTCACACCCCTTTAAGAAAGTTTAGTTGCTTCGAAAGTGTCTCCTTTTTTGTACATCGTCCCGACAGGCCGACACTAAGAAGTGTATATATTTTTCATAATCACGTGATGGGTTTTGTAAAATAACATTCATTTATTGTAATATGATGTGAATTTGTTCAAAGTACGAACTGTTATTGCATAGCATTTTTTTTGGAAAATTTAAAGCATTTCGTGAATCATTTTTCGAGATAACCAAGTCTCATCGCATGGATTGTAGAAAGTATTGCTGGATCGAAAACTGCTTTATTTCTCTCTCTCTCTCTCTCCAATTATTGATTTCAATTTGATGCACCCATTCATCATCCAACGTCTAGAATTGACACCTTTCCATAATCAAATATATATGTCACCTCATTTGAAAGCCTCCTTGTATTTTCCTACACACAAGAGACCGCATGAAATGGTGATTTGAATTAGTTGGGGATATGAACTGCTTATGCTCTATGCAATGATGTTCTTTGTTTATGTGATGGGTCTATTGTACAATTGTGCATAATCTCAATTTTAAGTTTCAATTGCATTCTTAATATTAATGCATGGTGATTGAGCCATTGCTGACACCTATGATGCAATGAGCCAATCCGAAGAGTGATCTTGTGAGAGCAAAAAGTTGCGAGAGCATGAGAGGAGTGATTCTGGACCACTAGATTCAAGTAGGAAAGAGAAGATCAGGAGAGAGAATACATGATCTAGTGGTCCAGAATCACTCCTCTTGTGCTCTCACAACTTTTTGCTCTCACAGGATCACTCCTCACGCCAATCCATGACGATTGTATGTTCAATAACGATTCAAAAGGATGGATTAGTGGATGAATATAATTCCAAAGAGAGTCATGATCTTATTGGGCTAAAGCGAACTATCGGTGCTTACTGAGGTTCAAACAACAATCTTATGACATGGATAGGTACATAGCATTTCTTAAATGGGATTTTTACCCGGCAGACCCTATAATCTTTGCCAATTACCTCTCCGACCTTTGAAACATCCTAATTCCTCCCTCGACCACGTAAACTTGCTCCTCTTACCGTACAAACCCTGCCGTTAAATTGACATTTCTTGGGCTAACTTGCTTGGGTTAAAATTGAGTTAATCAAACCACATGAAGTTTAAATGGTTGGATTTCTTCCTCCCTCCCTTCATTCCTTCTTGTATCCCCTTCGAACGCATCGACAACCCACACACCCTCCAATCTTCAGCGCGGGCACGACAGTCCGCTGCGCCACACCTGTCTTAGGTTGCGGCGCACCCTGCGCCTCCTCCAGCTAGCTCCGATCTATCTGCAGCACCCCCTACCCTTCTACATCCTCGAATTTAACACTCTTGAGGGCGGGGTGGTCGACAATGATGGGGCGGAGGCGGTAGTGCCTAGAGGTGCGGGAGAAGGGGGGGGGGTCCGCTCGCTACTCTTCTCGGGAGATTACCATTCTTCTTCTTCATCTTCTCCCCTTCCCTTGTCCATCAACTTCCTTGCACCACACCTAACGACGAGATCATCATCATCGACAAGCTCCGTGCTCCAGATACAAGGTGATCTGGAGTTTCCAACGACATCGCTTGGAGATCTGAATTGCATCAGAATATTTCCGCCATCAAATGCGATTGAAGAGAATTCAAAATGTATGCTACCTATGCTTCCCCTCATCTTCTTCGTTAGATTCAAGGTCTTGCGGTTGCTAGATGATTCCAGTGAAATATGAATGGTCAAAGTCTCATCTTCTTCCCCGATTGGATGGTGCAATGAAGCCCTAGTAGATAGCGGTTGCATATTGGTTGATTGGTCATCGAGGTTCAAGAGGGAATGCCAGAAATTGATGGTGGTTTGTAGCGTTTCTTGATGGGTCATTTGTTGAGTATAGGAGAAGCTACTCTCGGGACGATGAAGAGGAGAGGCAGGGCTTCCTCTGGCGGCGATTGAAAGTGATGTTTGTCTTCCTTGGGTCCAAGATTGGGTAAGATGCAGCTTCGTTGCAGGAGCGTGCCTTCCTCCTTCGATCCGAATGCTCAAGTGGAGTTGATGTGTGCCTGATCGAAGAAGGTTTGAAGAAATGGGGCTATTGTTGAGATTTAGTCAGTCTAGAATCTTGAAGACATCTCGTAATGGATCTTTAAGGAAGATGGCGTTATACTCTCCACCCGATATAATGGGTTAAATCATGTCCGCAGATCCGCGACTCTCTTGATGGCAGCAGTGTTCGAGACCGATGCTGGGACTCTTGGAGCTGCTCCAGAACAACAAAGGGACATGAAGGGGGTGTTGATGGATCGTCTCTAACCCTTGGATCTGCTACAAATGCTGGAGGTCTTATTTCAGATCCTCTCTTCCTCGAGAAGCTGCTGCTCGACCAGAGGAAGCTGCACAGTGGGAGTCAAATTCGAGCTCGAACGCTACCCATACTCTTGGTCGCTTAGCAACTCGAGCAACTCCATTCCTTCGAGGATACATACAACCTGGAAGATCTATAGCGCAGGGACACGAGCGGGGACTAGGGCTTCGGACGACGCGGGTGGGGGGAAGCAGGGGAGGCAGGGCTGGGGCTTCGGGCAGCGCGGCGGGGATCGGGGCTTCGAGGAGGAGGGCGGGGAGGCCGAGGGTCGAGGGCAAGCGGGTGGGAAACGGATACAAGGAGGAGGGAGATGGGGAATGGCATGTAAATTTGATAAATAAAATGGGTATAATGTAAAACAACATAACGAAATTCAGTTCATTTTAACAGGTAAATGGATGGAGGTTAACCACATGGTCTATAGGATAAGGTTAGCAAATTTATAGGGTCGAGGGAGGAATTAGGATGTTTCAAAGATCGTAGAGGTAATTGGCAAAGATTATAGGGTCTGTCGGGTAAAAATCCCTTCTTAAATAAACACGAGAGATATATAAATGGCAAAGTCATGCAGCGCACGTTGTGTACATAAAAAGCACATGTTTGATAAAAATAATAAAGCAAACTAAGGTATTTCAAGTTCGAAAAATGAATGGTTGTTGAATATTTTATAATTTTTAAACGATAATATGCGATATTATTATCTTGGTTGTTGATTATTTTATAATTTTTAAAGGATAGTATGCAATATTATTATTTTTGGCCTGTATTAGATTAATTAACGGAAACATGAGAAATTAAGATTATGCTTTCCTCCCACTGATCTGTGCGATTTTAATGGAATATGCAAAATTAAGATTATGCTTTTTTTCCCCAATCAACAATTCTTTGGCAAGAAAAAGTTTAAGGAAGCGATACGAGATTGCCGAAAATTAACAGCAACGCCGTATACGAGCAGAAGGAAGGGGAGATTTTTCCTCCACTCCGCAACTTGTGTGCTCCATTGGTCCCAACCCCCCAAACCCTCCAAACTCCAGCTCTTCGCACTTCGATCCTAGGGTTTATCATGGAAGTCCTCTCCGGCTCCTCTATCGTCTCTACGCGGATCCACGAGGCGGCGCCTCCGTCGCTCCGTTCCTCGTCCTCCTCGATCATGGCCCCGTTTCTGCATCTAAGTTGTTCGACAAAAATGCCGCAGAGGAATCGATAGGCTGAGAGCGTCTAGATCTTTGCCCGGGGGAGACAGGTGGCTTAAGAGGGAGCAGGCGATGGCCAGGGAGATTGCCGGTGGAGATGGAGCCGACGACGAGGCGCTCGGTAGTAGCTTCGGAGTAATCCCCGGGGAGGGGGCGTCGTGGTTTGAGGTATATAGATGGGTTCTTTTTGCGTTTTTGAATGCATCACTAGCGGAAAGATCTCTTTTTTTTTGGGGGGGGGGGTGTTTCTGACTGAGCGGAGGAAGTTTTCATATATACTCGTATTACGATCTGTTGAAAAAAAGTGTTAGCAGCTGCTGAAGTCGAGTTGAATGTAGTTGTGGAGGATTGAGGTTTACTCATCGTTCGGAAGTTAGGCAAGCGGTGAACGTAGTTGATAAAAGCGAGCAAGATCGTAGTTTTGCATTTCACTTCCTTTTGAATTTAGTTTGTGGTGGATTGCGGTTTCCTCGTCGTCGAGAAGTTCAAGTCTTGCGTTTCAATTCCGTAGATTGGTCAATTTCTCTATAACGTGCTTACAACCCACATTATCAAATGTCCGAAATGACACTTTCTTATGCTGCCTGTTATCTTCCTTGTATTAGAAACTGCGAGTTCTTTTCAGTGATTTTTTCCCACCCTCTGTCATTTCAAAGAACAATGTAAGTCAAAGTGCTAGCAATATTACCAATTCCAAGGACAAGCCTGTTTCGAAATCACACGCTCATGAAGGAATTGGAACTGGTGCCGGTTCGAGGGCTGGATTGTTCAGAACCCCTATTTCTGGTGGGGTACAGAGTGCAACTTCTGCTCATGGTTTACCTCGGCCTGCCCTGGCTGTTCGTAATCTGATGGAGCAAGTAAGGATTCTTCAACTGGAAAGTAATTTGTCATCCATGAGATTTTATGTGTATCACATTTGGCATTCTTATCACTGAAGGCCAGGTTTGCCCATCTATGCACTGTAATGTCACGGATGCATCACCGACGCGAAGGATATCCATTTGGTTCTCTAGTTGACTTTGCGGCTGATACCATGGGCCGTAAGTTTGCCACATGTAAAATTTCTCTGATATCATGGTTTTATGATTTATTAACTTACAGAGGTGATTGGCAGATCCTATCTTCTCACTTTCACCATTAGCCATTCATACCCGGAACTTGTTGGCCGATCCCAGATGTACTTTAGTAGTGCAGGTTTGCTATAACAAGGGCTAGGCACCATCATTTTATATTTCACATGAACTCTGAACTATATCTAGGGACTCTCCTAAAACGGAAGTGCAATTTTTCACTCAAATATAGATACCTGGATGGAGTGGTTTGTCAAATGCACGGGTAACCATCTTTGGTGATGTCATGCCACTTCCAGCTGATCAACAGGTATATTACAACGATTTATGCGTTTAAGTGTCATTTTGATCATAGCGTCATTCAAGTCGCATGCACTATAGACCATCTATAATAGCTCCATCTGCACTTTCTGTCAATGTTATCTCGCTGAAAACTTTAGCTGCTTGTTTTGTATTATTGTTGAATGATATTAAATAAATGGTTTTGAGAATAACAGTATCCAAATAGTTTTTTACCTGTTGCTTTTTAAAGTTTTATTATCTTAGACAAAATCACATCTGTTAATTTTCCCGGGAAGCTTCTTCCATATATAAAGTAGTGTGCATGCATTCAGGTGCTGCTATTTGAACGAGTCAAATACCTGCAAAGACAAAGCGATTGAGCCCAAACAACGAGGAGGTTAATTGGAGATGGTCTGGGAGGAGGGTATCAGCAGGTTACAGTCTATGAATCTAGTCATTGAGATCCGTCTGTGTATGAGTTACGAGACACAATTGATGAATTGAATGCAGATATCTACCTGGAATCGGATGGTTGTTCGGTTTTTATTCAAAGATCTGTAGGAAGTTGTTAGTGAGACGAAGGGATTTTTTGGTTTCAACATGCTTAATATGGCTTTGATTTTCTCCCACTTTAGAAGGATGTTGCTCTTAGGGTGGAAGATTGCAAGCCTATTGCTCTCTTTAATGCTATTTATCTGATTTAAATGAAGCTTCTGGATGATAGGATGCACCTTATCCTTATTGATCAGATTAGCAGGATAGAAACTGCGTTCATTACAAAGAGGTGGATGCTGGACAACATTTTGACGACACCGATAGGAGGAGGAACGCCTTTGGTTTTCTTTGGAAATTAAAATTTTCTAAAGCATATAATAACATTGACAATGTTTCCTCTAAGTTCCCTTCACAAAAGAGGCTGTTAGCTATTTAGATGGCGCATAAGAAGAGGTGCCTTTTAGCACCTTTACTTTTCTTGTATACTAGGTGGGTTAGGGATTGGTTGAAGAGGGTGACGGTTTATGTTAGGTGAATACAGAGTTCGGGGTTTCCTAGTGGTGGTATTAAGAGGGCATGACGTGGGTTCAAGGGTTTGGTGCAAGTGATTCTAGACATGAATTGGGTAACGAGTGTAGGAGATATGAGTGAAGGAGGTAAAATGGATTGGTCATGGCCTCAAATTTCAGCCAAATTCGGTCGAATTTCTGTCGAATATCGATATCCAGTCGAAGTCGAAATTCGACCGAAATAACCGAAATGACCGAAATATGGGGGTCCTAGTACAAAAAATGACCGAAATTCCATCGAAAATCTATTTTGGTCGATACCAAAATGGTGACCGAAACGGACATTTAGAGCCTCGAGATTGGTTAATGGTTGGTTGTTGGCACATGGGAAGCATATGCACGCCTTCTTTGTAGAAGGTTAGAGAATCTCGGGTTTCCAATGGGCCCTCAAGGTTTCTCAAAATTGCAACAAGGTTTTTGAGGCTAAGGTTGATTTATGGCTTGAATGAAAAGTGGTTTTGGATGGTTTGCCATGGGAGAAGGTATTTTAGGCTTAGTTGGTAGGTTTTTGTTGTCTCCTAGGTGGGTAGAGTGACCATATACCAAGCAATCCAATGTGGGTATTTCATGGGACACGGTAGAAATCATGGAAGGAAATATCGACGATATATCGTCGATATATCGATATCGACATGGGACCGACATGGGTACCGATATGGCGATATATCCCGATTTCCAGACATTTTCTTCACAAAGGCTCGTCGATATGGGCGATATTTTGGTGATATATCGTCGAAATATCTTATTGATACGATATCGAAATCGATACGGCCTTCCATGGTAGAAATATGCTCTGATAGCATGTAGAAATATGCTCTGATACCATGTAGAAAATGATGGTGCGGAAGCGTATCAGATCTAAATATATAAAAACGATAAAGAACATCAAGATTTATGTGGAACCCTACTCTGTGAGGAACATGATGGAACCACGGGGTAAGGCATCAATGGACGTGTATTATGTATTGCTTTCTCTCTCATCCGTTACATGTGGTGTGGGGCTTCTTACATAGCCCCACCAGTAAGATCAAGTCCCACTCATAGTATATGTTGGACTAAACCTGTGGATGTGATAATTGGACCATGGAGGGATCCGCTTACCCATTTATACAATAGACGCATACTCTTACACTCCCTCTCAAGCTAGAGCATGCAATGCTCAACTTAGACAAATAGAAAGAAATCACTCTCTTACATGTTATATGACACTATGGATAATATCAACTCAATGCATACTCTACTGGATGCCCGTTGAGGATGTTGCTTCTTATGTCGTGCTGATGAGGAGGAACTGAAGGGTTGGAGTGCGTACTAAATCGGGTCTCCTTGTTGGAGAACATGTGCTATGTACCGTGTCTGTCAGAGTCACTGAAACTGGAATGACTCCTCGTTGGAGTACTTTGGCCCGCAACTGCTCCATTTTTCTGAAGGGTCGAATTGAAAAAAAACATGGAAAAATCATCGTCGGAGTCCACGATCGTTGGAGAATAGAGTCTGAAAGTCTCCTCGTCAGAGAATCGTGTCTCTCTCATACCGACTCGGAGAATGGGACCTCTACTCTGGAGCTTCCATGAAACCACAGGAAAACTCAGAGTTTGCATCGCTCAATGAATGGGATCTATACTCTGGAGTCCCTATGGATCATATGAAAACTTCGAGTCCAAATCAAAGATATGGAGCTATCAAGTAATAACTGCATACATGTGCGCATCAAACTATAGACTCTGAAACAATATGAATGTATAGTCTGAACTAAACTATAGAGTCTGAATCTGAATGCTCTACACATACTCCCCCTTTCTCCAATACTGGTCGGAATAGATGATGTCGACCAACATGGGAGAAGACATGAAAAAATGAGAAACAAAAAAATAAGCTGATCTCCTTTTTTCGATTTTTTTCTCATTTTTTATGCATACGACTCTCTTTTTTTGTACGCTTGCCTTTTTTTTTCTATATCTTTTTTTTAAATACAACCTTTTTTTAATGGCCCTCTCTCCTTTTTATAAACTTTGTCCCAACTTTGTGCCCAAATTTCTTTTTTATTTCAAAACTCACGGCCCGATGCTTCTCATTTCCCCCATTTTATTTGCAGCAGTAGCCCAACTTGGGCACAATATAAGAAGCCCAATGGCTATTTTAAAGCCCAGCTAAGGGAGCTTCTTCATCCATCGGGACTTAGGGTTGGAGAATCCATCGATGCTGCCTGAAGATAGACTCACGCAAGGAGATGGTGAAGGGCTTTGATGATGCCGCTGCCTTCGCCTGGATGACGTTTTGCCGTTGCTTGTGTGGGCGAAGAGACGACCGTCAACGGGATGAGGAACATGCTATGAGGTCTTGTTCCAGTTCTAGAGTAGTGTGCAAGAAAGAGGGGTGCACCCGAAGGCCGTGCCTTATCACATATCATCAATAGAGGACCGTCGACTGGACCAGAGAGGTGGTGCCAACACTGTCGTGGCTTAACTTGTATGCAATCACAGAGGTGGCTTTGTCTGAAACTGTGCGTTCCTGGAGAGAAGATCATGCGATGTTGTGTTGTGCCTGGCTAGAGTTTCACTACTGGGAGTCAACATCGCCCATGCTCCTTTGATTCATGTGCAGTGTGTTATGCATGCACCTGGAGTAGCAACCTCTTGGCAAAGGCTTCTTCTTCAAATAGTAGTCGACCTGGAGGATATGGGGATACCTCATGGAGATGGATCTTCATGAGAGACACGACATGGAGATCTAGAGTCAGTAATTTTCTAGGGATGCAAAAATTCTAGAAATTCCAGAATTTCTCTGATTGATCATTGTTGGTTGCGTCTTGAATTAGGGTTTTATCAGAACCCCTAGAATGACGAACACAATCTTCAGCAATAAATCTTCACGAACGAAATTCCAAGAACCATGTACTGTGCATAATTATGGTTTCAGCAGAAATCCTAGACCTGAATCTTGAATCTCGAACAAATTTTGAATATAATCAAAGAACATAATAAAATCACCGAAAATCGAAGCTGCTTTGATACCATGTAGATATATGCTCTGATACCATGTTGAAAATGATAGTACGGAAGCGTAATATCATAGATAAACAAATGTTAGCAATAAAGAACATCGAGATTTACGTGAAACCCTTCTCTGTGATGAGCATGATGAAACCACGGGAGAAAGCCTCTCAAGGGCTGGATATCTTCTGTATTGCTGTGGTGTGTGGCTTCTTATATAGCCTCGCCAGTAAGACCGCGTCCCACTCACAGTAGTTGTGGGACTAAACCCGTAGATTTGTAATTGGACCCTGGAGTTATCCAATTACCCATCTATGCACTGGACACATACTCGAGCATACACACAATTCATTATGCTTTTTGCAATATAAAAATGCCATTCGCTCTTTGTGGAATGCTTAATTATGAAGGCGAGACATATGGTGGAGGTTTTTGGTGGATTGTTTGATTTGCAAATAAATCAAGATAAGTTTGCTTTTATGCCTTTTGGATGTTTTGAGTAGTTTGCTCGTGATTGTGGTTTAGGACTAAGGGGTTAGTCCTTGAATGGTGGTAAACTTTTCTTTTTGTATTGGAACCATTGCTGGGGTAGATGGAGCTTAAGCTAGTTGAGTGGAAGACGAGACGTCTGTCTTGAGTGGAGTGGTTAGTGCTCTTGAGGATCACCGTCTCAGATATCCCCATGGATAGGATGCTTGCGAGAGTGCTTCATAAATTGGCGGGACTAGTAATGATACATTTTGTATTCCTGGCGGCTATGAGGGTTCATAACGTTGACGAGGGGTGGATGGTTCCTGGCAACTAGAAGGTTTTTCTAGCGGGACGAGGGTTCTTGGTGGCAAGGGCTTCTAGTGGTGTTCTAAATTTCAGACATGTTGCAGCTTCTAGTGGTGAAAAGGGGCATCTAGTGACAACAAAAGGCTCTTACCAACAACAAAAGCCTCTACGATGACGAGGGCTCCTGATAATGTTGAAGAGACCTTTATGATGATGAGGGCTCCCGACAACGATGAAGGGCACAAAGCGTCATTCGATATCTAGTGTTGTGGGGCAATAAGTAGCATCGAGGACTCCTACCACCATAATGACATTGGAGGGATCTCATCGCTACCAAGGACTTCTTCCATTAACACATACTCCTTCTGCTAGTGAGGGCTTCTTGCTATCGCTTGGGACGTTTGGCTTGCATCACATTTTTTTGAAGTTTTCTTCTCCTTTCTTCTTGAATCTTCTAGAATTCTGTGAGAGATGAATGGCTTGGGGTGTGTGAGAGGGAGGGTTGCTGGCGACATACATGGGGTTACCTGCTTTCGTTGCAGGGACATAGGGTAATGGGCGTGGGACTATAAGGACCAAATATAATGCTTGATTTGTCAGGCAATAAGCCATCATCATGCAACGTGTTTGCAACAATGGGACAACAATATGTACATTGATGCGGATTGGTTTTCGGCGACGGCGAAAAATAAAATATTTGACGGTGGATTTTGGTGGAGAAGAAAATGGAGGGATTGAGAAGAGAATGGAGGGGTTGAGAGAAGAAGCTCGTCGGGAACACGAGGGGTTTGGAGGAGAGAAACGTGAAGACCACGTGGGGGGAGAGAGAGACGAGAGAAGGAGAAAGATAAAATCTCAATTTTTCATATCAACTGAGCTGTTTCAAACTCTAGCCTATCATCCCTTTATATAAGAGGGATGAGATTACAAAAATAGAAACTCAATTCAAATTAAAAACTAATTATCCTAATTTGACTCTAACCGACTAACCGACTAATTTGAAATTCAAATCTTTAACTAATTAATTGGGATCACAGACGATCTCGTTTACTTAATTAAAAACACGACAACTCAAATAAACGTAAATAAAATTAACGGATAAAAATTAAATAAGTGCTGCCCTATATTTCCATTTCGCGCTGCATCAACTCTCCTCCGCTTAAAAAAATCCGTCTCCCGACGAATTGCTTGATCTTTGGGCTGTTGATGGAGAATTTCCTCATGGCTTGTTGGTCGAATCTCCCAATTTCGCTCCGACAAACGATGGTGTTTCGTCGAGTGTCGGCGCGAATGTCTGGATGGATCATCAGATCGTGAGGACGATCTGTAGGCCATGCTCTGATACCAATTGATGCGGATTGGTTTTCGGCTACGGCGAAAAATAAAATATTTGACGGTGGATTTCGGTGGAGAAGAAAATGGAGGGATTGAGAAGAGAATGGAGGGGTTGAGAGAAGAAGCTCGTCGGGAACACGAGGGGTTTGGAGGAGAGAAACGTGAAGACCACATGGGGGGAGAGAGAGACGAGAGAAGGAGAAAGATAAAATCTCAATTTTTCATATCAACTGAGCTGTTTCAAACTCTAGCCTATCATCCCTTTATATAAGAGGGATGAGATTACAAAAATAGAAACTCAATTCAAATTAAAAACTAATTATCCTAATTTGACTCTAACCGACTAACCGACTAATTTGAAATTCAAATCTTTAACTAATTAATTGGGATCACATACGATCTCGTTTAGTTAATTAAAAACACGACAACTCAAATAAACGTAAATAAAATTAACGGATAAAAATTAAATAAATGCTGCCTTATATTTCCATTTCACGCTGCATCATACATGGCGTATAGTTATCGGAGGGATCAATGGGGAGATGTCAGGATAACAAGAATGTAGGACCTTTTTTGGGTCATACTCAAGGTTCAGGAAAGCAGTATGCGTATGCGTTCGGATTGATCACTGAATAGCGATTAAGCGGTATGCGGGGGCATATGCGGGGTATATGCGGTTCTATGCGGTTTCCTATTATATATATACAAAAGTGACTATACTGAATTAAATTTATGTATAATTGTGGTCCAACAGAAGATCTAAGAAAAATGACTTTCATATAGAGCTCAAAACAGTCTTTAACAATCAAATACTGTTGGAGCATTAGTTGTATGCGCCCATTGAGTTGTAACGGGGTAAATGGATCCTGGAGAAGATCCATTTACCCCATCCAGTGTTTAGTCCCATACCGCCTGTGGGTGGGACTTGGAGGCTCTGGAGAGGCTATATAAGGAGCCCCAGACCTCCTGTACTCATTGAGAAAAAGCAATGAAGCATATGCCCCTTTGAGGGCTTCTCCCGTGGTTTCATCCCGCTCCTCACGGAGTAGGGTTCCACGTTAAATCCCACGTTCTTTGATGTTTATCTTTTTCCATGTTTAGGCTTCCGCATTCTTCATATTTTATAACATGGTATCAGAGCGGGTTCGATTCTCGAGGATTTGTTCTTGAAAGCTTTTTTTTCGAGATTCGATTATTCAGTTCTTCGATTGTTTGATTATTGGAGGAGTATTATTCAAGTCATCAGGTTCAGATTTCATTCTAGGGTTTCAGAACGAAACCCTAATATCGGCCGTCTCTCCAAGAAGCTATGGATCCAGTCGAGTGTTTGGGAAGATCCAACCCTTGTGCACGGCGCAGCCGCAGATCCTTGTGCTGCTAGGCTTCTATGGTGTAGACCTTCTGGTCATCACACGTCCCAACGTGCATCTCCATTTTGTGAAGCCCTTCAGGAAGCAGCAACAACGGTGCTCCCTCCATCTCTTCCAGAGGCGGCGAGCCTTGTTCTCCTCCATGCAAGGCAGCGGGCCTCTCGCATCTCCTACAGCCGCACAAGCGGCGGTGGCTATTAAGATCCCACCAGGCGCACATACGAACCCTAGCGCCAGGCGGCGCCCTCCCACAGCCTCGCACGTACCCAGCACAAGCGCCTTCTTCCCTCCGCGTTCAGCAGGCGCAACTCAACGGGCGCACATCCCCCGCGTACATCGATCCCTCCGCACATCCTCCAGGCGCACGAACGTGTGCGATCCTCCCAGCCAAGTCGCGCAGTCGCGCGAAACCCCGCAGGCGCAAACCATCTGGTGCTCACGCGAACATCGCAGGCACTCCAGGGCTGAAACTACTTGTCGGCGGCGGTCTGCATCCTCCCACTTCAAGCGGCGATGAAGAAAACCTAGGTGCGATGAAGAAAGCTCCGATGGGGGCGGCGGCATTAGAAGAGAGGGTTTCCCATAGTGGAACCCTAATAGCGCCGTCATTTAAAAAGAGAGAGAGAGATTTGAGCTGCTTATTTGTAAGCCCTTTTTGGGCCGAGTTAATTTCTTACGAAAAGAGAGAGAGAGAGAGAAAAAAGAAGGGGGGGGGCTAGCCGCAGATTGGGCCTAGTTGGGCCAAAAAAAAGAAAGAAAAAAAAGGGAAGAGAGGTTTCCCGTGAGTGGGAACCCTAAAGGGGTTTCAGCGCCTATGTAAAGTGGCTATTTGTGTTGCAGTTCGGCCCAAGTAGGCTGTGGTCAAGTGGGCCTCTTGTTATTAAAAAAATGAAAAAGAAAGGAGAGGAGAAAGAGAAGGGCCAAGGGGCCAGTTAAAAAAAATGTGAAAAAGGCGCGTACAAGAAAAAGCCGTACGCATGGTTAAAAAAACAAAAAAATCCTTTGAAAGAGTCGCATACAAAGAAGAGCCGTATGCATTTTTTTTTTTAAAATGTGTGATGTAAAAGCTAAAAAAGGGGTAACGGCTTACAAAAAAAAGAGAAAAGAAAAAAGAAAAGAAAAAGAAAAGCCGCAAGTGATGTTTTGTTTTCCCCATTGTGTTGTCTTCTCCCAACTTTGTCGACGTCCATGTTTTCCGACAAGTATGGGAGAAAGGGGGAGTATATATGTAGAGTCACGGGTCTGTTCATGATCCTGATTCAGATACAGATGCCAGTCTCCAGAACATTCAGAATTTTCAGACTCTACAGTTCGGTTTCAAACTCGACGATTGTCTTTCGAGTCCAGTTTCAGACATGCACGAGTGTGCGGTCATTTTCAGATGAGCATATGTTGCCATCATTGTCAGAGGTCCCCATCATTCATGTTGTCAGGCCAGAGTTTTCATGTGAGCCATAGGGACTCCAGAGTAGAGGACCATTCCCTTGAGGGGAAGGGTTTTCATGTGGTATCATAGGTACACCAGAGCAATGCACCATTCTCTGAGCCAGATGGGAGAGACCCAGTTCTCCGACGAGGAGACTTGTTCAGACTCCATTCTCCAGCGACCATGGACTCCGACGAGGATTGCACAGCCACGGCCTATTCAGTTCGGCCCTTTTCAGAGATGGAGCAGTTGTCCACATATTGTGGCGGGCCAGAGTACTCCGACGAGGAGACTCATTCCAGTTGCAGTGACTCTGACAGGCGCAGTTCAAAGCACATGCTCTCCGACGAGGAGATTCAGAAGACCCACACTCCAGCCCGTTCGTCCTCCTCACCTGCACGGCATGAGAAGCAACGTCCTCGACTGCAGCAATGTGTGCGTTGGGTTGATATTGTCCGTAGTGTCTTGTAACGTTGAGTTGAGTCTCTTTATGTTTGTCCAAGCTGAGCATTGCATGCTCCAGCTTGAGGGGGAGTGTTGGAGCATTAGTTGTATGCGCCCATTGAGTTGTAACGGGGTAAATGGATCCTGAAGAAGATCCATTTACCCCATCCAGTGTTTAGTTCCATACCGCCTGTGGATGGGACTTGGAGGCTCTGGAAAGGCTATATAAGGAGCCCCAGACCTCCTGTACTCATTGAGAAAAAGCAATGAAGCATATGCCCCTTCGAGGGCTTCTCCCGTGGTTTCATCCCGCTCCTCACGGAGTAGGGTTCCACGTTAAATCTCGCGTTCTTTGATGTTTATCTTTTTCCATGTTCACGCTTCCGCATTCTTCATATTTTATAACAAATACCAATACTTCAATAGAAAAGTTAGCACCATTAATAATTGGCAACAATCACCAAAATATGTTAGTATTCGAAAGAAAATCAAAATTCAATACAAATAACATTAGTAATGTACTAGTTAAAATGGCATAAGAAAACATGAATGTTCAAATCATACAATAAAAAACATGGCACAAATAAAAAACGTAGCGCTAATCATATTATAACACACATTTCATACACACATTTGACACACTTCAAAACAAACATGAAATAAGTGGCTTAATAAATTGCATATACAAAATCACATATAAAAAATCACATAAAAATCACATTTAATCCAAAACGAGCACACAAAGGGTATATGCGGCCCGCATAAGCGCCACCATAACTGACTGATTTTCGTGAACACTGGTCATACTTGACGGGGGTGTTGTGTGGGGTTTGTTTTTGGATGTTCGAGAACGTTTGCTAGATGTTCTCCTGACTAGAGTGTAGGATTTTGACGTTTACCTCGTGTCACCTAATTGGTGCTATCGAGAAGGTTGGTCCCATAACAATTTGAAGCGGTTTATTATGGAACAGTGTTGTGGAGACGATTGCGGGGGTCGATGGGGGCATCGAGATTGGAAAGGTTGGATTAATGGTGAGTTGATTTGTTGTGGTTTTTCATAGGGTTAAGGAGGCTTTGGAATCCAATCCATCATTTTGAGACCATTCTCAAGGTGGTTCCTCTCGACCTTATTAATATGGATTCTTCAATAGTTAACTTGAGATTGATAGTTGTGGAAGACGAGGAGGCATAGTTGAATGTAGAGGTGGCAAGGATAAGTCTCTTGTCTTTTGTGGCCATGCATGTGGTTGTAGACTTGTAGTGGAGTAGGCGGGGGTTGAGGAACGACAAAGAGGATCTTGTGCTAAGGTTGTGATGGTGGCTTCAAGGAGATGGGGAGTGCTGGGAGAGATGGTGTAAGGAGACCATGTTAGGAGTGAGTATTAGAGAGGGGTAGGGGCAGTAGGATCCTAGCTGGAGGTGGTAGTGCGAGGCAAGGAGGGATTGATTGGGGGGAACTGGAGGTTGATTGATTGAAGACTGGGTCAAGAGACTCAAAATGTATTGTTTGAGGCATGATTAGTGTTGCATTGAAGAGGGAAGGTGAGTACATGAGCTGTGGGAGGGAAAGCTTTTTTGTCTCGTTTTGCATCTAAATGGAGATTGGAGGTTAGTGGAGGGGACCTTTTGAAGATGGTGGTCATTTTGAGGTGATTTGGCAACAAGGCCATCTTATCCGAGTAGAGAGACTTATCTTGGAGGTGGATCATTGTGTGCATGTGTGTAGGGCTCTTGATCCGATGTACGTGAGCTACATAATCTGAGTTTTCAGGTGGACCTTGTATCCGGCCAAGGGGCTTCTTCTTTGGGTGCATGCAGTGTATGGATTTTAACCCAGCAAGCGGTTCAGTTTCGCTTGGAAGTTAGATAATTGGAACTTGAGTATCGACCAAGCATGGACTAGAGGGGCATGGGAGGGTGACACTTTGGTGGGGAGGGTTGAGAGTCGGAGGGCGACGTTGAGTCTGCGATGTTTCGAAGACGACACCTTGCTCCCGGAGGACAGGCCGGGGGATGGCGGGGGCCCCGGAGGACAGGCCGGGGGATGGTGGGGATCTGAACGTCACCTTGCTCCCGGAGGACATGCCGGGGGATGGCGGGGGCTTGGATGCTGGTTCTGCGGACTTGAGGCAGGTGGTCAGCTCCTTAGGCTTGTCGGTGGTGGATGCGGCAGGGTGCAGGTTCACGTGGAGGAATGCGAGGTCCAGGTCCAGACTCGACAGGTTCCTGGTGTCAGTTGAGGCGGGGGAATTATTCCCTTTGGCGAGGGCTTGGGGTCTTCCGAGGACGCTGTCTGATCATACCCCGGTTCTTTGGTTTTCCGGCGAGGAGCGTGTGGCTCGGTTCTCTTTCTGGTTTGAGAAGAAGTGGCTGTTGGAGGAGGGCTTTCGGGGTCTGGTTTCCGAGCATTGGCGGGCGTTCTCCGTTTCTGGTTCGGTGGTGTCGCGCTTTGCGGCGAAGCTCGCCGCACTTAGGAGGGTTTTGCTGTCGTATGGGAAGGAGGTCGCCAGTCGGAGGAGGGCCACCAGGGCTGAGGCGGTGGCGGGGATTGCCAGGCTGGATGGGCTGGATGACGTCCGGGGTTTGTCTCCGGAGGAGGTGGAGGAGAGGGCTGCATGGTTGGAGGTGGTATATCACGAGGACATGAAAGATGAGGTTCATTGGAGGCAGCGATCGCGCCAGAAGTGGTTGATGGAGGGTGATGCTAACACTCGCTTCTTCCATTCAGTTGCTTCGGGGCGGAGGAGGCGGAGCTTCTTGCATGAGGTGGAGGTGGGGGGCTGAAGGGTTTCGGGGGAAAGGAGCATTGGTGTTGCTTTGCGGAAGCATTTTGTGGGGGCCTTGAGGAGGGTGAGGAGGGAAGCTGGTTGGGGGTGGACCGGGCGGGGGTCGAGGACGTGGTATATCACGAGGACAGGAAAGATGAGGTTCATTGGAGGCAGCGATCGCGCCAGAAGTGGTTGAGGGAGGGTGAGGAGAGGGCTGCATGGTTGGAGGTGGTATATCACGAGGACAGGAAAGATGAGGTTCATTGGAGGCAGCGATCGCGCCAGAAGTGGTTGAGGGAGGGTGATGCTAACACTCGCTTCTTCCATTCGGTTGCTTCGGGGCGGAGGAGGCGGAGCTTCTTGCATGAGGTGGAGGTGGGGGGGCGAAGGGTTTCGGGGGAAAGGAGCATCGGTGTTGCTTTGCGGGAGCATTTTGTGGGGGCCTCGAGGAGGGTGAGGAGGGAAGCTGGTTGGGGGTGGACCGGGCGGGGGTCGGGGATGTTGACTGGTCAACAGGCGGATTTGTTGGTGGCAGACTTTTCGGAGGCAGAGGTTCGCCGGGTAGTTTGGGATTTGAATGCAGATGGGGCTCCTGGTCCGGATGGTTTCTCTATATGCTTCTACAGGGAGTTCTGGGAGCGGTTGAAGGGAGAAATTTTGGAGGTTCTGAATGAGTTCAGGGTTGGCAACAACGGCTTTGAGAAGGAAGGTCAACAAGGCCTTGATTTTTCTGTTACCAAAGAAAGAGACCCCAGTTGGTGTTGGAGACTATCGGCCATATCGGATATCTAACGGCATCTATCTCATTGTGGCCAAGGTCTCAGCAAGCAGGCTTTGAGCTGTTCTCTCAATTGTGGTTCTTCCATCTCAGTCCGCATTCATTCCTGGGCGGTGTATGGCTGATGGTATTCTGACTGCGTCGGAGGTCTGCCGTGAATGGAAGAGATCTAGGAAGAAGGGTGCGATTTGGAAGATTGATTATGCGAAGGCGTATGGCTGTGTCAGCTGGAAGTTCTTGTGGAAGTCGCTTGAGAAGAAGGGGTTTCCTCCTCTTTGGGTGGACTGGGTTAAGAGGTGTGTCACTACGTGCTCTTGCTCGGTGCTGGTTAATGGGAGTCAGGAGGGTGGCTGGTTCCAACCGCAGAGGGGGGTGCGCCAGGGATGCCCCCTTGCTCCCCTTTTGTTTGTTTTGGTTGCGGATTGTCTTGCGGTTTTATTTCAGCGGGCGGTGGAGGAAGGTTGGTGTGAGGGGTTCACCTTGGGGGACATCTCCGTCCCGATTTTGCAATATGCGGACGACACGCTGATTTTTTGGGGGGGGACAGAGGCTCAGAACCACAACGCGGCTGTCCTGGTGGACGTTTTTGGATGTCTTTCTGGCTTGCAGATCAACAGGCAGAAGTCTGTTCTGATAACTCTTGGGATGCAGGAGGACGAGAGGATTCGGTTAGCTGAGTGGGCGGGCTGCCCACTTGGTACGTTACCCATCTCCTACTTGGGTTTGCCTCTGGTCGACGGCAGACTGAGGAAGTCCGACTGGGACTGTGTTATTCGGAGGTTGGAGGAGCGGATGGAGGGGTGGAAGGCTGTCACTTTGTCCAAGGGCGGGAAGCTTACCCTGCTCAAGCATGTTCTTTCGGCGATTCTGATTTTCTTCTTCTCTTCCCGCTTGATGCCTGTTGGGGTTAGAAAGAAGGTGGAGGGTTTGATGAGATCTTTCTTCTGGTCTAGTGGAAAGCAGGATAAGAAGGGGCTGCACCTGGTGGCTTGGACGGATCTTACTCTTCCAGTTTCCGAGGGCGGGTTGGGGGTCAGGGATGTGGATTGCATGAACAGGGCATTGCTGGCGAAGTGGGTCATGCGCATCTGGGGGCCGTCGGACTTGCTGGTGGTGCGGCTGTTGAGGAAGATTTACGGGGTCTCGGGCGAGTTGGTGGCGGCGAGGCGACGTCATGAGTCTTCCCTTTGGAGTGGGGTCCGGGCGGTTCTGCCCGCTTTGAGGCCTCTTCTTCGCCCGCGGTTGGGAGATGGGCTTCTCTTCAGATTTTGGCATGATGACTGGACGGGAGAGGGGCCATTGGGGCTCCGTTTCCCTAGGTTGATGGCATTGACTGTGGACAAGGAGGCGCGGGTGGCGGAGGTGGTGGACTTTGGTACTTGGGCTCCGAGGTTCACAGCGGTTTTGTCTGACCATAGGATGCATGACTTTTTGCAGTTGCTTTCGGAGATTCCCTCTGCCGGGGAGTTGTCGGGGGAGTCGGACTGTTTTGAGTGGGTGGAGGGTAAGTTCTCCGTTAAGAAGGCTTACCGGAGGTTGTGTGCTGGTGGGGTGGAGCATGACGAGGACCTATGTGTGGACATGAAGATTATTTGGGCGGCAAAGATTCCTACCAGGGTTAAGGTGTTCCTCTGGTGTCTGCGGCGGGGTCGTCTTTGTGACAAGGTCAGAAGGGGAAGGTTGTTGGGCACGACGGACGTTCGTTGTGACAGACGCGCTGATGGCGTCGAGGACGCGAATCACATCTTCTTTGGTTGCAGGTTGTCGATGGATGTCTGGGAGTCCTTGGGGTTGCCGTGGGAACAGTCTTCCTCTGCGGATCTTTTTTGGGGCTCCATTCGGGTGGTGGGTGCCGGCTCCACCGGTGATGTCTCCAGAGTCTTTGCGGTGCTTTGGGCTATATGGCTTGGTAGAAATGATGTCATATTCAAGGGGCAACGCTTTTACTGCGAGAATGTGGTGGTGCAGTGTAACGCTTTGTACAACTTATGGGTATCCGGATGATGATGTATCTTTTTCTATATCAATGAACTTTGTGGTGTGGTGACTCCCATCTTGGGAGTGCACCCCCTTGTTCTTGTTCAAAAAATAATGTTTCGAAGACGATGCTTAGATGGACTGTGCATCTTTTCTAGGTCTTCGAGTGGGTTGACTTGTTCGAAGGTATGGGCATATGGTCAAGCGGGGAAGGGATAACTCTGCTGGTAACATGTCTTGGAGGTCAAGGGTAGGAAGCGTGTTGGAACCACTAACTTGGTGCTGAGAGACGTCGATCTGAGTAGGGAGGGGGAGCATGCAGTGGTGGAGGGTAGGGGTGCACATGGATCGGATTGGATTTTGGCTTAATCCATGTCCAATCCACACTTAATGGATTTTTATTTTTCCAATCCAATCCAATCCAATCCAGTAAACATGCAAATCCAATCTGATCCGATCCACCGGATTAAGATTGGATCGGATTAGTTTGGATTTTTAATGCCCGTTTAATCTATGATTAAGTTTGTAGCACACTAAACCTCAACATTCAAATCATGGTTCTAAAATCGAGATTGTAGATAAATATAAAGAAAATGATAGATAATTTTTGGAAGGCAAATACAGCTTGTTATGAATTTAGTTAGAACAATAATTGTATAACTAAATATAGATATCATGCATGTAATCCGAAGATTCCATAGATGCAACTTGAGTTTGAATAAATTTCAAGTTTGTATATACCAAATAGGAAGTAGAACTAACATGCTTAGTGACGTAGTGCAAGAGAGAGGACAGTGCACGAAGGACGTTACAAGAACCATGCACAATTGCGCGGTGCGGGAGGGAGATATCCGTGGTTCATGGATGTGTGTATGCGAAGGAGGTATGTGAGAGCTGAAGATGAGGTATGTCTACATAGGCGCGAGGGAGGTCTAGCTAAACATGCGCATGACTGGGGACAAGGAAGGTGTTGTTGATGACGAGACAGTAGCTGGTTGAGGAGATCCGGATACATGTGCGTGAGGGAGGTCTAGGGGAGCCGAGGAACATGTATGGTTGTACATATGCGAGGGAGATATGATTGTGCATGTGCACAACTGGGAACGAAGACGACACCTTGTGGAGATGTGTGCGCCTGAGGGCTGAGGTGCAACGCGGGTGGATGTTTTGTTTGGAATGATATCAAGGGGGTTTAGGCTTCGGTATTTTTTAAGAAGAATGTTTCATTTATAAAATTGGAAGGGCTTGAAGGACGTTGTGGGTAGGTATTGCTTTTTTTAACCAACAAGTGAGTTGGGATAAAGGGAATTGACAACAAGTGTTGTGGGGGTAAAGCTTGAGTTGGAATGGGTTTAAACTCTAAAAAGAGTAGCTTGGATATTTACACATAGCTTTCGAGTAAAATTAAATATATAATATGCTTTAACGATAAGAAATAGATTATTATATATTATTTTTTATCAACGGATTAACGGATTGGATTGGATCGCATTTTGACGATAATTCAATCCAATCCATAAATGAATAGATTTGTAAACTCTCAATCCAATCCGATCCATTAGACTTATAAATCCAAACCAATCCAATCCAATGACAACGGATTAGATCGGATTGCGGATTTTATCCGATCCATGTGCACCCCTAGTGGAGGGCAATGGAGTGGGATTGGGAGAGAAGCTAGTGGGAGCTAGGGGTGATGGTGGCCGCAATGATTTATCACAATGAGGATTATGGAGGGGGGTTGGGGTGATGATGGTGTGTTGAGGTTCCTAATCCTCTACGTCCTCGAGAATCGATGTGGAAGGTTTGGGGTGGATGTAGGTGTTAGCTGCAAGGCCTTGAATTTCGGGTTTCGGTTTCATTTCATCAAAGTCCAAAAAAAGTTTTTTTAATGTTCGGAAATCATGGAAACAACTTTAAATGTGATTTTATCACAGAAATTATGATTTTTAATTTTTAAATCAATAAGATAGAAATGCACACTTGTTTTATGTATAACAATAAGTACTATTGTGATTACGAATACTTGGTGCTCAAAGTTATAACTGGATTATTAACTGTAAGTAGAAGTGATGATACTCACCTCTTCAACAAGAATGTGGTGACATGCAATAACAACAAAACCAATATTTTCACCAAAATAAAGAATAAAAATACGTTATTAGGTAAAATCTGGATTTTATTTTTGGAGCCCGAGTCTAACTAATTTAGTTTGTATTTAGATCCTAATTCGGAACTAAATAAAGAAGCTTGTTTACACGGTATGAATTACTCTAAAAACTCAGCACATCAGCAGAGAAAATGGGTGAAAATCACCGATATCGACGAAATTTGACAGAAGCAAATGCTAGATTCTCTTATTTTTTCTTTTTGCGATACGTAATTTTGGTGAAATTTCAACGAAATCTTGGAAAAAGAAATAAGGTGCATTTCAATTTTGCTGACACGGAGAATGGTATATTTTGGCTAAATTCCACCTAATTTCACCGAAATTTAAGGCAACGGGTGGATGAAGTGCTAAGCAATTTATATGAATTCACTTTTTGAGCTTTCAAAAAAAAATTTATATGAATTCAATAAACTACCCAAATTTTAATGCCAAAAAAGATGCTGCAATAAACAACTTCGGATATATCATATGTTAATATTTAACTTTGTTAAAAATTCAATTGTTAACTAAAACCACAATTGTCTTATGATAATTATGTCAGAAATTGTGAATCATTCTGTAATTACCATAAAATGACAAAAACAAGGATTCAGAAGCCTCCTTAAATGCTGCAGAGAAATATATATCCCGACTCTAGGGAGAATCAAAGGGATTCGGAGCTGCTAAACTGGATTGAGGGGGATATCCCTTTCTGTCTGAATTCACGTGCTACCTGTAGGCTAAGGTTGTGATATAGATGGATAGGGTCACATGCTACCTTTTGGCTAAGGTTGTGAATAGATGGATATGGTGACTTAGGACGATGGCCTCGTAGGACGGCATCCTAACTGCTCAAACTTGCGGAAGATATCCTTTAGATTGAATAAGTAATACCATCGGACTTTGCATGATGGGATATTTAATCCCAACAAGCATAACGGTCTTCCATATTCAGCATGTTTATAAAGTTCTCGTCAACTAATATGTTGTGGTGTAGGTGTGTTCTTGGTCGAATTCGGTGCAGTTTGATCTATTATGCAATCCTATTAATTTATTTTGAATGAATTGTGGATGGCTATCCATTTTGGGCAGTTATTCCATGGCCTTTTAATAAAATGGAAAGATGCACACAGGGACGCTACATCATTGGAACCTCATCTTCCTCGAAAGTACTTCGACTTTAACACAATTAACCGGAAAAATATAGATGTACACATTTGCTTGCACATGTAAGTTTATTAAAATTATTTTCTTGTGGTGTTAAAAAAATACTTGCCTTGGGAGTTCTGAGGAGCTTTATTGCAGTATGTAATTTATGCAGATATCACATCAAAGTTTTTAATTTAATCATTGTTACTAATGCTTGCTACCAGGAATGGGCTCGTAAGCAATATATCGCTAAACATCAGCAGTGGGCATCCCAGCAGTGGGGCAATTTCTATTATTATTGGATGCAGAATATAAGGTAGTGATTGCACTTTAAAGCTTTGATTGCTTTCTCACCCTGAACAATGAAAGTCATATAAATGGCAATTTTTCTTTACATGGTTTAGTATTGGTGCCAAAATTCGAGCTAGCTCTGAGCCTTGGTAATGTGAAAATCCATATGTTTTTGTTTTCTAGGTTTGGCAACCTTTTCTTGATGGAAGAAATAATGACATGAAACATATGGAGGTTGCTAACTTCATTAATTTAATTTCAAAATGCCATTACCGCAGGTTAAGTTTAGGGTCTAAAGTCACATGTTTGTATCTTTGCCATGTCTAGCACTGTTTGAGTTGTCTTAAGTCTCAGGTTCATATCTTCGCTATGTCTGGCACGGTTTGACTTGCATCATGAATTTTCTTTTGACCGAATTTCATGTTAAAATCTGATTTTCTTTTGCCATTGTTATTTAAATGAGAACTTACACAGTATTAGTCAACAAAGGAAAAAAACATTTAACACTACTGTGTAGTCTTGTTATATTAGCAAACTCTGTAGAAGTTAGTAGATTAGCATGGTTTAGATCAGCACATCACGTTCTTAAACATGCAACCAAAATGTCATTATCTTGGGTATGTGGTGATATACCTTTTTTTTATTATTTACTATTCAAAAGTTGCGTAATAAATTAATATTGGAATCATCCCCTTTTTTGAACAAAAAAGGGGAACGCTCTGTTGCTGCCCGTCCTAAAGACATTAAAAAACTAAAAAGATTGCTACAAAAGTCAGTTCTCGAGGAGAGACCTAGCGTGGTGGTGAATCATCCATTTTTCTCAGTTGCAAATATGTCTTTCACCTTTGAATGCTGTTTTGGAGTAATTCTAATAATGTTTTTCGAAATGATTTGATTTAGAGGAGATCAACTGTTCCACTTCATTTTTTAATTCTCTGTGGTAGAAGTTGATTATAATTTTCAATTGGATATTAAATTGCTTTCCTGTCCCTGATGAAAATTTGCATTCACTTGTTTTGTGACTTGCTGGGAAAGCTTATCTCTCTTGTTGCATTCTAGCCACACAAATGTGCAGTGGAAGTGGATAAGGACACTTCCATTACTGCTAGGATATTGTTGGAAAAATCATTGATGTTTTTGTACTTGAGAGACTATTTTTTTGGGGGTGGGGGGTGAGTCGGAGGAGAAAGAATAGAGATGCTAGTTTTATGTGCCAGTTTCACAAGAATAGTGGGTTGGAGGTTGTTGATTATCTGTTAGATATAATGCAATCATTTTTCTGTTTTTATCTGAATATTGGTTTATGTGATGTAGAGTGAGGGTACGTAGGTCTAGCCCCACTTTTTAATTTCTTCATTTTCCTCCTTACACTTCTTTTTTTAAAACCATTTTTGTTTAAAAGGCCTTTTTTCTCATTCTAACTCCTAATGTATATGCACACTTTTATGTGAAAATCCGTTTCCATTTAATTCATCCCTAAATATATAACTTGTTGGCACAAATTGTTCCGAATCAAACGAAGCTAGATTTGACGCGGAGGTCTTTGCATCTCAAATTTACATAATCATATTTTGACGAGATGTGCTTGTTTGATGCAAAGTCAACACTATGCACATTTTACTCCAATTTCCAATAATAAGAGAATTAAACGAGTAACAGCCCTCTTAAGCATAATGCTATTAATGCATATCAAACTATCAAGTGTTGTAATTACTATAACCGTTCTATTAAAAAATTACTATTCGTGTCAATATTTGCTATTAAAAAACCAATTACAAGTGGCAATATTTAAGTCGTGGTATTGGTGCCTTAATCAATGTCGAACAGTCATAGATGGATTTATCTACTGCTTTCTAGGCTGGAAATCTGATAGACTTTTGTAATTCTTAAACCTTTTCAGCGACATATACTTTATTGGGGGGTTTGGCACTGTTGCATGGGTAGATGTTGCAGAATATGAGGCCCTCCAACCTGACAGGATTGCTGTTAATGGCGGGGAACAAAATCTGAAGGTATGTATATCTTGTGCTGGTATCCTCCCAGAAAGGAAATATCTTTTCTTCGAGGAGTTGGAAGATGAGAATATTTGATTTAGTTCGGTAGACACAGGTCTTAAACTCATAAGAATTTAACATGCTTGTAGGAGATAAATGCTATCTTCTTACATCTTCTCAATATCTTTTCTTACAAGTTCGTCATAAGTTGTAGATCTGCGATTTAGTTTGGCAGATGTAGGTCACATGCTTATAAAACTTACTGTGCTCGCAGGAACTAAATGCTATCTTCTCGAAACCTCTCAAAACAATCTTAACAACTGATGCAGAGATAGATGATGCGGCTTTAATTTCAATAGACAGCAAAGGAATTGACATCAGGGTACGGCAAGGTGCACAGGTAATTTTTTTGTCAAGCTTGTCTTGCCATATCAATGATTTTTATGCCAAACAAGGTTCGTTCCAAATGGTCGTGATGAAGCGGGTAGATTCATCTAATATTTTCTTCTGTTTTGAAGTAGGTAGTTTCATCTAAATAATCCTTGCTTTTTGGGATAATAGGTTGATTGCCTTGTAGCCTTATAATGGTGTCTACCCACTAAAAGGATACCATGCTTGATGTGGAAAAGGATTTTTGGTGGAGAGAAATATAGGAGGGGAGAGGAAGAAGGTAAAACCACGCTTGTTGTGCAAGATTTGGGGGGTAAGAAAAGCGGAGATGTGCAAGAGGGAGCAGTAGGAATGGAGGGGGAGTACACGTAGAAACTCTAATTTTAATTTCCGCATGAACTGCCTCTGGACAATGGTGGGGTTACAAAATAATAAAAAAATAAAAGGACATTAAACAAGCCCTAATTTGACCCCTAAAATTAGTCAACTTGACAAGTAATTAGAAATCACATGCGGCATCCTTATTTAAATGAAAACTGAAAGTGCGATGGATTCAAATTGGGTAAATTAACAGCTAAGCCAACCCTAATTTAATTATTAACTCTAATTAGATGGAATTAAAAATGACAACCCTAATATATCCGATCCCAAATTATGCCTTAAGTCAAAAATTCCACATTGCACCAACTCTCCGTTGATTCGATAAATTCATCTTCTGATGAGTTGCATAATCTTTAGTTGCAACGTGTGACGGTCCTGATGGATTGATCCTGATTTGATTCCATATTTTGTTAACCTTTTTCCCATCTCTTTTGTAGTTTTTTTGAGGGTGGGGGGTTCGACTATAAATTTTATTTCGTTTTACTAGAAGATTCTTTCCCCTTTTCTATTCCCCCAAGTTTAATATTTTGGTAAAGAGGTTTTCGATTTGGGGGATTTATGAAATGCTCAGTAGATATTTTCTTTAAAGATTATTGTTCTCATTTGGGAAATCTTCTCAACCGTCGTGAGGCTTTGGGGTTTCACCAATTGCTGGTGGTCGCACTATCCTTGGAAGCTACTCCAACGACGAGGCTTCAGTCAGGGTAAACCATATCGTCGATATATTGGTATCTGTAGAGACTTATATATATGTTACGTTTTATTGTTCCATAATTTCTATTTATATTTTGTAAGACTCTGTAATTTACCCAAGGGTTTTCTCCCTATATAAGAGACCCGAGGGCTCTATGGAATAACACAACAGAGAGTATCGATTACTCTAACATGGTATCAGAGCCAAAACCCTAACCCTAGGGTTTTCTCCACCCGCCGCCCCCCTCCAGCCCGCCGCCGTCGAAACCCCAGTCCGCCGCCGCCAGCCTCCAGCCGGCTCTTCCAGCCCTCCTGCGGGGCTCCTAGCCCTCCCGCCGGCTCTCTCTCTCCGCCCCCGGCCTCCAGCCGCCGCCGGGAACCCACCCGCGCTGCCCAGCCCCGCCGCCGGGACCCCCCAGCCGCCGTCTCTCCTCGGTAGAGGCCTCCACAGCCTCTACTCACCACCGGGCGCCTCTCCCTCGGTTGGTCTCGGATAGATGTTGGGTTCAAGTGCATAACGTCTACATATGCACTTGAATCCTCAAAGGTCTTGGTAGACAACATTTTCTTGGTTTATCACTAGTTGTTCTTCTCCGGCAGTATGTCAGAACAAAAGGTCGATATGCCCGCCATAGGTGCCTTCAAAGGTTCGGCACCAATCGTCAAAATGGACGGGACAAACTACGAACTGTGGGCTATGCAGTTCCTCAGTCTCATGAAGTCGTGTGGTAAGAAGCATATTCTTACCGAGGATGAACCGCCGGAGAAGACAGGAATATATGCCTCATGGGAGGCCGATGATGCGTATACCTAGGTTTGGCTCTCAGGAACGCTCACGACGGAGATAGCGAATGATGTCCTCCATCAGCCCACCGCCAAGGCGATGTGGGATATTTTGGCCACGACGTACTCTCAGGTACGCAACGAGACGAAGATGCTCCAGTTGCAGCATGATATCTTTACCACGAAGCAGAATGGGAGGCCTCTTCATTCCCTGTACACGTCGCTTCGTGGAATGTTCGAGAAGCTCTATAGCACCATTCCGCTCACAGCCACGCCGGAACAACAGAAGACGTTCCGCAACGCCACTATAGTTGGCGTATTACTTGCTGCCCTTGACCCTGAGTACGAGGCAGCACGCTCTCAGATCCTTGCAGATGCCACCATCCCACCGATGGAAGAAGTATACAGGAGGCTCAGTCGTGTACCTGTTCCATCGAATACAGCGACTGCACCTCCATCAGCAATGGCAGTTTCCAGGGGACGTGGTGGTTCGTCCTCATTTCGTGGCAGAGGAAGTGGTGGACGTGGCCGAGGAGGTCGTGTACGGTCTACATGCTCATTCTGTCGTCGTACTGGTCATTCGGAGGATACGTGCTATTCTAAGCATGGCTTTCCTCCTTCTGCACGGATCGCGGATCATGTCCAGGGTCCACCAGCATCTACTCCAGATCACAGGTTCGAGGAGCTAGTGGCACGGCTTCGTGATATCATGCCACAGTCATCGTCAGAGGGTGCTGACGCCTCTGATATTGCCGCTTCGGCATCTGCCAGTACATCTGCCTCTGCCACTGCCTCAGGTAGTCCTCCGGTCTCATATCATAACCATGATCTCACAGGTTGGATTGTTGATTCTGGAGCCACCCATCATCTATGTCATGATAGAGATATCCTGCAGTCCTATAGAGCTGTTCAGCCTGGTCGCTCTGTACTCATTGCTGATGGTACTCATTCCCCGATCGTCGGTCAGGGGGAGACGGATTTGCTGCCCTCTATGCACTTACAGAATGTTTTACATGCACCAGAATTCTCTATGAATCTATTATCCATTAGTCAGATTACTAGAGATTTGCATTGTCGTGCTATATTTGATCCATCTTCTGTTATTTTTCAGGACATACTAACGGACAGGGTGATTGGCTGTGGTTCTGAGCACAATGGCCTCTATCGTCTTGTACGGACCTCGTATGCTGGAGTCTCACTACATTCTCAGGGCTCCGTCTCACCATATACCTGGCATCTTCGATTTGGTCACCTGCCACTACAGAAAATGCGCCACCTCCTGCCTCAGATATCTCCGGGTTCGTCTTTTCGTTGTGAAGTATGCCAGTTAGGGAAGCACCATCGGTCCAGCTTCCCCAGTCGTCAGGGTCGGAGTAGTCGCTCTCCATTTGAGTTATTTCACATAGATATATGGGGTCCCAGTCGTGTCCCAGATCATCAGGGGAACGTGTTTTATCTAGTTGTTGTTGATGATTTTTCTAGAGTGTCCTGGACTTTTCTTCTCAAAAATAAATCAGAAGCAGGAAGTGTTATTCAAAATCTTATTAATGAGGTTCAAAATGTTTTTTCGTCTACTGTTAAGTATGTGCGTACTGACAATGCCTTGGAATTTTGCACTCGTTCTCTTGCTCGCTTCCTTTCTTCTAAAGGTATTATTCACCAAACCACATGTGCATACACATCTCAACAAAATGGTGTTGCAGAACGAAAGTATAGACACTTTCTTGATATTGCTCGCACATTACTTATTCAAAGTTCCACACCCTTATCCTTTTGGGGGGATGCTATCCTTACATCATGTTATCTGGTTAACCGCATGCCTACAACTGTACTTGGCGAAAAGTCTCCTTTCTCTCTTCTATTTCCTGACAAAGATTTGTTTACACTTACACCTCGGGTCTTTGGTACTGTTGCGTTTGTCCACCGGTTATCTCCAGGACTTGATAAGCTCTCTCCTAGGGCTATCAAGTGTGTTTTTGTGGGCTACTCCAGGACACAGAAAGGATATCGTTGTTATGATCCCATTCATAACAAATACTATGTGAGTGCTGATGTTACCTTTTTCGAACCAGTCATGTACTTCTACCCTGCAGGTGACAGACTGATCTCCTCCACATCCACGGACTCTCAGGTCTATGTGCCTCCACCTCCAAGTCTGAGTCAATCCTCTAATCCACCTCCACCACCACCACCACCTCCAATTATACCATTTCCTAAGTTCTATACAAGGCGAACAGGGCCAGCTCAAGCTACATGCCAACCATCCAGCACGCCTCAGGTATGTTCTGATGTTACCACTAATGATGGATTAGCCAATGCACCGGTGCAGGAGTCTTTACAACAGGAGGAGGATCCGCCAGTCATAGATGATCTTGATCGGCCTATAGCTCAAAGGAAGCCAAGGCGACAGTGTGCTTCGTACCCGCTTGCTTCTCAAGTCTCATTTCATCGTCTCAATGGGGACTTCCAGAAGTTTGTAGCTGCTGTCTCGTCTGTTGAGATTCCACGGACCTATCAAGATGCCATGAAGATTGATTGCTGGCGTCTAGCCATGGAAGAGGAGATGCGTGCTCTGCAGTCTCGAGGGACTTGGTCTCTTGTTCCCATTCCTTCAGGTGCCCCCGTGGTGAGTTGCAAGTGGATCTTTACGGTGAAATATCATGCGGATGGACGTCTTGATAGGTACAAGGCAAGACTTGTAGCACGGGGATTTACCCAGACATATGGGGTAGATTACTTGGATACTTTTTCACCAGTGGCTAGACACTCCACTCTTCGCATCCTCCTATCTGTTGCTGTGGTACGTAACTGGACCATTTTTCAGCTTGACGTCAAGAATGCTTTTTTGTATGGAGACCTACAGGAGGAAGTCTACATGCAGCAACCACCAGGATTTGCTGCTGAGGGGGAGACTCAGATGGTGTGCATACTTCATAAGGCTATCTATGGCCTTAAACAAAGTCCCCGAGCATGGTTCCAGAAGCTGTCTCAGCTAATTGAAAAACAGGGGTTCAGGAGATCAAATGCGGACCATTCATTGTTCATCCAGAAGACCCCTAGAGGTACAGTTGTTATGATATATGTTGATGACATCTTGGTCACAGGAGATGATGCTCAGGGGATTGAGATAACCAAGTCCCTGTTGGGAAACCAGTTCATTACGAAGGATCTGGGCACGATACGATATTTTCTGGGGATAGAGTTTGCACGAAATGCACAAGGAATGGTGATGACTCAAAGAAAATATGTCACGGACTTGCTAGCTGAAGCAGGAATGACTGGATGCAGACCTTCAAGTACACCTATGGACCAAGCATGAAGCTGTACGATGATGATACCGAGGAGGTGGACAAAAGAAGGTACAGAGAGATGGTGGGTAAGCTCTTATATATTACTATAACTCGACCGGATATTGCCTTTGCAGTAAACCGGGTGAGTCAATTTGTGGAGCATCCAAGGCAAGTTCATATGGATGCCTTGTATATGATATTGAGATATCTGAAGTCTTCCCCAGGCACAGGGTTGCTATTTAGGAAAGATACGGATCTATCTATTTCAGCTTGTGCAGATGCAGATTATGCAGGATGTCCAAGGGATCGTAAATCCACTTCTGGATTTGCTATCTTTATAGGAAGCTCTTTAGTTTCTTGGAAAAGTAAGAAACAGACTGTTGTGGTGAGGTCCAGTGCGGAATCCGAGTACAGAGCCATGGCACAAGCAACTGCAGAAATGATGTGGGTTAGAGCAGTCTTAGAAGATTTGACTGTAGATGTCCTCTTGCCTATGAATCTCCAATGTGACAATCAGGCAGCATTGTTTATTGCCAATAATCCGGCTTTTCACGAGAGAACAAAGCACATCGAGGTGGATTGTCATTTTACTAGAGACATGATTCAGAAGGGCTTCATTTCCACCTCTCATGTCAGTTCAGAGGATCAGACGGCTGACATATTCACCAAACCACTGCTCAGAGGACCTTTCCAGAGATGTTCTTCCAAGCTGAGCATGATAGATATCTATGCTCCATCTTGAGGGGGAGTGTAGAGACTTATATATATGTTACGTTTTATTGTTCCATAATTTCTATTTATATTTTGTAAGACTCTGTAATTACCCAAGGGTTTTCTCCTTATATAAGAGACCCGAGGGCTCTATGGAATAACACAACAGAGAGTATCGATTACGCTAACAGTATCGACAAGTGATCGATATATCGTTGATATTGTCGATATTTGTCCTTGGAAGGCCATTTCCTAAACAAAATTGGGCCGATTTGAGGGATACGGCGTCGACAACGATATATCGTATCGACAAGTAGTCGATACCGATATTACCTACCTTGGCTTCAGTCGATGGTTTCGGAGGTGCTAGTAGCACGAGCATGGTCCTTGCTGGGGTGTTAGCGACAACAATCTGAGATTGGTGGTGACATCCAAAACTCCCGCAGTGACTGCGATAATGAAGTACATCCATGAGTTGTAACAATGGCAATTGCGTGGAGGGGGTAGCGTGAGCGATGGAGGTGGCAGTAGTGACATTGACGAAAGGTGGTTGCAATGGTGCAAGTGTGGGGAAAGATTTCAACAACGGAGTTAGTGGTAGCAGTGGAATTGGTGGTAGCAGTGGTGCTTATGCGGGGAATGGAGGTTGTACTGGTGGAGACATAGAGGAAGATGGTGGTGGCAGTGGAAGCATTGGGAGAGGGCTTTGCGCCGGTGGGGAAGGGTTGTGGCAGTGAAGGTGGTTATTGTTTGTTGACATTATCAAAGGTGGCAATGATGTCTGTGGAGGTTTGAAGTAGTTTTACTGGACGATTCGGCAAGGCTGCGACGCTTTAACTTCAGATTCTGACAATGTCTTGCCATGTTTCGGAGATTGTAGAAGACTCAAATCTCGCATTAGATTCACTGTATCTTGTAACTTCGAACACATGCTGAGCATATATGAAAAAGATTATTTTTCATAAAAAAATGGAATGATTCTTCCATTTCTACACACATTTGACAATGTGTTGAAAGAGACTCTCTCGCTAAGCTTTCTTCGAATGTTTTAAAGGACCATCAGATCATAAGAATGACTTGTACACCATGCTCAGACACCAATTAGTGCAGAAAGGGATTTTTTGACAGAGAGAAATGTGGAGATTAAGAAGATATAAACATATCTACTGTGTGGGATTTTGGGGAAGAAACATGAAGATGCGAGGGGGGAAGAATGAGGAAGGGAGAGGAAGTGTGGAGAAACTCCAACTATAAGATCAACTTGAATTGTCCCTTCACAATTACTCATAGCCCTTTTATATAGACGAGTGAACTTACAAAATAAAATAAAATGAAATTAAACAAACCCTAACGAATCCTAAATTGACCCCTAAAATTATTCTAACTTGACAACTATTTAGAGATCACATGCGGTCTCCTTGTTTAAATAAAAGTCAAAACTGCAGCAGTCTCAATTGGACAAAATTATCAACTAAGCCGAGCACTAATTTAATTAGCGACTTTAATTGGGTGGAATTAAAATGATGATAACCCTAATTTATTTGATTGATCCCAAGTTATGCACTAGTTCACGAATTCCATGCTGCATCAATCATGATTTGATTTATGATAGCAACACTAATTAGGCGGCCACGGAATTAAAATGACGAAAACCCTAATTTAATTTGATTGGTCCCAAATTATGCAGTAATTCACGAATTCCATGCTGCATCAATCATGATTTGTTTTATGGTATCAATTCATGTGTTTGGAAGTTGCAATATAAATTCAGCCACTTCTGTTCAATAGGCATGTGAAATCATCTACTCAATATATGCAGTGATATTTTTCCTGATTCCAAAAAATCACGGATTCTCTTAAACAGCAGACTTTGCTGCAATTATATTCTATTGGGTTGGTTAATTGCATGCTTCATTTTTTTTCTCTCCGATAAGCCAAAGGATGGCTATCCGAGATGGGCATTCATCCATATTTCATTCTACTAAAAGGAACACTACAACACCAAGTTTGAGAGACCCACTACGAGCAAAGAGCGGATCCACTATGCATATATGCACTTAAAACACTATGAATTACATTTTTAACATAGTATCTCTCATTTTCAAACACTACCGTGCTTCTTTGAATCCAGATTGCCGTAAAATTGACATGATGCAATACCTATCTTGATGCCTCATGTATGTGTTGACATCATTGTCTCTTCTTCCGACATGAATTATTACCAAAAAAACATCAAAATTGGCAGTGTCCGACCCATCTCTCCCATACCTGAGAGACCTGCGGGCATAAGAGAAAAAAGGTGATATCATTGCTCTCACAATTTGGATATGTTTTGTCCTGGCGCACACCCCACTTTTGAATACCTTCATGACCAATTTCCTCCTTAGTAGCTAAGCATGAAGCCGTATCAATAAGTTGTTTGTCCTCCAGATTAACCAGCAATAATGTATTTAAATCCTGTTCAAGATCCCAAATGTAAGTCCTAATCGAGTGGTATGCCTCCTGAACTTAGAAATCATAATCCTTTTAGATCTAAGAGAAAACATCATCTGTTTATATAAAAAAAGAGAAACCATCATCCTTCTAGATCTAAGCCGGCTCTCAGTATGTTGTTACCACACACCCAGCAACGTAACCAGTGAAGCGAAATCCTACACTACCATTGCCTTTTTCCCTCTGCAAGGGCAAACAATCTGGGGAAAAGTCCATCTAGGGTCCCATATCTAGACTAGTCATCCATCCGGAATCTGAATTCTCTACCATTAGTACATTACCCAGTTGCCGATGCATGAATGATTCCACTGCATGTAATACTGTCGTCAGAGTTGCCACACCTCTCCGTAAGACTGAAGATTTCCTTGGAACTTGTACCCTCTCCCCCAAGGACAAGCATCTGCTCTAGCATGTCTCCAACACCCTGCCACAGATCCACAAACCTTCCAAGATCTTCAAAACCCAATTGTCACAGGATAATCACTCTTGTCCGTAGACCCACGACGAGATCATTTGCCAATATCACTCTAAAAGATCATGATAAAAAATACCGTGTGCTACCTTTCTGCTCTCGTATCTTGGTCGAAGTCATTTACTAATAGATCAGTCATATATTAGCTTGGGTTCATTTATTTTCTATCATTGTCATATGGTCTCACAAGGAGATTTGTAATTTATTGGCTGCATATAACCCAACTGATGGAATGAAAAAAGGCTTATATGGAATGGAATTCTATGCACATTGCATCTGCTCTAGCATGTCTCCAACACCTTGCCACAGATCTACAAACCTTCCGAAATCGTCAAATCCCTCTTGTCACAGGATAACCACCCTTGTCCGTAGATCCAGGATGGGATAATTTGGACAGTATCACACTCTAATAGAGCATGATAAATAATACTGCATGCTATCTCTTCTGCTCTCCTGCCTTGGTCGACTCCATTTTCTAATGGAGGAGTTATATTGCTTGGGTCCAGTTATTGTCTATCATTGTCATATTGTCTCACAATGAGATCTGTAATTTAACGGTTGCATATATCCTAATTGATGGAATGGAAAAAAAGGCTCATATGGAATGGAATTCTGTGCATATTGTTTGCCCTCTGCAAGTGCAAACAATCTGGGGAGAAGTCCACCCAGGTTCCCATAGCTAGACCAGTCATCCATCCGGAATCTGACGTCTCTACCATTAGGACATTGCCTAATTGCCGCTGTAGGAAAGATCCCAATGTATGCAGCACTATCGTCACTCCTCTCCAAAAGACTGAATATTTCCTTGGAACTTGCACGGTTATAACATTCATGAGGGCAGAGATTGTATTAGATTATTTTATGTTATAACAAGCTGCAACTTTTCAAGCTCCAATTGTGGGGGGGGGGTGATTGTATTAGAGGGGTAAATGAATCTCTCCGGGTTCCAACTACCCTAGTCTCTTTGGTCCCATATTGCATGTTCATGGGGCTGTGGTGTGTTGGTGAGACTATGTAAAGAGCCTCACACCCCCTGTAATCCTCAAGTAACATAATGAAAGATTAGGCCTTTTGTGACTCTCATCCATGATTTTATCCCGCTCACACCGGTCACCGGCATACCCTTCCTTCCAACCCTCCCAACCTGGGTTGGGATTACTGGTATTGACCCTGCAATTTCTTTGGTATAATGTTTTTTAAGTATGTCCAAAAAAAATTATTAATATAAAAAATATATTATAATCATAAAAAAGGTTAATATAACACATAATCAATGTCACATCACATCACAATTATCACTCCAATCCTCTTAACCCTCCAAACAGCTACTATTCACAGTGGATACCCCAACCCAACCCTGTTACCAAACGGACCCTTTAGGGAGCATGGTTCTATGTAAATCCAAGTTGCACTAGATTTATGGGCAGACAATGAACTGGATCTGGAACTAGGAAGAATTACAAGGACATGGAGGAAGGATAAGCTACGAGAGTTGGCAATTTCTGCCAGATTTATATTATTTACTCAGCTCTTATGTTTCCATTCAGCCTGACGAGTTACATATCACGGGTCACGGCATCCTCTCATATGCTTTCTTAAATAGGTGGCCTAATGTGAATTATGAAGTACTGAGGCTGGCATATAATTGACTCAAGTAGCTACTAAAAATGGAATCGTAGAAGCTTACTTTTTAGATGGATCATCTTATTGCAATGCTTATTTTTTCGACGGCCAATGAACCACTAACATTTTATATGATTTAGTCATAAAAAAGACGAGTATTCATTTCTAGTACTTTCAATCATCATTATGCAAGTTTCATAGGGTTTGGACTTGCTAATCAAAATGCATTGCAGTAGTAAGGTTTCTAATACAACAATGACCAGAAACACTGCTACATTTTCTACTAGCTTCACTGCAGAGTAAACATTACTGGATTCTATCTTGAACAAATGGCGGGAAGTATCAATCAAACTTATGAGATTTATTCCCGAGGATTTAAATCTATTTTTGCAGCAAATAATATGACTCGTTCTTGGATGTCACATTCTTGTTTAAAGGTGCCTTTGTTCTTGCAGTTCAACATCCAGAGACTCTCCTTTGAATCAGAGCATGGAGTGGAAACTCTGGAGGAAGCGAAAGCGGCACTTCAGAAGATAATAAACAGAGGTTCCAGATAAGAGAATCTTTGCTTTTCTACAGTGTCATGTAACATATTTTCTCCCCAGCTGATAATAATGAGAGAAGGGTATGTAACATAGGGGTTGTTTTCTAACGCACCTCCCTTAATCATGAGTCTGATGGATGTCCTCTGAACTGTCTAATTATTTTGCTATGATTTTGTATGCCTGGGATTCTAATGTGAGATGGAATGAATTCTTTGCCTTTTAAGTCACATTGTAAAACTATTTAAGCGAAGCTTGCTTGTTCATGTGACTTGAATTGTGTACAAGGTCCTAGGGCTGCTAATCGAACCGAAGTGTAACGAATGGACCTATGTTCGAGTTTAGTTCAATAAAGAAGTTTGAAAGTTCGAGTTCGAGTTCGGTTCGATAAATGTTTGATAGGATTTGTTCGAGTTCGAGTTCGTTTAGAAAACGAACGTTCAAGTTCAGTTCGATAACAGTTTGTTAACAATTTAACTTAATTAAAACTTATTTATATGAACAAGTTCGAAACTGGAGTTCGATAACAAGGTTTGATAAGCAGTAAAAATAAGAAAAATTTCAAATTAAAGCGGTACAAAGTTCAATATAACACTATAATTTCTTTAACCTCGAAATTTTCCAAGTGTATAAATACTAAGTTACATACACAAATACATATACATATATCGAACTCGAACATTTATCGAACGAACATATGTTATGTTCATGTTCGGTTCGTTAAGCTATCAAACTAAAATTTGACGTTCATGTTCAGCTCGTTTAGAAACGAACGGATATTTTTCGAACTATTATCGAACGAACTCTAATCGAATACGAACATGTTCAGTTCGATTAGCAACCCTACAAGGCCCATCGATATTGGGATAAAACTTATATGAAATTTGGATACGTCCCTTCACATAAACGTAAGAAAATCCATCACAATGAAAACCACTTAGCACGTGTTTTTTTATAAGAAATTGTTATCTGTAGGATGCACGAATAACACGAGGCATTAAGTTGGCACCTTCATGCTAGAGTGGATCTTCTGCTGTACCGCCGGAGCTGCTCGATCATGATAACCCTTGATCGAGCGGCTCTGGCTGTACAGCAGACTCTGCTGTACAACAGAGGAGCCGGTCTCCCTTCACGCGCCATCATGGGGAACACATCTATGAAGCTTGGGAGCCTACAGAAATGTGCACACTACAAGTTTGATAAGTGGAATTAGGTACAATTCTTCTAAATCGATTTGAAGGAGAAGATCTGCGGCAAATTAAACTCGACAACTTTCTCAGAGGTGGATATATCGACAAGGATGAAAACTTTATATTGGAGTTATTCATGGACCTTACCTATAATTTGTAAACCAATCCTCCAATATTTGACAGGCTCAACCCGAAGAAGACTCAACAAGCCTATGCAACTCCATTTGCCAACAAATAGATAAAAACTGAAACCAGTGTCTAAGGAAAGGGTTTTTTTACACTTGTTCTCCCCTGAGATACTGTAATTACAGTTATGTTTCTACTTTATTTTGCAATATCACTCTTGCTCTTACAAAAGTCTTTTTTTAATTATTCTTGTGCTCCTATTTTACCTCAACGGAAAGGCGGAACTGTAACTGTAAATTTTGTAAGAATACAGGGACACATGCGTCACTAAAAAAAAGTCGGGGCAAAATTGTGATTGCAGAATCTCATAGGAACACAAGTGTAAAAAAAACCCACTGCACCACTAAGTCTCTCTTGGATCCCTACTTCAATAATTCCACATCCCGGTTCTTTCTTTGTTGACTTTGTTGTCTTGTACATAGACACACCTTTACTTTATCAACACATACTCCAATCATCTGTAATCGCCCGTTCTTAGACACAACCAAAGCCCTAATCAACTATACCGAAGGAGGACGAGAGAACTAGGCGAAGAAAATAGCGATAATGGTTTAACCGAGGAATGTAACTGGATCATGGATTTGTACGATGATTTAACCCCTCTTAGTTTTACTCAAGACCCCTAAGAAGCTCTCTTAGCTCTTTTTAAGGATCTATTGCATGGAGAGGCACTTCTTACCACACTAGCTCAACATCATCCGGACCCGCTTTTGAGTTTTATCGCTTCATATTAGACCACACTATGAGAGCTTAGTTACGAACATTCGCCACTAAATCTTCTGACGATTCCCTAAACCGTCGTCACTTGCCGACTAATCGTCGGTGGTTGTCAGATCGGCCAACCGTCACCGATCAATCTCGGCGGATACTTAAGCATCACCAAAAGGATGTCATTGCTGACGGTGCCATATTATCCGCGACAGTTGAAGAGCTGATCTCAACGATCACCTCTCCTTCATTTGAGTTGATGATATTGCCCTTGCACAAATGATTGTGATCACTCTCATACCAAATAATAAAAGTATGATAATATGTGAATGATCGCTAGAAGCACTCAAATCACAAAAACTGGAACATGCTGATCAGATACAAATAATCAAGAGATAAAACAAGCAACCGCAAACACATAGAGATGCTGACATAGAAACTCCGCTAGGTAAAAATCACGAGCCAAGTTACTTGACTTCAGAGTTTTTTTGATAAAAATATTTGAATTATTTCCTTCAATGACATACTTTTTTCACAACTTATTTGATCTACACCAAAGATCTTTATCATAAAAAGCGAAGGTAAAAAGTACGCGAAAGTATAGAGCTTCAATATAAAGTGTTATAATTATATGCAAAACTATAAGATCCACTCTATATAAAAACTGTAATGCAAACCAAGGATGCTAAGACGCATACCTAACAATCCGATTTTTTTAATGATATTCTAGAAAAACTCATAGAATTAGAAGACTATTACTGTTGGATGACATAATAAAAGAGTATCTAAGGACACATACAAAGACTTCCTATAAGAATTCATAACGAAGTGATGCAATTTGTATGTTTTTTATTCTTAAGACATCCACATAGTTTCTTATAAAAGACGTTTACAACATTCTAAAGTGTACAAAATTAAATGGCCAATGACTAGAAATTTCTGTAAATAAACCCATTTAATGTTATAGTGTTGGAGGTTTGATTGAGTAAAGATGTCCGATTCATCGATACGTAGAAAGGTTTGATTGATCACTTCACAACCTGGTCAAGACAAAAAAAAGATAGTTGGGATTAAAATTTAAAAGGTAATTGATTACGAAAAATGGGTTGATTGATCATTAAGGGTTCACTATTTAGGCGAGACTTAAAATAACGGTCAAGATTTATTTAGAACAATAGTCAAGATTTATTGATCGAATGCAATGCAATCTGATCAATTAAGATGGCTAAGCTCATTGATCACTTTAGATAGTTTGATCGATCACCAGTGCTTTTTGGGAAAAAAAGTAAGGAAAAATTGTGAGAAAGGTTGGCCGATATGATGCCTGATGTTATTTATTAGGAGAATTTTTTTTATGTAGAAAATATTTTTATAAAGATTCTGAGTCCTGTATGCATGTTTGAAGACACACATACTTCGCAACTTAACTATAAAGTTAGATTACAATACTACATGTCTTCTCTTTTTTTCTTTGAGTTCTCCCAAGCTTTTCCATTGTTTGATTGACTCTGTATAATCAAGTGCTTGACATCTCCTGCTCCGAATGATACTCTATTCTTTCTTAGGGCAAGTCTTTGCATGGTATTTTCTTTGTCAATGGTAGGTGAGTTCGCAATGCTTGGAGGTCGAGGGGGAGGAGGTTGATGATGAATCGAGGGAGAGGAGGAGGTTGCGATCAAACGATTGTGGTTTGGATGCCAATGGGTGGTCAAGCGACCATGGATTAGGCGCTGATAAGCGACCATGATAGAATAGGATCGAAGATCAGACAGTTCACGATTTTAGGTAGGTTTAAGTAAAGGGGTGGCACATGTAATCTTCTGATCGGGCCACGTAGCTTAATCATAAAATTCCAAATACATAAAAATAATGTAAAATCGATAAAATAATTAGAAATTAAATCAGAAAAATGTTCAACATGAAAGTCGTAGATCTTTTTCGAGATCTACAACTGTCATGTAGAACTCAAAGTAAGAATATATCATATATACATAATATTATTTTTATAAGTATCTTAAGGTATTAAAAATACTTATTTGTTTTCTTTTATTATATTTTTTGTATTATTCGATTTATGTTTAATGTCAAATTAATACATATAATATTAAACTAATTTTTATTGGATTTTAAAGAATAATGAAACACACGAAATAATGGATACAATAATATCTTTATTTATATATAATAATTAGGGATAATTAAACATAGAAGGTTAATTGTTAAAATCAATTATTTATTAATGTTAATGAAATGCTTATGTAAAAGGGATAATAAAACAAACAAAGATGACAAATAAGAGATTTATGAAGCGTTAGTCAACCCAAATGACATAACAAAGAACTTGATGGAACCATAGCAAGTCACACGCATTGTCTTCAGTTGGTCTCAATTGATGTGGACCTGGTAGTAACTCGACCTGAGATCCATCTTCAAAAAGTACTTGGCATGGACCAAGCGATCAAACATGTCTTCAATGTTGGGGATGTGGTACTTGTTCTTTACCTTCAACTTGTTCAATGCGCAATAATCCACACACGCCTACGAGCTCCCATCTTTCTTCTTCCGGAACAACATCGATGCTCCCTATGGGGCCTTGCTTGGACGAATCATACCAACATCCACCATCTCCTTGAGTTGTCTATACAACTCCTCCAAATGTGTAGGGGACATCTTGTACAATGCATGTACATGGGGCACCATTTTTGGCAGCAACTCAATGGCGTGGTCCATGCCTCGCTTCAGTGGAAGCTCCTTCTGCATCATATCCTGGAACTCACCCAACATCTTTTGTACTGTCTTGGGGCATGGGCTGAATGTGCTCACCATCTTCTTCGACTTTCTTTAGTCAATTACGTATTTGCATCATGGACATGGCTCTGGCCTGTCCCTTCTTTATCGCCCTTATGAAACATGGGATATCTCCTGCTGCAAAGAAGACCCTCCATATAGGGAGTCACTAACTCCTTTGCCTTCTTTGAGAACTCAAATCGCAAAATAACTTGGAAGTCGTCCAATAGCACAATGAGGAAGCGAACTTTTCCATGCCAATTAACCAACTGGACATTACAATTTGTCATATCTTCGATCTACAACAACTTGGAGTTGGAAAGTTTTACACAGTGTCAGCTCTCGAACTCTTTCTAGAGAGAAACTTGTGAGTTACTCCCGTATCTATCATGGCTAAAAGGGTCTTATTGTCTACCACGATATTAAGGTACACCAACTCTGGATCTTCATGCTCTACCTCCATCTTTGTCTCTTTGTCTGACTTGAGCGAACACAAGTGAACGTTGCACAATAACTTGAGGTTCGTCATGCACATCTCTTCCTTGGAGTTCTCCTCCATCATCATGGAGTTTAGCTCTCTCATTTCGAACACTTTTGTTCCTTTTATGGCCCATCACAGATGAAGCAACCCTTCTCCTTAGGTTGCTCTGCCTTCTTGGAGGATTATGCTCCCTCCATTGAAGTTTCAACCTTACCAAGCTTCTTCAGCTTTCCCTTGCTATTTTCTTTAGGCATGCTCTTTGCCTTCTCGGTCTCCTTCTTCGTAGCGGGTTAGACTTTATAGCCGACCAATGCATCAGCCACAACGATAGTCATATGGAGATCCTTCATCCATTGCTTCTTAAGCTCCGCCTGAGCCCAGTTCTGAACATCCACCATGAAATTAAAGAGTTTGCCTTCTTCAGACATACCTTTGATGTCTAGCAACATCGATGAGAACTGTCTCACGTACTATCGTATGGTTCTCGTCTGCTTTTGCCTTTGTAGTGCTTCCCTCGCTACCCAAGCTGTGTTGGTGGATAGAAACCGTTCCTTCATAAATTCATCCCAAGGCAAGATGTTTGGTCTTCCTTCGGATGCACGACTCCTCCACCATAGCTTCGCATGGTCGGATAAGGTCCTCAAGAATCTTGATAGCTTTGAAGTACACCTCCATGTTCCACAAATAGTTTTCCAAATCTTTGGCACAATGCATACCTGAGAAGGACTTGGATTCCATGGCCTTTATCCTTTATGCATTGCTGGATCTGTCCATGCTTGACACTGCCTTTTGATGATGGAGACTTTCTCATGTAGCTCCTACACGAGGACCTCAAGCTCCTCTAGATTTTCCCAAAGCGCCTTCACCATGTCAGCTGATCGTGGACTCCCTCTATCAATGCTTGTTGATACCACTCCCGCCTCGTCCTCTGAACGAGCCAAGCGTTGGGCATGAGTACCTAGTGTGGACTAGATCTCTACCACGACTCCTTCTAAGGCGACAATGCAATCACCATTGGGCGTTATCTCATAAGCTTTGCTAGCAGTTGTCACAGGTGCAAAATCTCAACACTGATTTTGAGGCTAACCTGTATGGCATTAGCTTATCAAAAGCTAACCAGCATTCCCTATGTCTGTAGATGTACATCGATATGCAGAATAACCACGTCGCTTGAATACCTCAAGCATGCAAGCACTCAAGAATACAAGGACACAAGAGAAATGATACTAAGCTTCTCTTTGTTATTAGCAAGAGACTCTCTCAAGAGTGTGTTGTTTATAAATGAGCTCTACCTCTCCTTATATATATAAGCCCGTGGTAATACGAGAGACACATTATTATATTTATATCGAATGCAGGACTCTTCATCTTCCATAGAGACCCTTCATCTTTCGAGGTGACTCTTCACATACCTTGGCTCTTTATCTTTCGTGCAGTCCCTTTGTCTTTTGAAACCATGCCATGTCACCCGCTTCATCAACATGCCATGTTTTTTGCCATGCCAACATGCTATGTCATCACGCCACATCACCAGTAGGCACCATGCTCCTATGTAAGAAGTTGTAGCTCCGCTCTATCAAGTGTTGTCGAACACTTGTGTTGTGCCACGGGGACCTCGTGGCTTCCAGACCTTCGTGCAATAGGCCCCACCCTTAGCTGTCCACATGTTAAGACGAAGTCCTCCAGAACTTCATCGTGTAGCCACCAAACCACATGTGTGTGTGATAACTTCTCTTGCACATTATTCCCGTACCCAAGATTTGGGGATGTTACAACAATCGTATCCACAATCGTAAGGAAAAACCCCTCGTGCAGGCCTCTTCTCGCACATAAAACCCATGTTCTCAACCCTCTCCCACACACGAGTTGGTGAAGAAGAAGGATTCACAACCCTCTAGCACACAACTCCCCCTTTGGGCATTTATACTCCCTATCATTGTCGACCAAACTCCATTATATACGAAGACGACATCCAAGAGTTAGGGCCAATAGATCCCCAAATTGGGAACCCTACTCGACTATGATGAGAAAGGGCCAATACTCCCTTTCAGGCAGCATCTCCAACTATGCCGCAAGTTCCAGCATCGCACCCCTCCTATCAAGCACTGTAGAACAATTTCGGGTAAGATATATTTTGGGGGCTCCCAGGACTCACTCGATTCTTGTTCTTGTGTTTTTCTCCATGGGAAGAACACCCATATATAGGGCTTTCCAGTGACCTGTACGCCCCCAATAACTGCCCAAAGATTCTGTAACGTCTCTATAATTATCATAGACATTTTGATATATTATTCATGGCCATTATCTTTGTATTCATGACCATTGAAGGTCATTGTTCTTGTAACGGTCTAACATCTCCATCTCTCACTTGACCAAAATGGTCATGATATTCCACACTCCCACTATTCAAGAAGTGTATATCTTCTTAGAGATGTTTACTTGAGGTCCATTATTCATGATACCTCCAATTTGACTCAATCATTCCTGAGTCCCATTAAACCAACATGTTTAATGTATGTTCCAGCTGCAATTCCTTTAGTAAAAGAATCAGCTAACATATCACTGATAGGTATATATGTTACCTTGATTTCTTGTTTAGCCACTATATCTTGAATATAGTGATAATGGATCCCAATATGCTTTCCCTTGGAACTATTTGCTCCACTGTTAATCAAACTTATTGCAGCTTGATTATCACAAAATATTTCAATTGGTTCTTTAACCAATTCGAGACTTAAGTTCTCAAGAAAGCGTCTGATCCAAACTGCATGAGTGGTGGTCATGCTACATGCAATGTACTCGGCTTCTTGTGTATGTCTAGAAACACGTGTTTGTTTTTTGCTATCCCAAGAAATAGCCGCTCCACCAAACATGAAAAGGTAACCTGATGTAGGTTTTCTATCATCAACATCTCCTCCGAAATCTGCATCGGAGTATCCAACCACCTCAAGTGAATCTGCCTGATAAATTAGTTTTAATTGTACAGTACCTTTTAAGTATCTCATAATCCTCTTTATAGCTTCCGAATGTGCTATTCCGGGATTACTTTGATATCTACTTACCAGACTTACAGGAAAAGCCAAATCAGGTCTTGTACACATCATTGCATACATCAAACTTCCTATTGCTTGTGCATATAGAATATCAAAGGATTTCTGCCCCTTTTCGGGACACTGACTTTTACTAAGTCTTTTTCCCATCACAAGTGGTGTAAGGGCTGGAGTGCTATTTTGCATTCCAAACCTCTTCAAAATTGTATGGAAGTATTTTTCTTGACTTAGGCTCAAGCACCTTGAGCCTCTATCTCTAGTTATTTGGATACCAAGAACGTAGGATGCTTCGCCCATGTCCTTCATCTCAAATTCATTCCTCAAATTTTCTTTTATTTCATAGAGCATTAGCATATCATTTCCAACAAGCAAAATGTCATCAACGTATAGTGACATTATAACAAATTTGCTCCCACTTTTCTTGACATACACACAATTATCTAACTTATTTGTAAAAAATCCGAATTTGATAACAGTGTCATGAAATTCGAGATACCACTGTCGTGAAGACTGTTTCAAGCCATATAGTGACTTTTTCAATTTGTACACCTTTTTCTCCTTTCCTTCTACCTGAAAACCTTCAGGTTGTCGCATATAAATATTTTCTCTCAATTCTCCATTGAGAAAAGCAGTCTTCACATCCATTTGAAATAATTCTAAATCCATATATGCGACTATTGCCAAAATCATCCTTATAGATGCGAATTTGGCTACCGGAGAGTAGGTTTCTTGGAAATCTATTCCAGCTTTCTGGGTATAACCCTTGGCAACTAATCTAGCTTTGTATTTATCAATGGTACCGTAAATGCGATACTTCCTTTTAAATACCCACTTGCATCCTATGGATTGCCTACCTTCTGGCAAGTCACATAGTTCCCAAACACCGTTTCGCTCAATTGAGTCCAATTCATCCCTCATGGCGGCCGTCCATGATTCCGACTCGTTAGAAGCCATTGCTTCATTAAAAGAAATAGGATCTGTACGATCCTCTATATCCTCATCTACGGTGTAACATGAAACCTCGCATCCGTACAGATAATAATCATCCATCCATGCAGACTGTGTACTGGGTCTCTTGTTGCCGATTATACCCGTGGGTTGTGTGGGTCCACCCACTTCCTCCAAAGGTTCTATATTTACTCTAGGTTCATCTTCCATCTCCGGATGAGGTATGTCATCCAATATTTCTTGTCTCATTTTTATATCATTTTCATTATCTTCTAAGATAATTAGAGGTTCCGCTTCCTCTATTTCATGCTCCTTTTCATCTTGATTTTCAAGAAAGGTAGTATCACGACTTTCAATGAGACCTTGAGTATCATGAAAGAACCTATATCCTTTGGATTTTTCGCAATATCCAATGAATCTGCACTTTAATGTCTTAAATTCAAGCTTATCTCTAAGCTGACTTGGAAGCAAGACATGTGCAGTGCATCCCCATTTCCGAAGATGACTTAATTCTGGTTTTCGACCATTCCATACTTTGTATGGAGTTGAATCCACAGATTTGGTGGGAATCCGATTCAATATGTAATTGGCTGTCAACACAGCTTCTCTCCAAAATCTTTTAGAGAGACATGAGTGTGATAGCATACACCTTACTGCATTCATTAAGGTTCTATTCTTCCTTTCTGCTACACCATTCTGTTGTGGTGTATAAGGCATTGTAGTTTGTCTACTAATACCTTCCCGAATACAATAATCTTTGAATTCATTTGAGTTGAATTCACCACCTCTGTCAGTTCTAAGTGTTTTAATTGCTCTTCCCAATTTCTTCTCCACTTCCATTCTATATCTTTTGAACATTTCAAAAGCTTCAGCTTTTCTACTTAAGAGATAAATATAGGTATACTTGGAGTAGTCATCAATAAAAGTTATGAAATATTCCTTATTATCGTGTGTACTCACACTCAAAGGACCACAAATGTCAGAATGGATCAATCCTAACAGTTCCTTTGACCTTGTACCTTCGGAGAAAGGTTTCCTTGTCATTTTACCGGTCAAACAATGCTCACAGGGCAATGTTCTCGCTCCTGTCATGCTAGGTATTAGGTTCATTTTAACCAACTGATCCATTTTTGAATTTCCCGGATGTCCTAACCGCATATGCCAAAGATCATACATTGACAAGAAATACAAGGAATAATCAGAACTTTCTTTCATTGATTCATAAGTGACACTCAGACAAAACAGATCATCTCCCGGTACAAATTTTTCCATGACAAAGATTTTTCGATCTTTGCTGATGGTAACACGATTGTTGTAGAAGCGGACTTCAAACTTCTTTTTCAGTAGTACGGGGACAGAGATGAGGTTCCGACGGATTTCAGGAGCATACAATACATCATTCAAGACCATTATGCTACTTCCTAGATCCAGTTTGTATGTTCCAACACCTTCAACATCAAGGTAGGTGTTATTCCCCATGTAAATTCTCTGTTCTCCCTTTCGAAGTTCCTTGAAATCCACCAGGCCCTCCTTGGTTTTCGAAATATGGCGGGTTGCACCGGAGTCAATCCACCATCCTTCGCACTCTGTCACCGCAGAGTTACATTCTACCACTGCCGTAAATTCTGGCTTATACTGATTTTTGCGTTCTTGTCCCTTGGAGACACTCGCATTCTTTCGCTTTGGGCAGTTGGCCTTGAAATGACCAAAACTCCCACAGCCATAGCATGAGCCTCGCGGCACTTTGCCGCATTTTCCTTTGAATACATCTTTGGAGGGTCCCCATCGCTTCTTGCTTTCCACCGCATTTGCTTCATCTTCAGGTTCAACTTCGAAAACCTCTGCCTTTTTTCTCTGATTGGCCAAGTCTTATTCCATCGCTAACTGAGCAGGAAGATCGGAAACATTCTTAATGGTACCACTCAACCTAAGAGATGTCGCCGCTACATCAAAGGAGGATGGCAAACTATTGAGAATAGTTGCCACTTGCAATCTATCAGGAATTTCTGATCCTTCTGCCGCTAGGTCCTTTGCCATGATGATCATTTTATTCACGTGATCGATTACGTTTTCGGATTCCTTCATTTTTGAGGGAATTATATTTATGCAACAAAAGTTGAATACTCACCTCTGACTTAGAGTGGTATTTTTCTTTCACGGCATTCCAAAGCTTAAAAGCATTTTCTTGGGTTTCGAAAACACGAATCAAGTTATCCTCCATGTGAATTAACATGAAGCTTCTCGCCCGATTATCCATTTTTTCCCATTGCTCATGTGTCCTCATTTGTTCAACAGTAGGATTCTCAGGCAATTCAGGAGCGGGCTTATCGATCACGGAGTGAATGTTATCATGCATAAGACCATAACGAATTCTACGGCTCCACATCTCATAGTTTGTACCATTAAGGTGATCCAATTTCACAAGTTCAGTTGCGACTAATTTTCCGGCCATTTTTCTGAATTTAAGAGAAGAAATAGATGAGAAGTGGAAGAAGAGGGAGACAAGAAGGTAGATGAAGATGGATAAGAAGAGATGGTATATTTTTAAACTTATATCTAGATTATAAAAAAATAAAGGTTGGTTAAAAAATGTCTCTAGAACAAAAGCAAAAACGTTGTAAAAAAAGTTTCATAAACTTTGATTGTAATGAGTTTAAGCAAAATGCCAAAAAAATAGGAGATAAAAAAAAACGTCAACAAATATGGTGAAAAAAACCAAGCTTGATCCCACGTCAAAAAATAACTGTGATAGAAGGTTGTTTTAAAAAAAAACTTCAAAAAAATTAAGACAATAATTATTAAATACCTTTAAGGAGGACTTTAGTTAAACCAATTTTAATTCTAAAGATGAGGAGGCAAAAAAAAACACGTTACCTCTAAAACAGGAAACAAAAAAACGTAATTAATAAAGAAAGTTTTCAATAAAAACTTGTCTAAAAGTTTTCAATAAAAACTTGTCTAAAAAAAATAAACGAATGTCCTCTTGAGGAGACACGACAAAAAAAAATTTAGTTTCCCCTTTTTTTTAAACAAGCCAAAACAATGGTAGATTTTATTTCAAAAGAAAAAAAGGAAAAAGGTAATCTATATCAGGAAAAAAAACTCTGGATGTTGAATAAAAAAATTGGATATTTTAAGAAAGAGTAAAATACGGTAAAAAATACCAAATTAAACTTAATTGAGAGTACCCCAAAAAAACTTGCAAAAAAATTCACGTTTTTTTTATTTTTTTGGTGCTTTGTCGATTACAATAGTTTTATGCTATAGAGAATTAGCCAACAAGCACGATGCAAAAAAATGCAGTTATCACTTTGGAAATTAAGAACATATTCTTAATAATTAAGAGAAGATATTTAAAAACTTAATAACACAAAAAAAGAGCCGGCAGGTTATTTACGGAAATGGATAGCGTTTAAAAAAACGATTAGGAAAAAGAATCCGTAACAAGAGAATAAAAAACTTCCTTAAAACAAGATCACACAAAAAAATATCACGGTAATTGTACTCATAAATTAATGCAATAAAGAAGGAAAACAACCCTAAAATTTTGCTCGTGGTTAAAAAAAAGGCAGGTTATTTAGGGGAAAAAAAGGAGTTTGCGGTAGAATATTCACAATAGAACCGGCTGATTAGAAAAGATTATCTATGGCTGATTAACGACAGATGCTTAAAAAAGGTAGGTACCTCTAATGTTACGCAAAGGTAAAAAAAATGCACCAATCGCGGTGCACTATTAGAAAGTTTTTACGGGGCTTGTTAATAACGTGCAAAAAAATAGGCAATCTTGATTTAAAAAAATATAGTGTAGATGGCACTTAAAAGAACGAAATTAGTGTTATACCTTAACCAATCATTTCAGAAAAAATACCTTCGACGAGATGATGTGTGACAGATTTTCGAAATCCACCAACGTTAGAAGTGCGCAGACGGCAAGATGATGTGTTGATAGATTCGAAGATGCTCGAGGATTGTCACCAACGTTAGAAATGCACGGATATCGTAGGTGACGTCGGGGCTCTCGCACGAGAAGATCTAGCCACAGCTATTCGGAAACGTGATGAGGATTATGAGAGGAGGCACACCAATGATCAAAAGATTAAGTTGATGTCGTCGAGACGGCGCTCTGATACCATTTGTAGAACAATTTCGGGTAAGATATCATTTGGGAGATCCCATGACTCACTCGATTCTTGTTCTTGTGTTTTTCTCCATGGGAAGAATACCCACATATAGGGCTTTCCACTGACCTGTACGCCCCCAATAACTGCCCAAAGATTCTGTACCGTCTCTATAATTATCATAGACGTTTTGATATATTATTCATGGCCATTATCTTTGTATTCATGACCATTGAAGGTCATTGTTCTTGTAACGGTCTAACAAGCACGCACTCAGTCAGTCACGCTTCCTCCTCCGAAAATTCCAGACGGTGGTAATGGAACCATGTGGGGGAGAACCCTAGAAGACACATCGTGGGTGGGTTTCTCCTCCAAGGGAACTCCATTCTCAACTATATGAAGATCTTGCAGAAGAGGTTGGGCCCAACTGGGCCATGTCTATTTAAAGTTGGGCTGCAATAGAAAATAAATAAAAGAGATGAGTTGTGCATGAAGAAAAGATGAAGAAGAAGAAGGGGCCCGTGAGTTTTGAAAGAAAAAAAAGGGAAAGAGGAGCCTAATTGGGTAATCTGCTATTGTTGTACGAAAAACATTTACCGTGAAAAAAGGAGGAAGAGAGAACAACTTAAAAAAGAGAAACATAGTCGAAAAAAAGTTGATTTGAAAAGGCGAGAAAGCTGGAAAAAAGATATTTTTTGTTTTCCTTCTTCGATTCTTCTATCAATTTGATCGACGCCATAATTTCCGACAAGAATGGGAGAAAGCGGGAATATTGTGTAGAGCATTCAGATTCGGACTCTACTAGTTCAAGGTATTCCATGTTCAAGTGATCAAGTTCTCTGACAAGGAGGCTCGGTTCGGACTCCATTCTCTAGTGATTGTGAACTCCAGTAGAAGATCCTTCTGAGGTTCCTATGAGATAGAACCCATTTCAAGGTCCCTATGAAAGAGATCTATTTTCATAGATCTATGTATGAATATTCCAAAAATGTTCTTTGTTAACCCTTCACAAAGAGGTATCCGTTATTTTCACATGTTGCAGGTCAGAGTTCTCCAACGAAGACTCAATTTAGTTCCGTTGATTTTGAACAAACACAATCCAGAGCACATGTTCTTCGCCGATGAGACTCATTGCACTCCAACCCTTCTCTTCCTCCTCACCACCATGATATGAGAAGAAACGTCCTCAACTGGCAACTAATGAAGTATGTTTGAGTTGATATTGCATGTATTGTCTTGTATTCGTTGAGTGTGCTTTCTTTCTATTTGTCCAAACTAAGCATTGGATTCTCCAACTCGAGGGGGAGTGTTATGCATCCATAGATGGGTAATTGGATCCACAGGTTTACTCCCACATCATCTATTAATGGAACTCGGTCATACTTGTGGGGCTATATAAGAAACCCCACACCACCTATAACCTTTGAGAGAGAAATAACAAATTATCAACCCTAGAGAGGCCTTCTCATGTGATTTCACCCCGCTTATTATGGAGTAAGGTTTAACGTAAAATGTTGATGTTCTTCATGTTCTTTATCATTATTATATCTGATTACACTTCTGCATTATCATTTTCTACAATGTTATTTTCTGCTTCAAGGTTTGTACCAAAGTTTGACAAGCGTTGTTGTACTTACAAGAGTTTGATATCACCAAAAATGTTAGCAACTATGCATCTAGGTCTAGTAACATCTTAACAAGAGGTTTATTACATACTTATAAAGCAAAAAAAACCTAAAAAATGTAGCAAAATGTTGCAATCTTTAGCTAACGATCCAGACGACAAAGGCAATGAAGACGAGAAAGAATAATAGACAATCGAACATCATCGCAAAGCCAGCAATTGCCACAAGGCAGGGGTCGGGATTGTTCATGTTGAGCATGTATGTGAATCCAACAAAGTTTTCACGAAAGCTCCTTTTCCAAACTAGGTTCATAACAAATACAAAAAGGGAAATGCTTTCTTGTCAAGCTTTATTCACCAATCTAATTATATTCATGTAAACTCATCTTTTTCCTATCCCTCTTCTAGCCTGAACTTCTGATTGACTTTGAGATGTTTCTGCCATAACAAGTTTCAGACATCATTAATGAACTAGATTTTTTCAGACTTTCTCATCAAACCTCGCCGTCCTTACGATCAAAATGTCGAACACTAGTAACACTTCCTTGAGAAGGTAGACAAAAAGAATGGAACAACTGCACCATAATTATCACATGACAGATAATGCTCAAGTGATTTTCAATCCAATTACAATCAAAGTGCCTTCGATGACCATATTTTTCTGACTCCCAAAGCTCCCTTACACAGGAAAGCTCTTCAGTTGCCAAGCCGGATCGAATTTCAACAAACACGAACAAGGGAAAATCTCTGAAGGATTTACAGGCACCATGATCTGCCACAAGGAACTACTTCCATGCCTCCTTTCTTCTCTAAGATCTAGAAAGAAAACTTGTAAGAAGCAGGCATATCTACACAGGTATGACATCAGTTTTCGAAGTGTCTTCACATTGTAGCACGATTCCTTCAAGGGTCGCAGGGAGGAAGCACCTTGACCACTGGCATCCAGTAGAGAGTGGCTCCTGTGGTGGAACTATCATCAGCACATTCTCATTTCTCTGGACGACTCCCATGACGCTAACCGTGCTGCCTTCTTTGATGTATCTGATTAACATGGAGATAAAATGTCTGTCAGATAATCGTTTTCCCATTCTTAATGGCGATCATTTAGAATAGGGAGTGGGGAGGGTAGGTCGGTAAACGACAAGACTATTTCTGTATTGACTAAAAGGCAGTGCCATGAACAGGCAAATTGTAGCAAATTGAAAGGCATCTCCCAAAGTTATTCCCTTTAATAAAGACTGCAAGTAAGAGAGTTAAGATTAACACACAAGTAATCAAGGAGTTGTTAGCAGCATGATCGTTAAGTGCTCAATTGACTGGAAGATCATCTTAGCTGTGTTGGAACAACCTGTCTTGGAATAATTATGATGCTGGAATTAGTGATCTTGCAGGGCTTTCACTTTCTTGAATAATCATGTTTGGTTACAAATTATTAAATGTCGGTTTCAGTCATCATTTCAATATCGATCAAAACAGAATTTCAGTGGAATTTCGATCGGAATTTCGGTCATTTTTTGTATTAGGACCCCCATATTTCGGTCATTTCGGTCGAATTTCGATTTCGACTGGACATCGATATTCGATAGAAATTCGATCGAATTTCGCTGAAATTTGAGGCCTTAGTTACAATCGCAGAAAAAAGAAAAACTCTTTACTCGATGGGAGAAAAGACTATAAAGACTCAGATATTCGACTTTTTTACGAAAAAAATTATTACTACAGGGCTATATATACGCCATCATTCTCATGGATAGTCACAACTTAAGCATAGGGTGAGCTATAGGATTTTGTGTAGGATTTATTTATCCATTTGGTCAAGTACATAACTCTCAATAGTTTCACACTAAGGGGGAGATGTTCAGTGAGGCTTACATTTTTTCAGGAGCCAACTAACAGCTCCACTGCAGTAATTTTCTAAAACCAAAGTGTCGTGATAAAACACGAGATGAGTGCTGTTTATATTAGCTTGTTGTCAATTAATCGGTGTGGGCCAGAACATAAAATGAAGGTTGCAGAGATACCGCGTACAATTAGACGAATGTATCAGAATGTCCTTAAGCGTACCCTTCTTTCATACGCATGATGCGACTGTCGCTTGGAATATTTCTGGTCTTCAACCACCTGAGAATTTCTGGAGAGGTGCCTTTGCTGTCTGGATTTATATCAACAATGGAGGAATCATCTACATAAGGAGTCACTCTGGAACCATATCCCGCTTTGACGAGGGCCCTCAAACCAGATTGAAAATCAGAGATGTAGAAGTCCACTGCATGCCTCTGTCAAGATCAGGATTGGATAATCAAGATTATACTCCAGTAAGTTTGAGGACATTAAAACAGCAAAAAGTCCGTGTGTATACCTATCGTCAAACTGAAAAATCATCAATAAAAACAGTAGTAACATTCACATTAAGACGAACAGCTAAATATACATTTGATAAGGAACCAACCTGCAGTGGTTTTGGATGTAAGAGTCTATTTTGGACAAGGATTTCCTTAAAACCAAAGATAATGGCCATCTGCATGTGTTTTTCTTGAAAGCATCTCATGGGTGGTTTTTTTGCATGTTAATATTGGAAGGGCAAGAATTTATTTTTTAAAATAAGTATAAAAACAATAAACCAGTGCAACTAGATGGAGGTCATCTCCACATCGGCATTTGATTAAATAAATGGGAATTAAAAAAGGAAATGACATGGAGTGTCTACGTAAGGCTACTGGTTGCTTGGTTCTGTAAGTAAAGAAAAGACGGATTTGATCTATGGGCCCAAGTGAATTGAAGTTAGGGCATGTATGCTATGTTCAAGAAAGGTCAATAAAAACTCCTGAGATGTATAACCCAATTAATTTCTATTAGAAGTGTGGAGAATATAATAACCTCCAGGGATCTCATCTCCCAAGTGAACCGTCGATGAGTAGGATGGACACCTTTCGAGTCCCAACTCCTGTATTCATATAGACCTGTGGATGTATACACACATCTTGGAACCTTCTGGAAAGACGATTCAAGCGGAACATTACCACATGTAACAACCTGAAAACATCATAATGCCTCATTAAATTGGGAACACAATTTGACTGTATACTTCAAGTTGAAATTTGAAATAAAATGGATAAATGCAACAAGCGTATAGTAACATTATATACAAAGTTCCAGATAGTGGGGACGATCACCATACTCCAAGAGAGAAGTGGTCTAATCATTGTGTTTTCTAATTTAATCTTCTCGCTGAAAACAAGACCTTGCATACAGGCTCCAATCCATCCACACCCTACTTGTTGGGTTTCTACTGTGAAGATTGATTAGTTATGTACACCTACATGCAGGAGTCTACATGCAGGAGTGTAAATGAGACGGAAATAAAAGAATCGCCAAAAGAACTGATTTCAAAGCACGAACCTACCACCCTTCGATAAGCATACAAATTTACATTATGCAAAACTCTTTTCCATCTTCTCTATCACCGGTATCAAATCTGGCCAACACGTTCTCCCAACTACCAATGACAGTCCAAGATAACGCAATGGTAAACCAACACGCGGGGAACTCAATTAGCTCGCACATGAGTTGATTTCCTCCTCATTCAAGCTGAAGGCACAAATTCCAACTTATTTCTGTTAAGCCTCAAATCAGGCACTGTGCCAAAAAGATCAACCATCACTAACATATCCTTACAATACAACTATCCGGACCTCCTTTCGCAAAAAGAATGGTGTCATCTGCATACTAAAGAATAGGCAAAGGAATATCCTCCATCAAATAGTCAGAGCAAAAAGCTATCAACGCACGGTCCATCATAACTGATAGAGCATTAGCTGCCATAACAAACAGGAGGGGGCCAAATCACATCCCTGGTGGACCCCACACTAGGGATGAAAATACCCACCCATTGTTGCAAAAGTCCCCCATCTGGCCCGACTAGTAGGTCCGACTAGTCTAGTCAGTGGGGTCGCCTACCGAGTATTGACTAATTCCGACTAGGCCGACTAATCGAACGCTTTTTACTTAGAGATACTATAACTTTTTACTTTTTGTGAAGCAAACTTATTCTAATATGCTTAATGTTTATTTAAATTCAATTACTTCTTTTCTTTCATTGTGATAATATAAAGAAGTACAAATCTTTGTAAATATATAAGAATATATGTATAAAAATGATTTAAGTATTTAAATTAATTAACAAAATCCAAACCGATTGAAACCCGACTACATCCGATTAGTCGTCCGACAGCCGATTAATCCTTAGTCAATGACCCAACCGACCGAGTACCGACTACCGATTTTTGCAACCTTGTACCCACCCTTAGATTGTCCATTCACCAGGACTGCACAAGAAGCAACCGTAATGCATCGCCTCATCTATGAAATCCATCTATCAGGAAAATCTCTTCTATACATCGATGCCCATAAGAAATGATAGTCTACAGTGTTATATAAAATGGTAAAGCATTCTCTCATTTTTAAGTAGGGTCGGCTACATGGATTCTTACTCAAATCCATGTTGAAAGATCCGACTATTTTTTACACCGGTTGTCAGCTACCTAACGCAACCTCCATAAGGTGGGAATTGAACCTAATCTCTTAGGTGGTAAACACACCACACTACCACCAGAACATTGGAGCTAGTCTACAATGTTATATGCTTTTGAAAAATCAACCTTGCAATAAAACTTCCCTCGATTTCCTCTTCTCTTCGCCTACCAAAATCTCAGATGCCATAACCACATTATCCATCAACTACCTCCCAAGTAGAAATGCACTTTGCATGGCATGAATAATACTAACTAATCCCCCCCCAATCGATCGGCCTACATTTTGTCCACGATCAGGTAGACCGCATTAGACAACGTAATGGGGTAGAAATCTTCCACCTTCGGTGGCAGCGTCCCTTTTGCGCATTAGAAAAAGAAATTATTAATTAAAATAATCAAAATCGGAGTTCTCATCAACAAATTCAGCTATCATGTTTGTCACGACATCACCTCAGAGAGCAAATCCCAGAATTCCCTGGAAAAGGATACAGGAAACCATCCAAACTAGAATACTTGTCAGGATTTAGTGCAAACACCATTTCTCTAACCTCATGCAAAGCCAACAACCCTCGTCAACATCTTCGTCAGTAGTACATCCGACCCTCATACCAAGCCATCCGAACCCATTATGCAACAAGCACCGACTCATATTCCTGAAATAGTCCATTACCACCCTTGCCACTACGACCTCCCCCTTGAACACCTCATTTTAAACCTCACAATTGAGTGTATCATGCTTCTCCGCCTTCGACCATTTGCAACAACATGTAAGAATCTTGTATTGGCATCCCCCTCTTTCAGCCATTTCTGTCGCGATCTCTGCATTCTCTCCAAATCCCACTTCTGGTCCTCCTCTTCAAGAATCCTCTGCACCATACCTCTGCTCGAAAGCTCTTCCTCTTCCAGATCCCCAGAATCATCCAACGAACCTAGCTTCACAATCTCTTCTTACGCTTGGGTCTTTCTCTGTTCATGCACATGGCGAGAATCCTTCTTGAATGCGATCAACCTTTTGCAAAAAGCTGCCAACCTCCTTATAGCCGAACCCTACCTCTAAATTACACCAAAAAGAAATCACAAGATCACTAAATCACTCCTTTATCATTCAACAATGCTCAAAACCTAAAATAGGAAGAGGAACCTTTCTCGTTGCAAGTGTCCCAAGCACAAAGGAGTATGATTCGACGTCGATCTAGGATGTGAGGTAACACACGCCAAACCAAACATTTCCAGAGCCTCAACAAACAACAAAAACCGATCAATTCGCGATCTAGACGAGGTGTTTCTCCACGTAAGCATCAAGAACCTCCAAAGCTGGCTCCTCCACCACCTCAGCAAAAAATACGAAACCGGAATCTTACGTGCCTCTCCCCTCAAGTCTATCATCAATGTAAAGGGAGACATTGAAGTTGCCACCCACAATCCACATTCTTGGGAATTTGGCCCTCATGTCTCTCAATTTGACCCATAAGATTGAGTTCAGAAAGGCTCCCGAAATACCATAAACATACACCACCACATCCTTACTCGATCCTTTTTGCTAATAAAGACGACAAACACCTAGTGCACCAAGCTCACCTCCTCCACCACGCTAAACAACTCTCCATTCTAAGCCATACGAATACCACCAAAGCTCCCATTTGCTAACACAGTTTTGAACTTAGTGAGATAGGGGTTAGAAGTGGAACTCCATCTCACCAAGTTCCATAAGTTTATGTTAATTTCTTGCAAGCACATAACATCCACCTTCCACACAACAAACAAGGATCCAACCGCCATTCTCTTCTTCGGATGACTGAATCCCTGCACACTCCACATAATACATTTCATTGGGACACCAGAGGGATCCCCCCACCACCTGCACCCTCACTCTTTGTGCGATCACCGCCTCAAATACCACCTCTGCCTGATTCCCTCCTACCAAGTTTGACATTTCAACGTTCAACCATGACTCCATAATGTCCTTTGTGGTGTTTAGCCCTGACCCACAAGCCAACTCGTCACCAACCTCCATCGAGACAGGTGCCTCCACTAATCTCTCTTCCTCATCCCTACAACATATTGAAGCCTCCTTTTCGTGGGTACATTTGAGTTGCCTCGTTTCCCAAGGTAGCGCATCCGCGTGATGCCTCTTTCTAGAGAAGATTACATAGCAAACCACCCTTCTCCTTTGAACACCTCATCAACACTTCCAACACTGAACATTTCCCCTTCGAACCGTGAGAGCCCACCACCGACCTCCTTGAAACAACAATGTGTGTCCTCCACTACCAATGGACCCCTAATGCTAACATCATCATTGACCCCAAGCAGGGCCTTCATACCAGGCGTGGAAGCATCATGCTTGGATGCGAAACACGGAGGTGCAATCAGCCCCGACCCATAAGCATTATGCATCAAAGTTAAAGGAAGCACACCATCGACACCAATTGTAGAAGACGAAGTGTGAACCAAATAAGAGGCAACCCCCTCCTTCAAAATCTGAACAAACGGATCCTTACTCAGATTTGGCCCACAATCAAAACCAGAACGTGGCATATTCTCATCCTTAAAAACATGACCAAACATGGCCTTAATCTGGTAACCAAACTCACCTGAACTCAATGCCACATTAGAGGATCTGACTAATACCGCTTCTAAGATGGAGTTCACAACGTTAGAGTTTCTCACCGTAAGCAACTCCTCGTGAGATTTTGCAAGCACTATTGCCACCTTTTCGGGATACCAACCTCCCTATCAATCCCCCAGCCAATTGGAGCCTAGCTTGTAAAAACCGGTTACATGGGTACATATCTCCTAGTCTTCAATTTTGTGTGCAAGGGCAACACCGGCTTGACACCCATCATTAGCATCTCAACTTCTGAGCCCTCACCAGCCCTTAAACCATTGCAGTAGATTGCCATCGCGTCCCTTATGTGTGCCAGGGCTTTCCAAAGAGTCGTCGGCCTCCTACAGTAAAGGGGAACCCCCGCCACCTTAATCCTCCAAATCAGCTTTAAGCCTGAAACCTTGTGCATAAACCTAGGTCTTCGCCAACGGATGGAATCCTTAGGGTCCGTTTGGTAACTCGATTGGGTTGGGTTGGGTTGGGGTATCCCCTCCGATTTGGAGGATTGAGGGGGTTGGAATGATAATTGTGATGTGATGTAACATTGATTATGTGTCATATTAACTTTTTTAATGATTATAATATGTTTTTATGTTAATAATTTTATTTGAATATAGTTAAAAAACATTATACCAAAGAAATTGTATGGTCATTACAAGTAATCCCAACCCAGGTTGGTAGGGTTGGAGCTAGGGGTATGCTGGTGTAACCCGGTGTACACCAACAACCAAACGGGCCCTTAGACTTCATTAGGGAACAATCTTTAAGAGCACTACCTAGAACCTCCTTCGAACCACTAGCAGATAAACCTTTAATGCACAATAGATCTTCGTTGTCCAGATCGCATCAACTTGGGCATCGGATCCTTTTGCGTCATCCAACCGCTCCAGAAGTCTTCTTGAATCCTCCACATGTCTACCAATAACGACATCATCCAACGGTTGCTCCAAATCGGCCTCCTTTGACAACCACCACAACAAAATAACAACCTCCACATCAGACAACCTCGCTTAATGTCTTTTTCTTCACTTACATTCTGCACTCTAGATAGTCACACTTTCTGTGGCTCAAGTGGCCGCAACGAAAACATAGTCGCTTCGCAGATGGGCATGCCTTGGACAGATGAACTGTGGTGCCACATTAGAAGTACCACGAGCCAACATTGAAACCTCTGGGGGATCGCTACCTTCGCTACCTCAGAGTGTACCAATCCCCCACCTCCTATGTACGCTCTTCCATCACCACATCTTTGATGCTTTTGTCTTCGCCCTCACAAAACCCTCTGTTGTCGATGGCCCCCTCCTTCCCACACTCTCTTCTGCTCTCCATCAATTTAGTATTTTTAAATAACAACAACAATATATCCTCCCATATCGTATCATTCTCCCTCATTCTATATTTTTTTAAATATTTTAAATAAATGAGATCATTTTTTACATATATTATATTCATATAGATTTAAACATCTGTACTACCGTGATGACATAAAAATAAAGATTAAATTCCAACCAAATATTAAGCATCTTAATATTAGATTACATATAAAAAATCATAAAAAAATAAATCATAAACTATTAGAAAAGGGTCTATTAGTCAGCCAAGTCAACCGATTAATGGGGCATACTAAGGAAGGTTAATTGCTCGACCGAGTCGGCCTCATCGAATTCGGATTGGGCACCATTCTTTTAGTTAGACCAACTAGTCGACCAATTTTTGCAAGATTAGTGGTCTCCCTTGAGATCCATCCCTCGTGCAACCATTGGGGGCAATCACATGACCACGAGGTCACGGTTGAATTTGATCATTCAACAATTATTGACTCTGACACTTTGAGTAATCCATGTGAGACTATTTTTGGATAGTCATATTTGTTGGTAATGGAAAGAGTAAGACCGAGTGGCCATATGACCTGGTGTTTCGACATTAATAGGAGGTAGTTAACGACAAGAAGAAGAACAAGGACGGGCAGTTAGGGTTTTGGGGCAAACGGGTTGCGTGCATGGACCTATAAATAGAGAATGGCATGCTGATGGAAGCTCTTACCCAAGCATTCTTACCTCTTCTCCACCTTTATCTTCTTTCACCATTCACCCCTACTACATCTTCTTTGGCCAGGAGACCTAAAATGGAATGTTAGGAGATTATGTTCTTCAAATGATATAATTTTAGGTTGTCAGGAAGAGCATGCTGCCGATGGTTACAATCTCACACACGGATTCGTATTCTGTATGGAAAGTTCCATATGGTTCAGATCGAATTAGCAAGCAAAGGCACGTGGGATGAAAAATAAAAAAATATGGTGAATCACTATGATAAAAGAAAACCTTGCAACAAGAATTCAAGTCTATCTCTTAAGCTGGTCATTAATAACTTGGATAGAAAATAAATACATACCCCAGATATTTTGACATACTCTCCATTTTTGGCGGTTCTCAGCTCCGCATCGGGGAAGTCATTGATGAAACTAATAATCGCGGTTCTTCCCCAATAAGCATTCCAGATGAAAAGGGCAGCCATGGTTCCAAAGAGAATCACGACGACAATGAGAAGGACGGCATTGCGAACAGCCACAAGTATGAATACACCAGCTATGAATCCCATCAAGAACAAAAGAACAACAGACCAAAATATCTGCCTGGGGAAGCTCTTCCCAAATGAATGATCATCCTCACTTAGTTTTGTGATTGCGTGATTGAGAACAAAAGAGTTGCTATGTAGCTTAGCAGCTCCCGAAGAATCCAGAGGCCCTGATACTTTACGAGGGGCACCTGATGCATTGAGCGGCCCAGATGTTATTAAACCAGTAGCAGGAAGCATAGGTGTTAGGGGACCGGAGGTCTGGCGCATCATCTGCACTGTTACACCTGATTGGGGTCCAGAAGTTTTCTTGATTGGATCACCATATTTGTTTAATGGACCTGATTTGGACTTCTGTTTATTTAAACTTCCAGTGGATAATGCAGGTCCAGAGACAAGATTGGTGTTACTAGAAATGTGAGATGAAGAATAGCTTGCTCGAGCAGCGACGCCACCACTTGCATTAAGGGGTCCGGAGTGTGAAATGGCACCTCCAAAGGATCCAGCTCTTGAAGGTGCACCAGGTATAGGTCCTGACCTCCTGGATTTTGCAACTTCCATGTGTACGTCAAACATCTTCCCTAATTCTCCAGATTTTTTTATGTCACCACCTGTATAAGGCATGGCAGTGGATGTCATGGGCACAAGCTTTTCTTTAGGCTGCTCAGGCTTGCCAGATACATACAACCCATTGCTGAGTTGATGTGAATGAAATCTGGAACCCATCTGGCTTGTTTGAAATGTTCTGTCACGATGTTTGGAAAGCACAATGATCACTTCTTTTCAGTAGTGAATATTTGTTTCCTCTAAAAAACTGCTTTAAATTAGCATATGGACGAAGTCCACAAGCTTATCCTGGAAAGTTTATGAAAATAGATAGTTCAGCAAAAAAATAATGATGCTCATAGGACCAGGAAAAGTTTGAAAGATCGACAACAATAAGATACAGAGTGCTAATTGCATCAGACGAGGAAGGACAAGTACTTGAACATTTACGGTTTCTAATACCACCGCTCATATGCAATGGAACTTTGGTTTTCCTTTTAATGACACTAACACCTGCTTATCTAAATTCTAATATATCATCAATCGGGGATTGATAGAGCAAATCATGGTCAATATGATTACATTCCAGGATACCAAAAGAACCCGAAAGAACGGGATTGAGTTCAAGTTTGTAGAAGTAGCACAAAGACAACAAGTTATAGGCCCGGCTCTACTTGGGTTGCGGGTGGCGGAGTTATGTAACTCAATACTTCATCCTTTGGTTTTCTTTCTATAAAAGTGGCAAGTTGGAGGTACCACGCGAGGTGGTGGCTGTCGTTGGTTGTTGTTGTAGGTGTCGCTGGTGGCGGTGGAGGTTTAAAAAACACTTCCAACGACAGCCACCACCTCGCGTGGTACCTCCAACTGCTGCATTTCGTAACTTGGTTGTGCAAGGTGGTCTAACAACACCCTAATTTCTCCAAGGTTGCAAAAAGCGGTATGCGGTATTCAATCGGTAGGGTCATTGATTACCGATTAAACGGTATGCGGGAGTTTAAACGGAAATTAAACGGGTTATGTGGGAGTTTAAACGGAAATTAAACGGGTTATGCGGTTTTACATTTTTAATGAAAAAATTATTACATACATATAATTAATAAAAAATATAAATAAATAAGAATAATATAATCACATATTCATAATATAGATCAAATATTGTCAAATTCAAGGAAATGTTTCATCCAAATGTCAAAATAGATAGCATAAACGACTAGAATGCATAGTCAAATGGCAAAATAGACAAGATAAACAATTACAATTCATAGCATGAATCGAGAAAAGCATGGATAATGGTGATCCTTTGAAGAAAGTAGAACCATGTTCTTCAAAGGCTACTTATGATTGTTTAAAAGGCCGCTTAAGGTCGTTTAAGATCGTTTAAATGGTCGTTTAAGGCCATTTATGCGGCCCAACCGTTTATGGACCCAATTTTGGTTAAACGATGCAGTCGAGCACCGCATGCGTTTAAACGATCGTTTAGACCGTTTTTTGCATCTCTGAATTTCTCCATCCTTTACGACCCTTATCTTGCGCCAAGGTTCTGTGTACGATTTGATTCTGAGGCAATAAGGGTGATTTCGAACCATTAAATCATCCAATTTCTCATAAAATACCGCCAACGATGATGAGAACGGTTGTGGCATGAGTCTGCATACACAACCGATTCCCCGTATGATCGTCGACACCTCGTATCAGTCTATCGCTCTAGTTGCGTCCTTTCCCGGTTCCCTTGTCATTATGTCAGAAAACAAGGGTGACTTATCTTCCTTTGGTGCCTTCATGAGCCTAATACCCAAGGTGGATGGGATCTACTATGAGTTATGACCCATGCAGTTTATGACGATACCAACTATGAGTTATGGTTCATGCACTTTATGGCCATCATGTAATGCAATAATAAGAAGCACATCTGACGTAGTCAGAGCCAATCGACAAGACTGGGGTGATTGCTTTATGGAAGCAAGACGACACATATGCACGTGCATGGCTATATGATATTCTGATTACAGAGATAGCCAATGACATCCTTCATCAGCCTATTGCCAAGGCAATGCGGAATATTCTCCCAACCAATTATTCTCATGCAAAGAATGAGACAAAGATCCTGCAACTTCAATATAACATCTTCACATAGTGTTCATGAAAGCAATCCATGTGGCCGCATATGCCTAATCGGCCTCCCCAGCACATCGATTACATGAAGCCCCCTTTATGCACCATTTGTGCATATACATGCTGTGTATGTGGGTTGTGCGGCCGCATATGCGAGCCGTGTGCCCGTTTAAGGTCTAGTTGGGTAATCAAATCGGGATCTTAAGATCCGAATACAATAGGACTTAGAAGAAGCCTGGTTCCCTACTCTCTGGTAAACAACGTTTTTGTACTGTATGTTCATATTGTTACAAAGGTTTGAATTGTTAGAGAAAATATCTGCGATGATTTTTTATTATTAAGTTCTGTTTATTTTATTTATTGAGGTCTCAATTTCAATCGCTTTCAATTTAGTTTCGTGATATGTTTAGTTTGATCTGAATAAGTCCGAATTTCAACTTGTAGTTTATAGCTTACTGTTTTGTTTACTTTTATTTTGTACTTTCAATTAATTCCGAATTTCAATCTTTTTACTGTTTAATTTCGTTTGTATTGAGATTTAAATGGTTGGTACTGAGTCTCTGTTTAGTTTTATTTTATTTTTCTTTCATTTTGAATTTTAGTTGGATTGTTTTGATTCTTTATAGTAAATCAGATCATGTAATACTATTTTTGATGATTTTGATATTTAATTGTACTATTTTGAGCTCTACATGAAAGTCATTTTTCTTAGATATTCTGTTGGATCATATTTATTCATAAATTCAATTCAGTTGTAGTCATTGTTGTAGAAATTTATTTATTTTTAAATAAAAAATAGAAAACCGCGTAGAACTATAGATACCCCACATATGCCCCCGCATACCTCTTAATCACTATTAAGTGACATGTCCGAACGCATGCGCATACTGCTTTCCTGGATCTTGACCAAGTAGGATGATATCCCTCTACATGTCTTCTACTCATAACTCAAGGGCTTGTTTGAGAATCTTCACGGCTTCACACCTCTGAACGCTTCCATAGAGAAGCATCGGGCATATACCACTATGGTTGGCATATTTTAGGCGGCACTTGACTTACGGTACGATGCCCCATGCACCCAGCTTCTTATGAATGCATCTATACCTCCAGTGGAGGAGGTCTAAAGCAAACTATTGAGGATCACAATTCCACCTACTGCCACTACTCAGTCTTCCTCTGTGATGGTCGTAACTCGCAGTAGGGAAGGTTTTACCCACTTTCGATAATACAGTGTCCAGGGTAGACTGTCATCGTAATGACCACTCCAAGGATACCTGCTACCTGAAGCATGATTATCTCGCTTCTACTCTTGTTGCCAAGCAAGTTGAGACTTCTGCCACTTCTGTTGATTGGAAGTTTGGCGATTTTGTCTCCCATCTGAGGGAGATTATGACTCCTGCTGCAGCCACTACTAGTATTCCTTCGGACACCTTCGAGCTCTTCATGCACCGCATCCACAACCAGAGCCCCTGCTGCTACATTAAGTATATCTTATGCCCTTACTAGTTGTCACAAGACAGACATGACATAGTGGATTACAAATTCTGGCACATCTCATCATCTGTGTGGAGACAGAGCTTAGTTCATCTCCTACAGATCAATACCTCCAGGCAAATCCCTTGTTATTGCAGATGGGTTATATTCCCCTATTACAGGACTAGGGGGATCTATTTGACACCATCTATGCATATGCAAAATGTGCTTCATGCATCTGATTTTCTATGAATTTATTGCATATTAGTCAAATCATCAAAGATTTGCATTGTCGTGCCATTTTTTTTTGAAAAAGGAAAGGGGTGGCGTCCCAAAAACTGGGACCCACCACTAAATATATTAAACGAGGGGGATCTATTTGACACCATCTATGCATATGCAAAATGTGCTTCATGCATCTGATTTTCTATGAATTTATTGCATATTAGTCAAATCATCAAGGATTTGCATTGTCGTGCCATTTTTTTGAAGGTACAAGGAGCGAAACTATTGGGATAAAAAGTAATATAGAGTCAGATGAGCAAAAACATCAATTAAAAGAGCGTTGGGTCAGGTGTCTGAGTTTAGGTTTGGGTTTTACAAAATGTTTATTTGGAAATCGGTCGCATACTCGGCCGCATATACCGCATACTCGACCGAGAATAGATGGGATATATTCCCCTATTACAGGACTAGGGGGATATATTCCCCTATTACGCCGAGTATGCGGTATATGCGGCCGAGTATGCGACCGATTTTCAAATAAACATTTTGTAAAACCTAAACCTAAACTCAGACACCTGACCTAACACTCTTTTAATTGATGTTTTTGCTCATTTGACTCTATATTACTTTTTATCCCAATAGTTTTGCTCCTTATACCTTCAATTCTTTATTATTATATTCAAGAGATATAATATTTAGATGATATTAACATGATATTAAAAGTATATTTATATTTTTAATAATAAAAAATACCAAACCGCATACTCCCCGCATACTCTCCCGCATACCGCATACTCTCTATGCAGTGACCCCTCCGACTGAATACCGCATACCGCCTTCCTGAATATTGCACATAATTGCAAAAGGACGCATATTGTCCTCATGACCGTAACCACATACCGATCTGATGCTCCTCCAAACTGGCACAATCCCGCTCTCCAATCCATGGGAAGCTAGCCACATTCCACACCTGAGCAGAATACGAGCAGGAGAAGAGAAGGTGATCTGCGTCCTCTGCCACCGCCCTACATCTAGCGTCCTCCAATCCCAACAGATACCCCCACCGAACCTACGTGAGAATCCTACCATACTTCAGAAGCCATAAAAATATATTTATTCGATTAGGCACTCTGTTCCGCCAGATTAGCCTGATATCAATTGCCACCTTTTCCTTTACCTCCTCAACCTCCACCAAAAAACAATAAGTTTTCTTCATCGAGAACCTTCCGTCGTCCCAACTAAAATGATCCATGCCATTAGTCGGACCCTTAAATTGCGTCAGAAGTGCCTGCAAAGCCAAAAACTCGTCAACCCTCTGGTCCGACAAGGCAAAAGAGAAGATAGGAGCCCGTAAACCATGCTCTCATATATGTTGCACAGTCACCCACCTTTTTCATGCCAGCTGACATAGTCTTGGAAAGAGCACGCCAAAGATCCCCTCGTCCGTCCAATCATCCATCCGGAATCAAAAAGTAGCTCCATCTCGTAGAACTAGTTTCAACTTCACGGCCAGCTCTAGTATCACCTCAGTGATCCCCTTCAACAAAGATGGAGGTAAGTGGCCCGGAATTGCCGTCAAGGACATGGACACCCCATAAATCTTCTTCAACAACTTGCATACCAAATCCTCAGATTTCTCCATATATGAACCTCCCATTTCGTCATGAAGACCTTGTTCATCTCGCCCACATGCAGAACCCACAGACTGCCCTTTTTCTTCGATGTCGTCACCTTGCCCCACTCCATCAAGTGGATGCCCCTCCTAGTCTGCCTTTCGTCTGTCCAAAAAAATCTCCTCATGACAATCTTAATCCTCGTGCACACACCTACAGTCAGCCACCTCATGGAGCAAAAGAAGATAGGTATGGCCAATAGAACATGCTTCAGAAGCATCATCTTCCTGCTCTCGATAGCACCGACGCCTTCCGCCCCGCCAATCTCCCCTCTAACATGTCCAACAAAGCCTTCCAATCACCATTATTTGGTTTCCCTGCCATCAATGGGAGTCACAGGTATGTAATTGGCAACCCGGCTATTGGGCAACCCAAAATCATTGTCACCCTCCTGCACCTACAACTCAGATAAACTAAAAGGAACCACCACTGATTTAATTTTATTGATTTGAAGGCTTGATAAGTCCCTAAAAATATCAATAATGAGTGACACCCGACGCATCTTCTCATCCTCGGCCCCATGAGCATCAAAGTGTCATCCGCATACTGTAAAAGCGAAATGGATATCTCCTCCGCATACCCACCACACCACCCTTCTCATATCTGTTGCACAGTCACCCACCTGTTGCATGTCAGCTGGTATAATCTTGGGAAGCGCATGCCCAAGATCCCCTTGCCAGTCCATTCATCCATCTAGAATCGGAAAGTAGGTCCATTCCCCATAATCTGTTTCAATCATGGCCTCAAATTTCAACAAAATTCGATCGAATTTCTGTCGAATATCGATATCGTGTTGAAATCGAAATTGACGAAATGGTCAAAATGATCGGAATATGGGGGGCCCAGTACAAAAAATGGTCAAAATGACAGAAATTTTAGCCGAATTTCGATCGAAATTCCATTAGGGTCGGTCACCGTAATGGTTACCGAAACCAACATTAAGGGCCTTGGTTTCAACTTCACGGCCAGCTTTGGTATCACCTCGGTGATCCCCTTCCACAAAGGTGAAGGTAAACAGCTCGGAACTGCCGTCAAGGACAGGGACACCCCATAAATCTTCCTCATCAACCTGCATACCAATTACCAAATCCTCAGATTTTCCCCATATACGAACCACCCATTTCGCCATGACGGCCTTGTTCGTTTCGCTCACATGAAAAACCCCAGACAAACCTTTTTCTTCAATGATGTCACCTTGCCTACGATTGAGCAACACAACATGGGAAGCCATCGTCACACATCGCTTGATCCATGCAATCCCCTGCTCTAGGAATCCCTTTTTATCTAAAGAGACCCACAAGAATTTCAATCAACGATGTCATAAGTCTTGAAAAATCAACTTCCACAACACTCCTTTCACCTCATTTCGCTTCCAATCTGTTGCCATCTCAGATGCCTACACCAAACCATCTTCCCTTGTTGTGACACCCCGGGATCCGGATTACCTGTTTACACAACATTTGCAGTACCACATTCACAATTGATCGTATTAGGTTACAAAAGTTGAGGAAAATTTTTCGCGATTGAATGACATTCACAATTTAATAATTCACTATAGAAGAACAAGTGTCACCAAGAGATGTTTGAGCCGTCAGAAGAGATATGCAAATCATCAGAGAAAAGATTTGGAGTTTCAGGTAATCCGATCATCTTCTCTTAATCTATTTTCAAATATGACTTATCAATATTCAACTTAATCTTTCATAGTGATGAAATTTCTGTAAATGCAGGTGGGAGATTGGGTGTTCATGATTGTCTCCCATGAAGAGAGATCAGAAATTTAGTGTTCGTGGCAAGTTGGCGCTACAATATGTTGGACCATTTGAGATTATTGCTCATGTAGGGAAAGTGGTCTATTGAATAGTCCTTCCTCCATACCTATCAACCATTCATGATGTCTTCCGCATATCCAACATGAGGAATTACGTGCACATCCTTCGACACGTCATCAGCTACGAGAATCTTGATTTGGAGCTTAACTTGACATACGAGGAGAGGCCAATGCAGATACTTGACAGTGTTGTAAAGAAGCTTCACAACAAAGAGATTCTTTGGATTCCCTAATGTTTCTCGAGTGGGTATCTTCCTTTGGATTCTTAGGCGTGGAAGGCTCCTTACTCGTGATCGCTGTGCCTTGTTGTTCCCTAATGTTTCTCGAGTGTGCGGCCAATGTGGGTCGGAGGAGGAATCTGCCGGTCATCCTTTCCTTCTCTGCGACCGTGTTCATGCCATTTGGGGCGACGTGGGGTGGCTGAATCTGGACAGTATTGTTTCGTTCTTTGAGAGCTTGTCTAACGCCGGGAATCGATCGCGGGTTGACAGGTTGGTCCCCATTGCGCGCCTTTGGAGTATATGGTTGGGAAGAAACGCGTCTTTATTTTCGCATCAGAGGTTCTATTTGGAGAATATTTGTATCACAGCATCTCGTTTTTGTATTGATTGGTCGGCCTTGTAGCATTTTGCGGGTGCGGGGATGTTTACATCCTCCTTTTTGTTTTGCTTCTCCTCTTCCGCTTTATACTCTTCCGCTCTGTAAGTACTCATCTCTTTCCGTTTAATATATTGGGGCGAACACCGCTGAGTGTCTCCCCCTTTTTTGAGCGTAAAAAAAAAGAGATTCCCTTAGTCAAGGTGCTATGGCACCGGCATAGTGTCAAAGAGGCGACATAGGGGACTGAAGCAGATATGCAGACACGATACCTGCAGCTCTTTTCAGGTAATCGTCAAAACAAGCCCATTTAATTATATACATGTTGTAAGAACATGACTTGTTTTTCCCTTGAGGTTTTTACAGGTTGAAAATCCCTTGAGGTTTTTATGGCAAGATGAAACTCAGATGAAATACATATGGTTCGTTTGGTTACCAGGTTACCCCAAGGTAAATACGATTTACCCCCTGCATTCCTAGGTCATTCTTGGATTGGAATTCCATCACAAATCAATGCGACATAACATCACATTCCTTATTGCAACCCTCTACTAACCCTCATAACCATCCAAACAGCTACTATTCACAGGAGGTTACCCCAACCCAGTAACCAAACGAGACCATAGAGACACTGACCCGTCTCGAGGACGAGATTCCCATTGAGGTTTTTATATTTGTGATATCAATATCTAGATCTGAATCATCCGAATCTGAAGCTGAACCCGACCTGATTATAGTTCATATGATTTGATAAAACTATCGATCAATATTAGATGATCCGAATCAAATCTAGAGATCAATTAAAATTCGTTTGGGATCAATCGATTAAAAATTGATCGCATCATAATGATTAGTGCAAATGTCACTTTCTTCGAGTCTCTTCCATGCTACTCCAGGTGTGGTACCCATGTGCACCCCCCATCATCCTCCACTACTCCTCTTCATGTTCCCCTTCCACATAATGATTTTTACAGGACTACCACTCAACACGGATACACCCCTTCTGAGTTGTCGCCATCTCCTTAGGTATGTCCTTCGATTGAGTCCATTGCCTCAAATTTCAATAAAATTCGGTCGAATTTCTGTTGAATATCGATATCTTGTCAAAATCGAAAATTTGACCGAAATGACCGAAATATGGGGGCCCTCATACAAAAAATGACCGAAATGTTGATCGAATTTCGATGGAATTCTACCAAAATTCTGTTTCGGTTGGTTACCAAAATGGTGACCGAAACCGATATTTAGGGCCTTGATTGAGTTTTTACAGACTGATAGCCATGTTATTTCCTTGGATACATACACATGTACTATCATCAGCTCCGTAAATGCTGAAGTTGATCAGCCAATTGCTTTAAGGGTACAAGACAATGCCCTCAGTATAGCATTAAGCATCCAATCTCTACTACAGTATCCTTCTCCGAACTTAGCTACTCTTACAAATAGTTTGTAGAAGCAATCTTTGATACATTTATCCCTCGCAATGTTTCAAATTTCATGAAATTTCGGGGAAATTTCAATTCCGGCACCCTACCGAAATCGAAATCGAAATATCGATATATACCCTTCCTTCACAAATCTAGGGCGATTTTAGCCGAAATTGGTGAAATTTTGTCGAAATTTCGATGAAATCTCAAAATTGTTTCGTATTTTCAACATCTCAAAATGAAATCAAAATCGAGATTTAGAACCTTGATCCCTCATACGCATATTGAGACACTTTGAGATTCTCAATGGCGCATGGCAATGGAGGAGAAAATAGTTGCATAGCTCTCACGCAAAACCTGGGCACTTATGGAGCCACTAGCAACGCCAGGATAGTAGGGTTAAAATGGGATTTCATAGTGAAATACAATCCTGATGGCTCCGTTTCTCGTTACAATGCACGTCTTGTTGCAAAAGGGGTTCATCTAGACCTATGGTGTTGATTTCTTTGACACTTTCTCTCTGGTAGCTAACCTATCCATTGAACATCTTTTATTGGCAGCCGCAATACAACTTGGTTGGTCGTACACCGGTTTGACATAAAGAACTCCTTCTTGTATGGCGGCCTTCAGGAAGCAATTTACATGTTGCAACCTCCAGGCCTTGAGGTTGAAGGGGAGTGCCAGAAGGTATGACTTTTGGGCAAGGCCATTTATGACTTCAAACAGAGCCCTCACACATGGTCTCAGGAATTACAGAAGTACTAAGGAATCTGGATCTCATCAGATCCTCGGTAGACCGTTCTTTATTCACAAGAAAGAATGGAAAAGGGACAATGGCAATGCTTGTCGATGTGGATGATATCATCCTCACAAGAGATGACTCGGTCGGTGTTTGGAGGTTAAGAAACAGCTAGCAGAACTATTTCTGATCAAAGACTTGAGGCCAATATGATGCTTTACAGGGATTGAAATTGCTAGGTCCAAGCAAGGATTAGCCATATCACAACAAAAGTATGCTACTGATTTGCTTCAGGAAACAAGGATGCTAAGATACAAGCTCGCACAAATCTCTATGGATCTTAAGGGACACAACTACGAGTCAGGAGAGATTGAAGACATTGATCGATACAAACATCTAGTGGGTAAATTACTCTATCTACCATTACTCGACCAACATATCCCTAGCAATTTGAAAGCTAAGCTAGTTTATGGACTCTCCCACCACAGCTCACTTTGATGTATGCATGATGGTCCTAAGGTATATCAAGTCTTCTCCTAGGAAAGGCTTACTCTTTGTCAAAGGCATCAACCTTTATCTTATGGCATATTCAGATGCAAACTATAGAGGATGCATGATAGACAGAAAATCCATTACAGATTTATGCACCTACTTAGCATGAAACCTAGTCACCTAGAGAAGCAAGAAACAAGCAGTGGTGTCATGCTCAAGTATCGAGAGTAAATATAGAGCCATAGCTCAGATTACTTCAGAATTGGTATGCATTTGATTTGTATACGTAGATCTTTATATCACTCTCAGTAATACCATGGAACTCAGATAGGATCGTGCGACTATGTATATAGCCAACAACACAATATTCCACGAGCGCACCAAACATGTTGAAGTTGGATGCCACTACACTCGAGATCTCATACAGAGAGGGTTGCTTTATACTCACAGTGTACCATATATAGAACAAACTACAATCATAATCGCCAAGCCACTCATATGCACACAATTCGAGAAATGTTGCAAGAAACTGAGCATAAACGATATATATGCTCCAGTTTGAGGGGGGTATTGAGAGTAGACTTGTAACCTTGATTCTACGGATATTCCAAACGACTCACTTATCAGGAGTCTTCCTCTTGTAACCCCAACCCTAGGACTCCATATATATAAGGAGCCCTATGGTCATCTCTCTCAGTAAGAAATATTAACTACAATATTTAACTCAGCACGTGTAGATACCGACTATGCAAGATGCCCTAAGGAAAAGAAATATATCTCTGGCTTTGTGATTTTCATAGGGAACTCTTTAGTCCCGTGGAAAATCAAGAGGCAACTCATGGTTGCAAGATCTACTGTCGAGTCTGAGTACAAAGCTATGATGCAGGGAAGCACTAAGATGATGTGGGTTAGATCAATTTCTACAGACTTAGCTGTTGACATATCTCGTCCCATGTAGTTGCAATGAGATAACCAAACTGCTCTTTTCATTGCCAACAATCTAGCTTTCCATGAGAGAATCAAACACATTGAGGTAGATTGTCATTATACATGAGATATGATTGAAAAAGGGTTTTATCTCCACTTTCCACGTTAGTAAGGGAATCAAACAGATATGTTCATCAAAGCTCTACCCAGAGGGCCATTCTAGATGTATCGTTCGAAACTGAGCATGATCAACATATGTATCGTACTATTTCTTATGTATTTCAATTTATTTTATCTCCATTATGTAATTTGCCCTCTAACTCAACCATGGCTAGTCCCATCCAGATTAATTGAGGAGGGTTTTGTGGAAGGAAAAGAAAAAAATTATATTCTGTCTAACCATCGAGCTCTCTTATATAGGAGAAAAGATCTAAGGGTAAATTACATAAACAGGACAATAGAAATAGACAATATAGAGAAAGGACAAAATAACAAAAATATCTTAACACTCCCCCTCAAGCTGGAGCATATATATCTATCATGCTCAGCTTGTAACAACAATGATGAAAAGGACTTCTAGCGAGAGCTTTTGTGAACATGTCAGCAATATGATCTCCTAGCACTACATAAGATGTTGAGATAAGCCCCTTTTGGATCAAATCACGAGTGTAATGACAGTCTACCTCAATGTGCTTTGTCCTTTCATGGAATGCTGGATTATTAGCTATGAACAAGGCCTTTGATTGTTGCATTTGAAATGCATAGGAAGAGGCACTTCAATCGTTAAATCGGTCAAGACAGATTTGACCCACATCATCTCCGTACTACCTTGGGCCATTGTCCTATATTCTGATTCCGCACTACATCGAGCAACAACAGTTTGTTTCTTATTCTTCCATGAGACCAATGAACTGCCAACAAACACAATGAAGCCTGAAGTAAACTTCTCGTCCTTAGGACACCCAACATAATCTGCATTAGAATACTTTGTAACTGAGAAAAACGTATCTCTTCTAAACAGAAGCCCTGCACATGGAGGTGACTTCAGATATCTCAAGATCATGAATATTGCATCCACGTGTGCCTGCTTACGTTGCTCCATGAATTGACTCACTCTACTTACGGCGAAAGATATATCAGGTATGATAATAGAAACTGTAGAGATATAACTTATGTTATTTGTACTGTTTCTTATTTTCTATATTCTTATGAACTCTTGATGTAATTTACCCATAGGCTACTCTCCTATATAAGAGAGCCTAGGGTTTATGGAATAAACAACTTTTTCGATTTTCCCAGCATGGTATCAGAGCGGCGGTCCTAGACCGGAGCTCATGTACCTTACCCCTAACCCCACCGCAGGCCTCCTTCACGTGTCGCCTCCTCCGCATGCCACCTCCTCCACGGGCCATCTTCGCGCAAAAACCCCTTCTCCCTTTCCGCCTCCTCTGTGAGCCAGCACCCCCTGTGCGCGTGCTTCCCCTGTGCGACCCCTGTGCGCACACCTCCGTGCGTCGTCCCCTTTCTGTGCGCGGGGCCTCCTGTGTGGAGCCATCATCATCTAAGCTCTCGTATTGCCTAGGCCATCACCCTTTAGGCCCTCTCGTGCCGGGACCGTTACATCGGTTCTAGCCGAACCTTCTTCCTTATGGGTTTGGTTGCTTGAGTCTACACATGCAACCCAACCCGTGAATGTCTATGTAGACAATCATATCTCTAATCTACAACCCTAGTCTTATTTTATCATCATGTCAGAAAGCAAGGCAGATATTCCATATACAGGTGCCTTCAAAGGTCCTGCGCCTATTGTGAAGATGGACGGGTCAAATTATGAACGGTGGGCAATGCAGTTCATTAGTATGATGAAGTCGACCGGTAAGAAGCACATTCTTACTGAGGAAGAGCATGCTGAGAAGACTGGGGTTAACGCCTCATGGGAGGCGGATGATGCATATGCTAAGGTTTGGCTATCAGGAAACATTAGCAATTGAGATTGCTAATGATATTTGTTGGGAAAAACGAATGACTTGTTTATTCCATGAACCCTAGGCTCTCTTATATAGGAGAGTAGCCTATGGGTAAATTACATAAAGCATACTATGAAGAAAAACAAAATAGAAAAGAGTACAGATACTATTATTATTATATGCGTTAACACTCCCCCTCAAGATGGAGCATAGATATCAATCATGCTCAGCTTGGACGCACACTTCTGAAATGGACCTCTTAGCAATGCCTTGGTGAATATGTCTGCCGTCTGATTCTCTGAGGTAACACGAGATGTAGCAATGAACCCTTTTTGAATCATATCACGTATGAAGTGACAATCCACCTCAATATGCTTGGTCCGCTCATGGAATGCTGGGTTGTTTGCAATAAACAAGGCAGCCTGATTATCACATTCCAAGTTCATAGGAAGTGGTACATCTAAACATAGATCTGTAAGCACAGCCTTCACCCACATCATCTTTGTAGTAGCCTGGGCCATAGCCCTATATTCGGATTCAGCACTAGATCTAGCTACCACCGTTTGTTTCTTACTTCTCCATGAGACTAGGGCATCTCCAACATAGACAGCATACCCTGAGGTGGACTTCCTATCCTTGGGACATCCTGCATAGTCTGCATCTGCACATGCTGAGATAGAGATCCCCTTTCCTTTCTTGAATAGCAGACCTGCACCTGGAGAAGATTTGAGATATCTAAGTATCATATGTATTGCATCCATATGCACCTGGCGTGGTTGCTCCATGAACTGGCTCACACGGCTCACTGCAAATAATATATCTGGTCTAGTGATCGTGACATACAACAGTTTGCCTACCAGTTCTCTGTATCTTATCCTGTCCACCTCCTCTGTGTTATCTTCATAAAGCTTCATGTTGGGATCCATTGGTGTCGTAGCAGGTCGACACTCAAGCATACCTGTTTCACTCAACAGATCTGTAACATATTTCCTTTGTGACATGACTAGCCCATATGAATTTCTAGCAAATTCAAGCCTCAGAAAGTATCTAAGGACTCCAAGATCCTTAGTGACAAATTCACTACCCAGCATTTCTTTCGCCTGCCTTATGCCCTGCTCATCATCTCCTGTAATCAAGATGTCATCAACATACACCATAATGACAATGATACCTCTCGCGGTTTTCTGTACAAACAAGGAATGATCAGCATTGGAGCGTTTGTATCCTTGTTTCTCGAAGAGATCCGAGAGCTTTTGAAACCATGCTCTGGGACTCTGTTTAAGGCCATAGATAGCCTTATGCAACCTGCATACCTTGGAGCACTCCCCCTCAACAGCAAAACCAGGTGGCTGTTGCATATACACCTCTTCCTGCAAATCTCCATATAGGAATGCATTATTCACGTCCAACTGATGGAGCGGACAGTCTCGAGCAACTGCAACTGACAACAAGATCCTTAGAGTGGAATGACGTGCCACAGGCGAGAATGTGTCAAGGTAATCCACCCCATATGTTTGTGTGAAGCCACGTGCCACCAGACGCGCCTTGTACCTGTCAATAGAGCCATCTGCATTTTGCTTCACTGTGAACACCCACTTGCAGCTCACTGAGTTCACATCTGGAGGTATAGAAACCAAAGTCCAAGTTCCTCTGGACTGAAGTGCTGCCATTTCTTCTTTCATTGCTAGCCGCCATCTACTATCCTGCAGAGCCTCATGATGATTCCGTGGAATCTCTACAGCTGAGAGTGCCATAGCAAACGACTTGAAATCTCCAGATAGCCGCTCAAAAGATACAGAGGCTGATAATGGATATTTGGCACAACTCCTCGTCGACTTCCATAAAGCAATGGGAATATCGAAATCAGTTTTAGGCTCATCTGGCTCCTGCACCACATCCTACTCAGAAATATCGTCAGATCCATCAACATTAATATTCTCATTACATACCATAGGCGAGCTAGTGGACGAGTCATGATCATGAGCTAGTGGAGGAGGCCTGCGGGTATAATGGAACGGGAACGGTGAGATAGGCTGCTGTGGTGGTGGTGGTGGTGGTGGTGTTGTTGATGATGGCATCTGAGGTGGTGGTGGTGGCATGTATATGGCATCATGTGGTAATAGGTGGAATCTGCTTGTCTCCTGATGCTGAAAAATACATAACAGATTCAAAGAATGTAACATCTGCACTGATCATATACCGCCGACGCAGAGGATCAAAGCACTTGTACCCCTTTTGAGTTCTGGAGTACCCAACAAAGACACACTTGACAACCCTAGGAGAGAGCTTGTCAGTACTCGGCGTCAACTGATGGACAAACGCAACCGACCCAAACACACGAGGAGTGAGAGTGAACAAATCCTTGTCAGGATGAATAAGTGAGAACGGAATCTGATCATTCAAGACAGACGAAGGCATGCGGTTGATTAGGTAACATGCAGTAAGAACTGCATCACCCCAGTAGGAATAGGGAGCATGACTCTGTATAAGTAGTGATCTAGTGACATCAAGAAGGTGACGGTGTTTTCTTTCAGCAATCCCATTCTGTTGAGATGTATGAGGACAAGATATTTGGTGAATAATTCCTTTTGAGGAGTAGTAATTGGCAAGAATATTAGTGCACAACTCTAAAGCATTGTCACTTCTCACACGTTTCACAGATGTAGAAAAAAACATTTTGTGTTTCATTCAGAAAATGGATAATGATATTTCCTGCTTCAGATTTATTTTTCATCAGAAATACCCATGACACTCTAGAAAAATCATCCACAAAAACTATATAAAATCCGTGTCCCTGATGATCGGGTACACGACTCGGACCCCAGACATCAATATGAAATAACTCAAACTAGGAGGTACTACTCCGACCTTGACGACTGGGAAAGGACGACCTGTGATGCTTTCCCAACTGACATGCCTCACACTGAATAGATGTATGAGGAAGACCATAAGGTAAAACTTGACGCAACTTCTGAAGCGGTAAATGACCAAAACGCAGATGCCATAATAAGGTTGTTACTTGTCCAGAAGAGGATGAGGATCCAGCAAAAGGAGTCTGATTCAGGCGATATAGGCCTCCTTGCTCATAGCCACGACCAATCACATTGCCCGTATGGATGTCCTGAAAAATCAAAGAAGATGGATCAAAAATTGCCCGACAATGGAGATCCTTTGTAATTTGGCTAATTGACAATAAATTCATTGAGAAATCAGGTACATGTAGCACATTCTTGAGCTGCATAGAGGATGTCAATCTAGCCTCCCCCTGACCAGTGATGGGGGAATGAGTGCCATTGGCAATCACGACTGTCCGACCTGGAGGGATATGAGTGTATCCTGAAAGCAGACTCTGGTCGCCACATAGATGATGTGTAGCGCCCGAGTCCATAATCCATGGTAAAGTATCTGATCTACTACTGTGGAATGCAAGTATACTACCTGAAGCACGCAGAGGCAGAAGCGGCAGCATCAGAATGACTCTCTGTAGTCGGCGCTGGACTAGATGGTGGAATAATGCCCCTCAGACGGGCAACTAGATCCTCGAATCGTTGATCCAGAGTAGCAGCAGACGGGGGCTCTATCTGCTCAGCAGCTCGTGCAGATGCAGGAAATCCATGCTTCGAGTAGCATGTGTCTTCATTGTGTCCTACTCGATGACAGTAGGTACATGTTGGTCTAGTGCGGCCACCTCTTCCACGAGGTCCACGTCCGCGGCTAGGGTGATGGAACCCACGACCTCTGTTGACTGCCATGGCTGAAGAGTTCTGACTTGCAGCTGTGGAAGGAACTGTGATCCGACTCAATCTATGAAACGCTTCCTCCATGGGAGGAATAGTAGAGTCTGCCAGAATCTGTGATCGTGCTGCCTCATACTCAGGATCAAGTGCAGCCAGGAACACTCCCACCATCGTCGCATTTACGGTATGTCTTCTGCTGTTCTGGCGTAGCTGTGAGAGGCATGAAGCTGTAAAGCTTCTCGAACATCCCTCTTAGTGATGTATAGAGGGAATGTAAAGGACGACCATTCTGCTTTATTGTGAATATGTCATGCTGAAGTTGCAGAATCTTCGTCTCGTTCTTGGCCTGGGAGTATGTAGCCGCCAGAATGTCCCACATATCCTTGGCTGTGGGCTGGTGTAGAATGTCATTGGCAATTTCAATAGCCAATGTACCAGATAGCCAGACTTTGGCATATGCATCATCAGCCTCCCAAGAGGCATTGACTCCAGTCTTCTCTACAGGCTCCGGTTCGGTAAGAATGTGCTTCTTACCTGTTGACTTCATCATACTCATGAACTGCATAGCCCACAGTTCATAGTTTGCACCGTCCATCTTGACAATAGGCGCTGGACCACGAAATGCGCTAATAGATGGAATATCTGCCTTGCTCTCTGACATACTGGATACTGAAGACTGGTGCACTTGACAAAATATGTGATTTGTCTACAATGACATAGATGGAATTAGTTGCATGTGTAGACCTCAAGCAACTAACCCCATGTAGATCAAGACGTGTGTGTGCCCTAGGGCTTAGGGCTTAGCACACGTACACGCGTGCAAGAGGCACGCGCACACGCAACTGGAAATACACAGAGATATGCACGAGAATGTGCCCAGGCGCAGAAGATGAACTGACAGTGCACAGCACTCGCGCAGGAAGGCGCACGGGCGGCGCTAGGTGCTGTGGCGCGCGATCGCGCAGAGGAGCAGCACCTGCGCTATCGCGTGCACCTGCAGGCAGGAAGGAGCAGCACTGGCATAGGAAGGAGGCACCGTGCAGGCGCTACTCTATCGCACAGTAGCGCACAACGCGTAGAGCTCCAGCGAGCACGAGCGCACACTCGCGCACAGCGCGCAGAGGCGCAACGCAAGAGCAGCGGTGCTGGAGAGAGGAGCGGAGAGCAGCGGCGCTGGAGAGATGAGATCTCCTTCGGCGCCGATGAGATGGAGAGAGAAGAAGAGGCCGGCGGATGGGGTGGGCTAGGGTTAGGGTTTCGAGAACTCCAGTCTAGGACCGTCGCTCTGATACCATGTTGGGAAAAACGAATGACTTGTTTATTCCATGAACCCTAGGCTCTCTTATATAGGAGAGTAGCCTATGGGTAAATTACATAAAGCATACTATGAAGAAAAACAAAATAGAAAAGAGTATAGATACTATTATTATTATATGCGTTAACAATATTCTCCATCAGCCCACTGCAAAAGCAATGTGGGATATTCTGGCTGCTACCTATTCACAGGCAAAGAATGAGACAAAGATTTTGCAACTCCAGCATGGCATCTTCACAATCAAACAGAATGAATGGCCTCTATTCTCATTATACACGTCTTTACGTGGAATGTTTGAGAAGCTCTATAGCTTCATGCCTCTCACAGACACTCCTGAGCAGCAGAAGACCAACAGGAATGCCACTATGGTGGGTGTATTCCTAACAACCCTTGATCCAGAGTACGAAGCAACACATTCCCAGATCTTGACAGATTCCACTATTCTTCCAATGGAGGAAGCCTTTCACAGACTGAGCCAGATTACTGTTCCTTCATCTACTGCCAATCAGACCGCCTAAGCTATGGAAACAACTCGAGGTCGTATGGGTCATCATCAGTTTCGTAGTCGTGGACCTCGAGGTAGAGGGAGTCGTGTTCGACAATCATGCACTTTCTGCCATCGTTCTGGACATACAGAGGACACATGCTATTTTAAACATGGATTTCCTGCTTCTGCACGGGTAGTTGAACAGATTGAACCTACATCTTCTTCTTCTTTGGATCAGCGATTTGATGATCTTGTAGCTCGTTTGAGGGGTACTATCCCTCCATCCGGTCCGGTTACATCAGCGCCAGCCCCTGAGAGTCATTCTGATGTTGCTGCCTCTGCCTCTGCATCCACTAGTGGATCTGATATCTTAGAGTGGATTATGGACTCTGGTGCCACACACCATTTGTGTGGTGATCAAGGTTTACTTACAACCTACCGACAGGTTCCTCCACGATGCACTGTGGTTATTGCTAATGGGACGCACTCCCCGATTACTGGTCGGAGGGGGGGGATTAGCCTGACACCATCTATACACCTAAAGAATGTGCTACGCACACCTGATTTTTCTATGAATTCGTTATCCATTAGCCAACTTACAAAGGATTTACATTGTCGAGCAATTTTTGATCCATCTTCTCTCATTTTTCAGGACATCCTTACGGGCAAGTGATTGGGTATGGCCATGAGCAGAGTGGACTATAACGCCTCAGTCGGACTCCTTATGCCGGAATCTCCTCTCTCCCTGCTGGACCTATCTCTCCATTCATGTGGTGCTTGTGCTTCGGTCATCTACCGCTTCACAAACTGTGTCGTGTTTTACCCCACGTTTCGCCCCACACGTCCATTCAATACGAGGCTTGTCAGTTGGGAAAGCATCATCGGTCTACCTTTCCCAGTTGTCAGAGTCGGTCGTGTTGCTGATCATCAGGGACACAGGTTTTATATTGTCATTGTATATGATTTTTCTCATCTATCTTGGATCTTTTTATTAAAGAATAAATCTGAAGCTGGGAATATTATCATAAATTTCATAAATGAAGTTCGTAATGTCTTTTCTGTGTCTGTGAAAATTGTAAGTGATAATGCCTCAAAATTTTTGTACTCATACTCTCTCATTTTTTTTCAACCCAAGGAATTATCCACCAAACATCATGTGCCTATACTTCCCAACAAAATGGAGTTGCAGAAAGGAAACATCGTCATTTGCTTGATGTCACCAGGATGATTCTCATACAGAGTCGTGCTCCTCATTCTTTCTGGGACAATGCTGTTCTAACGACATGTTATCTCATTAATCGCATGCTCTCGTCTGTCTTAGGTGAGAGGAATCTTTTTTCCTTGGTTTTTCCTGAAAAGGAATTGTTCTCACTTACCCCACATGTGTTTGGCTTAGTTTCCTTTGTCCACTAGTTGTCTCCAAGTATTGACAAGCTCTCTCCTAGAGTTGTCAAGTGCATTTTCGTTGGGCACTCCAGGACACAAAAAGGCTACATGTGTTATGATCTGTTGCGCAGGAAATATCTAGTTAGTGCCGATGTCACCTTTTTTGAATATGTTATGTACTTCTCTCCCACAGGTGATCGGTTGGTGTCCTCGGACACTGATGAAGCCATATACATGACACCACCACCACCACCTCCACCTACATTTGCACCACCACCACTATCTACATCACATGCACCTCCTGTTACAGTTCCTGTTCCACCGTTGCCACTCCACTATACCCATCGGCTTGCTTCTGCTCATGGTCACTGGTCATCATCTAGCTTACATGAGGTATGTGTTCTGAGAATGTAATTTCTAATGATGGATCTAATGAGTTACCTGAGCAGGTTGTATTACAGAGGACAGGTAATGATGCCAGTGATTTGGATCTACCTATTGCTCTTCAGAAACAGAAACGTAGCTGCATGTCATATCCTATAGCATCCACGATTTCTTTTGATCGTCTATCTGGTGAATTCAGAGTTTTGCTATCGCACTCTCTGTTGTGGATATTCCACGGAATTACCTGGGTGTATTGAAGGACAGTCGATGGCGTTTAGCTATGGAAGAAGAGATGGTCGCTCTTCAGTCGAGAGGTACCTGGAGCCTTATCCCTGCATCTACTGGCGTGTCTACCGTGAGCTGTAAGTGGGTGTTTACAGTTAAGCAGAATGCAGATGGCAACATTGACAGATACAAGGCACGCCTGGTTGCCCGTGGGTTTACACAGACCTATGGGGTGGATTATCTTGACACGTTCTCACCTTTTACTTGCTATTCCACCTTACATATTCTTCTCTCTGTTGCGGTGATTAGAGATTGGTCATTGTTTCAATTAGATGTTAAGAATGCTTTTCTATATGGTGATTTGCAGGAGGAAGTCTACATGCAACAACCACCTGGTTTTGCTGTTGGGGGGGGGGGTATTCGAAGGTGTGTAGACTTCATAAGGCCATCTATGGCCTTAAGCATAGCCCTAGAGCTTGATTCCAGAAGCTCTCAGACTTGTTTGAAAGACATGGGTATAAACATTCTAATGCAGATCATTTTTTGTTTATACAGAAAACATCCAGAGGTATGATTGCAATTATGGTATATGTAGATGATATCCTGATTACAGGTGACGATGTACAAGGAATTCAGAGGGCTAAAGAAATGTTGGATCGTGAATTTGTCACCAAGGACCTTGGAGTCCTTAGAATTCCAGTCTCGCCAGAAATTCACATGGACTTGTGATGACCCAGAAGAAATATGTCACTGACTTGCTGAGTGAAACATGAATGCTTGGATGTCGACCAACCACTACACCTATGGATCCAAGCATGAAATTATATGATGATGACACTGATGAGGTGGATATGAGAAGATACAGAGAACTGGTGGGAAAACTTCTTTATGTTACCATTACTAGACCCGATATTTCTTTTGTTGTTAGTCAGGTGAGCAAGTTCATAGAGCAGTCATGTCAGGTACATATGGATGCCATATATATGATGCTCAAGTACCTTAAATCATCTCCAGGTGCAGGTCTATAGTTCAAGAAAGACAAGGAGATCGCTATCTCAGCTTGCTTAGACGCAGACTATGCAGGCTGTCCTAAGGATAGGAAGTCTACCACTGGGTTTGTTGTATATGTTGGAAACTCTCTTGTCTCATGGAAAAGAAAGAAGCAGATTGTTGTAGCCAGATCCGGTGCGGAGTCTGAATATAGGGCTATAGCCTAGGTTAGTACATAAATGATGTGGGTGAAAGCCGTTCTTATAGATATATAAATAGAAGTCCCACTTCTTATGGCTCTGGAATGTGACAATCAAGCTGCTATATTTATTGCTAATAATCCAGCATTCCATGAACGAACCAAGCACATTGAGGTTGATTGTCACTATATATGAGATATGATTCGGAAGGATTTTATTTCAACATCTCATGTTAGCTCAGGGGACCAGACTATAGATATCTTTACCAAGGCGTTACTTAGAGGACCTTTCCAGAAGTGCTCGTCCAAGCTGAGCATGATCGATATCTATGCTCCATCTTGAGGGGTAGTGTAGAGATATAACTTATGTTATCTGTATTGTTTCTTATTTTCTATATTCTTATGAACTCTTGATGTAATTTACCCATAGGTTACTCTCCTATATAAGAGAGCCTAGAGTTTATGGAATAAACAACTTTTTCGATTTTCCCAACGATAACATATAACAATTTTCCTACCAGCTCTCTGTATCGTCCCTTGTCCACCTCCTCAGATTCATCATCATGGAGCTTCACATTAGGATCTATCGGAGTAGTAGCTGGTCTACATCCTGTCATACCAGTCTCAAATAGAAGATCAGTAACATACTTCCTTTGTGTCATAACCATACCCTACTGATTTCGTGCAAACTCCAGGCCAAGGAAGTAACGAAGTGTGCCAAGGTCCTTGGTAACAAACTGTTGTCCAAGGAAATCCTTAGCTGCTTGTATGCTCTGTTCATCGCTGCCAGTGATAACAATGCCATAAACATAAACCAAAATGCCTACAATACCTCTCTGGTTTCTCTTTACAAAGAGAGTATGATCTGCAGTAGATCTGACAAACCCCTTCTGTTGAATCAATTATGAGAGCTTCAGAAACCAAGCCCTCAGACTCTACTTAAGGCCATATATAGCCTTATCAAGATGATACACTGTTGACGCATATAGAATAACTGTACCTCTTCGTTATTTTATTTTTCTGTTGTCCTCTTTATGTAATTTACCCATAGGCTACTCTCCTATATAAGAGAGCCTAGGTCTTATGGAATAGAACAAGTCATTTGTTTTTTCCCAACATGGTATCAGAGCGACGGTCCTAGACTGGAGTTCTCGAAACCCTAACCCTAGCCCCACCCCACCCGCCGGCCTCTCTCTCTCTCCTCTCTCTCTACTCGGCGCCGCCCACCTCCGATCTCCTGCGGCGGTCTTCTTCTCCAATCGCGGCGGTGCTCCAGCCCTAGCGCATCGCCTGTGCGCATCTGTGCACGCGTGTGCGCACTCCAGCCCTAGCGCCTGTGCGCATCTGTGCGCATCTCTGCGCATCTGTGCGCGAGACCTGCGCATCATCTGTGCGCATCGCATCAGCGCACCGCATAGCGCATCGCGTGCGCATGCCCATCTGTGCGTCTCTTCGCCCCAGTTGCACACGCGAGTAGCGTGTTCTTGCCGCCCCTGCGCGTGAACTCTGTGCGCCAGCCCACAGTTTGCGTGCGTCGTTGTGATTGATTGCGCATGTCAAGACCGTAGCGGCACATATTCATGGGGATAATTGCTTGACGTCTACACATGCAACTAATCCCGTCTATGTCATTGTAGACAAAGATTATCTTCTGTCAATCGCTCCAGTCTTCCGTCTCCAGTATGTCAGAAAGCAAGGCAGATATCCCGTCTATTGGCGCATTTCGTGGTCCAGCGCCCATTGTCAAGATGGATGGTACGAACTATGAACTGTGGGCAATGCAGTTCATGAGTATGATGAAGTCTACAGGTAAGAAGCACATTCTTACCGAACCTGAGCCTGAAGAGAAGACTGGAGTCCATGCCTCATGGGAGGTCGATGATGCATGTTGACGTATATTGAATAACTGTGTCTCTTTGTTATTTCATTTTCTTGTTATTCTCTTTATGTAATTTACCCGTAGGCTACTCTCCTATATAAGAGAGCCTAGGGCTATGGAATAGATTACCTCATTCTCTTTTCCCAACATGGTATCAGAGCGACGGTCCTAGACCGGAGTTCTCGAAACCCTAACCCTAACACCCCACCCGCCGGCCTTCTTCTCTCTCTCTCTCTCTCGATCGGCGTGTCACCAACGTCGCCGCCTCTGCAGCGCACGCAGCCCCTGCGCAGCCCCTGCACAGCCCTAGCGTACCGCACGCACAGCCCTAGCGTGCCGCACGCGCAGCCCTAGCGTGCCGCACGCGCAGCCCTAGCGTGCCGCACGCGCAGCCCTAGCGTGCCGCACGCGCAGCACCTGCGTGCACAGCCCCTTGCGCATCCTTGCGCGCTGTGCACAGTCCCTGCGCGCACCAGCCGTGCGCTGAGCGCAGCCCCTGCGCACCTCAGCCGTGCGTCGACTTTGCCTCCCAGCGCATCTCTTGTGCGGCCTGTGCGCAACTTCTGCGTGCGTGTAGGTCTTAGCACAAACATCTTCATGGGGATAGTTGCTTGAAGTCTACACATGCAACTACCCCCATCTATGGTATTGTAGACAAAACATATCGTTTGTCAGTCGTTCCAGTCTTCATTTTGCAATATGTCAGAGAGCAAGGCAGATATCCCATCTATTGGCGCATTCCGTGGTCCGGCGCCTATTGTCAAGATGGATGGTACCAACTATGAACTGTAGGTAATGCAGTTCATGAGCATGATGAAGTCTACGGGTAAGAAGCATTGAGAAGACTGGAACCTATGCCTCCTGGGAGGCTGACGACGCGTATGCCAAGGTCTGGTTGTCTGGCACATTGGCAATTGAGATTGCCAATGATATCCTCCATCAACCCACAACGAAGGATATGTGGGACATTCTGGCGGCCACATACTCCCAGGCGAAGAACGAGACAAAGATCCTGCAACTCCAGCATGATATCTTCACCATCAAGCAGAATGGTCGCCCGCTACATTCTCTCTATACATCACTGAGAGGGATGTTTGAGAAGCTATATAGCTTCATGCCCTTGACAGCTACGCCCGAGCAGCAGAAGACATACAGAAATGCTACTATGGTGGGTGTGTTTCTCGCTGCACTTGATCCAGAATATGAGGCAGCACGTTCTCAGATTTTAGCGGACTCGACTATTCCTCCCATGGAGGAAGCTTTTCACAGATTGAGTAGGATCACAGTGCCTTCAGCATCTGCGAGTCAGAATTCCTCAGCTATGGCGGCCAACAGAGGCCGCGGTTTTCATCACCAGGGCCGTGGACGTACTCCTCGTGGAAGGGGTGGCCGCACTAGGCCAACATGCACATATTGTCACCGAGTCGGGCACAGTGAAGACACATGCTATTCAAAGCATGGATTCCCTGCATCTGCACGAGCCGCTGAGCAGATAGAGCCGCCATCTGCTGCTACCCTGGATCAACGATTTGATGATCTAGTTGCCCGCCTCAGGGGCATCATACCACCATCTGGTCCAGCACCGACTACAGAGAGTCATACTGATGCTGCTGCCTCTGCCTCTGCTTCTGCATCTACCAGTACTTCAGGTAGTACACTTGCACTCCACAGTAGTAGATCTCATATACTGCCATGGATCATGGACTCGGGCGCTACACATCATTTATGTGGCGACCAGAGTCTACTTACAGGATACACTCAGATCCCTCCAGGACGGACAGTAGTAATTGCCAATGGCACGCATTCCCCTATCACTGGTCAGGGGGAGATTAGATTGACACCCTCTATGCAGCTGAAGAATGTCCTACATGCGCCACATTTTTCTATGAATCTGTTGTCAATTATTCAGATTACGAAGGATCTCCATTGTCGAGCTATTTTTGATCCATCTTCTTTGATTTTTCAGGACATCCGTACGGGCAACGTGATTGGTCATGGCTATGAGCAAGGAGGCCTTTACCGTCTGAACCAGACCCCATTTGCTGGAACCATATCCTCTCCTGCTGGACAAGTATCTCCTCTCCTGTGGCATCTGCGTTTTGGTCATTTACCGCTTCAGAAGTTGCGTCTAGTTCTACCCTATGGTCTCTCCCACACACCTATCCAGTGTGAGGCATGTCAGTTGGGAAAGCATCACATGTCGTCTTTTCCCAGTAGTCAACGTCGGAGTAGTAACTCCAAGTTTGAATTGTTTCATGTCGATGTCTGGGGTCCGAGTCGTGTTCCCGATCATCAAGGACACAGGTTTTATATTGTATTTGTGGATGATTACTCTAGAGCGTCATGGGTCTTTCTAATGAAAAATAAATCTGAAGCAGGAAATATTATTATCCACTTTCTGAATGAAATTCAAAATGTTTTTTCCACATCTGTCAAGATTGTGAGAAGTGATAATGCCTTAGAGTTGTGCACCAACATTCTAGCCAATTACTACTCCTCAAAAGGAATTATTCACCAGACATCTTGTGCTCATACGTCTCAACAGAATGGGGTTGCTGAAAGAAAACACCGTCACCTTCTTGATGTCACAAGGTCACTTCTTATTCAGAGTCATGTTCCGTACTCCTACTGGGGTGATGCAGTCCTTACTGCATGTTATCTTATCAACCGTATGCCTTCGTCTGTCTTGAATGAACAAATTCCTTTTTCACTCATTTACCCTGACAAGGATTTGTTCATTCTTACTCCTCGTGTGTTTGGGTCAGTCGCATTTGTCCATCAGTTGTCACATGGTACTGACAAGATCTCTCCTAGGGCTGTCAAGTGCGTTTTTGTGGGGTACTCAAGAACTCAAAAGGGGTACAAGTGTTTTGATCCTGTGCGTCGGCGGTATATGATCAGTGCAGATGTTACATTTTTTGAAACTATTATGTATTTTTCAGAATCCGGAAACATGCAGCCAACACCTATATCTCCTGATACCGTATTCATGGCACCACCATCACCATTGCCACAAACAACACCACCGTCACCACCACCGCCACCACCACAACCACCGCCACCACCACCGCCATCACTAGTATCCCCGCTACCATTCCACTACACACGCAGGCCTCCTCCAGCTCATGGTCCTGACCCGTCACCTAGCTCGCCTATGGTATGTAATGAAAATATTAATGTTGATGGATCTGACGACATTTCTCAGCAGGACGCATTACAGGAGCATGGTGATAACACAGAGGATCTGGATGTTCCAATCGCTCTACGCAAGCCGAAGAGAAGCTGTGCCAAATATCCATTATCAGCAGCTGTGTCTTTTGAGAGGCTATCTGGAGACTTCAGGACGTTTGCATTAGCCCTTTCAGCTATAGACATTCCACGGAACCACCATGATGCTTTGCAGGATGCTAGATGGCGGCTAGCAATGGAAGAAGAAATGGCGGCACTTCAGTCTAGAGGAACCTGGAGTTTGGTTCCTATACCTCCAGATGTCAGCCGGTGAGTTGCAAATGGGTGTTTACAGTTAAGCACAATGCAGATGGGTCCATTGACAGGTACAAGGCACGCCTAGTTGCACGGGGATTCACACAGACATATGGGGTAGATTACCTTGACATGTTCTCCCCTGTGGCGCGTCATTCCACTCTACGGATCCTGTTATCAATTGCAGTTGCTAGAGACTGGCCACTCTATCAACTGGACGTGAAGAATGCATTTCTATATGGAGACTTGCAGGAGGAAGTCTATATGCAACAGCCACCAGGTTTTGCTGTTGAGGGGGAGTGTTCCAAGGTTTGCATATTACATAAGGCTATCTATGGCCTTAAGCAGAGCCCCAGAGCATGGTTCCAGAAGCTGTCAGACCTCTTTGAGAAACAAGGATATAAACGCTCCAATGCTGATCATTCCTTGTTTGTACAGAAGACGGCGAGAGGTATCATTGTAATCATGGTTTATGTTGATGATATCTTGATTACAGGTGATGATAACCAGGGCATTAAGCAGGCAAAGGAAAGGCTGGGGACCGAGTTTATCACCAAGGACCTGGGAGTCCTTAGATATTTTCTGGGGCTGGAGTTTGCCAGAAATCCGTATGGATTAGTCATGTCACAGAGGAAGTATGTTACAGATCTACTGAGTGAGACATGTATGCTAGGGTGTCGACCTGCTACGACACCAATGGATCCCAACATGAAGCTTTATGAAGATAACACAGAGGAGGTGGACAGGATAAGATACAGAGAACTGGTAGGCAAACTGTTGTATGTCACGATCACTAGACCAGATATATTATTTGCAGTGAGCCGTGTGAGCCAGTTCATGGAGCAACCACGCCAGGTGCATATGGATGCAATACATATGATACTTAGATATCTTAAATCTTCTCCAGGTGCAGGTCTGCTATTCAAGAAAGGAAAGGGGATTTCTATCTCAGCATGCGCAGATGCAGACTATGCAGGATGTCCCAAGGATAGGAAGTCCACCTCAGGGTATGCTGTCTATGTTGGAGATGCCCTAGTCTCATGGAGGAGCAAGAAACAAACTGTGGTAGCTAGATCTAGTGCTGAATCCGAATATAGGGCTATGGCCCAGGCTACTACAGAGATGATGTGGGTGAAAGCGGTGCTGACAGATTTATGCATAGATGTACCACTTCCTATGAACTTGGAATGTGATAATCAGGCTGCTTTGTTTATTGCAAACAATCCTGCATTCCATGAGAGGACCAAGCATATTGAGGTGGATTGTCACTTCATACGTGATATGATTCAGAAAGGATTCATTGCCACATCTCATGTTACTTCAGAGAACCAGACTGCAGACATATTCACCAAGGCATTATTACGAGGTCCATTTCAGAAGTGTGCTTCCAAGCTGAGCATGATTGACATCTATGCTCCATCTTGAGGGGGAGTGTTGACGCATATTGAATAACTGTATCTCTTTGTTATTTCATTTTCTTGTTATTCTCTTTATGTAATTTACCCATAGGCTACTCTCCTATATAAGAGAGCCTAGGGCTATGGAATAGATTACCTCATTCTCTTTTCCCAACAATGCATATGCCAAGGTCTGGCTATCTGGCACATTGGCTATTGAAATTGCCAATGACATTCTACATCAACCCACAGCCAAAGACATGTGGGATATCCTGGCGGCGACATATTCTCAGGCGAAGAACGAAACGAAGATCCTGCAACTGCAACATGATATATTCACAATAAAGCAGAATGGCCGTCCTTTACATTCTCTCTACACATCACTGAGAGGGATGTTCGAGAAGCTCTATAGCTTCATGCCTCTTACCGCCACACCAGAACAACAGAAGACATACAGGAATGCGACGATGGTGGGTGTGTTTCTCGCTGCACTTGATCCAGAGTATGAGGCAGCACGGTCTCAGATTTTGGCAGACTCGACTATTCCTCCCATGGAGGAAGCCTTTCACAGATTGAGTAGGATCACAGTGCCTTCAGCAGCTGCGAGTCAGAATTCCTCAGCCATGGCGGCAAACAGAGGCCGCGGATTTCATCAACAGAGCCGTGGACGTGGACCTCGTGGAAGGGGTGGCCGCACTAGGACAACATGCACATATTGTCACCGAGTCGGACATAATGAAGACACATGCTATTCGAAGCACGGATTCCCTGCATCTGCACGAGCCGCTGAGCAGATAGAGCCCCCATCTGCTGCTACCTTGGATCAACGATTTGATGATCTAGTTGCCCGCCTCAGGGGCATCATCCCACCATCTGGTCCAGCACCGACTAGAGAGAGTCATACTGATGCTGCTGCTTCTGCCTCTGCATCTACTAGTACTTCAGGTAGTACACTTGCACTCCACAGTAGTAGATCTGATACACTGCCATGGATCATGGACTCGGGTGCTACACATCATCTATGTGGCGACCAGAGTCTACTTACAGGATACACTCAGATCCCTCCAGGACGGACAATAGTGATTGCTAATGGCACGCATTCCCCTATCACTGGTCAGGGGGAGATTAGATTGACATCTTCTATGCAGCTTAAGAATGTCCTACATGCACCGCATTTTTCTATGAAACTGTTGTCAATTAGTCAGATTACGAAGGATCTCCATTGTCGAGCTATTTTTGATCCATCTTCTTTGATTTTTCAGGACATCCGTACGGGCAACGTGATTGGTCATGGCTATGAGCAAGGAGGCCTTTACCGTCTGAACCAGACCCCTTTTGTCGGAACCACATCCTCTCCTGCTGGACAAGTATCTCCTCTCCTGTGGCATCTGCGTTTTGGTCATTTACCGCTTCAGAAGTTGTGTCGAGTTCTACCCTATGGTCTCTCTCACACACCTATCCAGTGTGAGGCATGTCAGTTGGGAAAGCATCACAGGTCGTCCTTTCCCAGTCGTCCAGGTCGGAGTAGTAACTCCAAATTTGAATTGTTTCATATTATAGATGTCTGAGGTCCGAGTCGCGTTTCTGATCACCAGGGACACATGTTTTATATTGTATTTGTGGATGATTTCTCGAGAGTGTCATGGGTGTTTCTTATGAAAAATAAATCTGAAGCAGGAAATATTATTATCCATTTTATAAATGAAATTCAGAATGTTTTCTCCACATCTGTCAAACTTGTGAGAAGTGATAATGCTTTAGAGTTATGCACCCACACTTTGGCCAATTACTACTCCTCAAAAGGGATTATTCACCAAACCTCTTGTGCTCATACATCTCAACAGAATGGGATTGCTGAAAGAAAACACCGTCACCTTCTTGATGTCACAAGATCTCTTCTTATACAGAGTCATGCTCCCTACTCCTACTGGGGTGATGCAGTTCTTATTGCATGTTACCTAATCAACCGAATGCCCTCATCTGTCTTGAATGAACAGATTCCTTTTTCACTCATTTATCCAGACAAGGATTTGTTCGCTCTTACTCCTCGTGTTTTTGGGTCAGTCGCATTCGTCCATCAGTTGTCGCCTGGTATTGACAAGCTCTCTCCTAGGGCTGTCAAGTGTGTCTTTGTGGGGTACTCCAGAACTCAAAAGGGGTACAAGTGTTTTGATCCAGTGCGTCGGCGGTATATGATCAGTGCAGATGTTACATTTTTTTGAATCTGTTATGTATTTTTCAGCATCTGGAGACATGCAGCTACCACCTATACCTCCTGATGCCATATTAATGGCACCACCACCACCATCGTCACAGACTCACAAACAACACCACCGCCACCACCACCGCCACCGCCACCACCACCGCCACCGCTAATATCTCCACTACCATTCCATTACACCCGCAGGCCTCCTCCAGCTCATGGTCCTGACCCGTCAACTAGCTCGCCTATGGTATGTAATGAAAATATTAATGTTGATGGATCTGACGACATTTCTCAGCAGGATGTATTGCAGGAGCATGGTGAGAATACAGATGATTTGGATGTTCCAATTGCTCTACGCAAGCCGAAGAGAAGCTGTGCCAAATATCCATTATCAGCAGCTGTGTCTTTTGAGAGGCTATCTGGAGACTTCAAGACGTTTGCATTGGCACTTTCAGCTACAGACATTCCACGGAATCATCATGATGCTTTGCAGGATGCTAGATGGCGGCTAGCAATGGAAGAAGAAATGGCGACACTTCAATCCAGAGGAACCTGGAGCTTGGTTCCTATACCTCCAGATGTCAGCCCGATGAGTTGCAAATGGGTGTTTACAGTGAAGCACAATGCAGATGGTTCCATTGACAGGTACAAGGCACGCCTTGTTGCATGTGGCTTCACACAGACATACGGGGTAGATTACCTTGACACATTCTCCCCTGTGGCGCGTCATTCCACTCTACGGATCCTGTTATCAGTTGCAGTTGCTAGAGACTGGCCGCTTTATCAACTGGATGTGAAGAATGCATTTCTGTATGGCGACTTGCAGGAGGAAGTCTATATGCAACAGCCACCTGGTTTTGCTGTTGAGGGGGAGTGTTCCAAGGTATGCATATTACATAAGGCCATCTATGGCCTTAAGCAGAGCCCCAGAGCATGGTTTCAGAAGCTTTCAGATCTTTTTGAGAAACAAGGATATAAACGCTACAATGCTGATCATTCCTTGTTTGTACAGAAGACGGCTAGAGGTATCATTGTAATCATGGTTTATGTTGATGATATCTTGATTACAGGTGATGATGAGCAGGGCATTAAGCAGGCAAAGGAAAGGCTGGGGACCGAGTTTGTCACCAAGGACTTGGGAGTCCTTAGATATTTTCTGGGGCTGGAGTTTGCTAGAAATCCATATGGATTAGTAATGTCACAGAGGAAGTATGTTACAGATCTATTGAGTGAGACAGGTATGCTAGGGTGTCGACCTGCTACGACACCCATGGATCCTAGCATGAAGCTCTATGATGATGACACAGAAGAGGTGGACAAGAGAAGGTACAGAGAACTGGTAGGCAAACTACTGTATGTCATGATCACTAGACCTGATATATCATTTGCAGTGAGTCGTGTGAGCCAGTTCATGGAGCAACCACGTCAGGCCCATATGGATGCAATACACATAATTCTGAGATATTTAAAATCATCTCCAGGTGCAGGCTTGCTATTTAAGAAAGGAAAGGAGATCTCTATCACGGCATGTGCTGATGCAGACTATGCAGGATGCCCCAAGGACAGGAAGTCCACATCAGGATTTGCAGTCTATGTTGGAGATGCTCTAGTTTCGTGGAGAAGCAAGAAACAGACAGTGGTAGCTAGATCCAGTGCTGAATCTGAATACAAGGCTATGGCCCAGGCTAGCACAGAAATGATGTGGGTGAAATCTTTACTTGCAGATCTATGTCTTGATATACCTCTTCCTATGATGTTGGAATGTGACAATCAGGCCGCCTTGTTCATTGCAAATAACCCAGCCTTTCATGAGAGGACCAAGCACATTGAGGTTGACTGTCACTACATACGTGACATGGTTCAGAAGGGGTTCATTGCTACATCTCACGTCACATCAGAGAATCAGACTGCTGATATTTTCACCAAGGCATTACTTCGAGGCCCATTCCAGAAATGTGCGTCCAAGCTGAGCATGATTGATATCTATGCTCCATCTTGAGGGGGAGTGTTGACGCATATAGAATAACTGTACCTCTTCGTTATTTTATTTTTCTGTTGTCCTCTTTATGTAATTTACCCATAGGCTACTCTCCTATATAAGAGAGCCTAGGGCTTATGGAATAGAATAAGTCATTTGTTTTTTCCCAACATACACCATACTGGACTCCCCCTCAGCAGCAAACCCAGGTGGTTGCTGCATGTAAACCAATTCCTGCAGACCACCATACAAGAAAGCATTCTTGACATCCAACTGGAAAAGTGATCAATCACGTACCGCAACAACATCAATAAGAATCCGCAAGATAGAGTGACGCGCTACAAGAGAAAAGGTATCATGATAATCCACTCCATAGGTCTAGGTGAACCCACAAGCGACTAACCTAGCCTTGTATCTGTCTACGGTACCATCAGCCCGATGTTTCACAGTAAATACCCACTTGCTTTCAACAACAGATGCACCTGGTGGAGCATGGACCACACTCCACGTACCTCATGACTGTAAAGCCGCCATCTCCTCTTCCATAGCCAGACGTCACTGACTGCTTTGTAGTGTCTCCTAATAATGACTTTGGTATCTCTACAGCAGACAATCCCACAACAAAGTACTAAAAGTCCTTGGAAAGATGCTCCAAGGAAACATGAGAACCAATAGGGTGCATAGTGCATGCTCGTTTTTACCACCGAAGTGCAATAGGCATATCTAGATCCTCAGTAGTAGTAGAGACAATATCTGCACACTGTACCTCAGTCTGTACATGCAAATCACACGTGTCATTAGAAGAACTCAAATGCTCAGTGCATACCTTGGACGTGTTGGATGATGGAGGAGATGCATGAGCAAAGGGGCTTCGCTGGTAAACCTGTGGAAAGAAAATAGGAGACAGTGGTGGAGGCGGCGGTGGCGGTGGAGGTGGCGGTGACGGAATAAAACATAGTAATGACGTAGGAGGAGGCATATAGATCTCTTCTCCATCCTCTGAAGGAGTAAGCCTGTCACCTATAGGAGAAACATACATAATGGACTCAAAGAAGGTGACATCATCACTGATATAGTACCTTCGTCGAAGATGGTCAAAACAACGATATCCTTTTTGGGTTTTGGTCCTTTTGGAATACCCAACAAACACACATTTGACAGCTCTGGGAGAGAGCTTGTCAAGACCAGGAGAAAGTTGATGAACAAACGCTACAAAACCAAAAACACGAGGCGTAAGCGAGAAAAGATCCATCTCGGGAAATACAATCAAGAACGAGATCTTCTCCCCTAACACCAAAGAAGGGCATACGCTTTATCAGGTAACAAGAAGTTAGAACTGCATCTCTCCAATAGGAATGAGAAGCACGACTCTGAATCAAAAGGGTTCTGGTAACATCCAAAAGATGGCAGTGTTTCTTTCAGCCACCACACTCTGTTGGGAAGTATATGCACATGATGTCTGATGCACAATACCATGAACCTAAAGAAATTGAGAGAACTGAGTACTGCAAAATTCCAGTGCATTTATCAGAACGTATGTACTTGAATTTTGCAGAGAAAATATTCTTTATTTCATTAATAAAAGACTGGATAAGAGAACCATCATCAAACTTGTTTTTAAGAAGAAAATCCAAGACAATCTAGAAAACTCGTCAACCGCAATAAGATAAAATATGTGTCCCTGATGATCTGGGACACGACTAGGATCCCAAATATCGAAATGGAGCAACTCAAACAGACTATAATTACTTGGACTCTGACGACTCTGGAAAGTGGACCGATGATGCTTCCCAAGCTGGCAGGCCTCGCATTGAAAAGTGGAGCGAGGAGAAATCTGTTGAAAAACATGAATCAGCTTTTGTAGAGGAAGATGACCAAATTGCAGATGCCACATATATGGAGAAACAAATCAAGTGCAGAGAGAAGAAGAGGTGCCGGCATACGGAGACTGCACTAAAATGTAAAGCCCCCCTTGCTCACGGCCAGTTCCAATCACTCTGCCCATGAGTATGTCCTGAAACACAAGAGCAGGTGGATCAAATATGGCATGACAATGTAAATCTCTGGTGATTTGACTAATTGATAATAAATTCACAGGAAATTCAAGAGTATAGAGAATATTCGGAAGCGTCAATGTAGAAGTCAATTGCACCTCCCCCTGACCAGTGATGGGGGAATGTGTCCCATCTGCTATCACAACTGATCATCCAGGATGAGTAGGACGAAAAGCAATAAACTGACCTCTATCACCACAGAGATGATGGGATGCGCAGGAATCCATGATCTATTCCGATAAGTCTGCCCTGTAGCAACTAGTAAAAGCATATTCTATACCTGATGTAGACGCAGATGCTGAGGCAACAACCTCTGAGGATCCTAAAGGAGAGCTAGTGGATCTAGACGTGCCTGACATAATCTCTCTCAATCGTGCTACAAGCTCGTCAAACCTCTAATCAGATGCAGGTGATGGATTCCCAGTCTGCTGTATCTGCTCTGCAACTCTGGCTGATGCAGGAAACCCATGCTTAGAATAGCAGGTTCCCTCAAAGTGGCATGTCTTGTGGCAGTAGGTGCACGGTTGAGGGGTCAAGCACCCCCTCCTCTGCCGCGGTTGGGACTTCCCCTGTCACGATATAATGTATGGCTGCCTCTACCACATAATGCTGCCATAGCTAAAGACGTCTGGTGTTGTAAAGAACTCCCAGAAGGTATAGATAGTCTACTCAATCTGCGATACGCCTCCTCCATAGGAGGTATGGTAGCATCGGTGAGGATCTGGGCACGAGCTGCATCATATTCCGGATTCAGGGTTGCTAAAAATACTCTTGTCATCACAGAGTCTCTGTATGCCTTGAGCTACTCTGGTGTAGCAGTCAAGGGTATGTAGCCATGTAACTTCTCGAACATACCCCTCAAAGAAGTATAGAGGGTGTAAAGAGGGCGACCATTCTGTTTTGATGTGAAGATATCATGCTGGAGTTGGAGTATCTTCGACTCGTTCTTTGCCGGAGAGTATATCGCGACAAGAATGTCCCACATAGCCTTTGCAGTAGGCTGACTCAGTATATCATTAGCTATCTCCGCGGATACAATCCCAGATAGCCATACGCGAGCATATGCATCATCCGCCTCCCATGAGGTATTTGTACCGGTCTTGTCACGTGGCTCCTCTGTCGTGAGGATGCGCTTCTTGCCATTACATTGCATCAAACTCATGAACCGCATGGCCCACAGTTTATAGTTGGTTCCATCCATTTTGACAATGAGTGTTGGACCTTTGAAGGCACCCAGGGATGAGACTTCCACTTTGTTGTCGGACATGATGACAACAATCTTCAAGACTGGGCTAGCAACAAGAGATACCCGCGTCTACACTGATATACATGAAGATGATTGTGGGTGTAGACTAATACTACAACCCATTGTTCACTAAATCGGCCGCATATACGGCCGCATATGCCCGTGCGGCATGCAGACCACACCGATTACTTGAATCAGTGCATTATGCGCCCACTCCGCATATGCGGCCCGCATACCCCGCATACTGCTCCAGCAGCTCTAACTTTTCAATCTTATCATTCAGGCAAGGCCCTAAATGTCGGTTTCGATCACCATTTCGGTACCGATCGAAACAGAATTTCGATGGAATTTCGATCGAAATTTCGGTCATTTTTTGTACTAGGACCCCCATATTTCGGTCATTTCGGTCGTTTCGGTCGAATTTCGATTTCGACTGGATATCGATATTCGACAGAAATTCGATCGAATTTCGCTGAAATTTGAGGCCACGCATTCAGGTCCTTAATTCTGTAACTCTGCCTCTTCATTCAATTGTTAGAATATGACATGCATTTCTATACAATTGCAATGCATTATACCATTATGTATATGCAATGTTTTATATTTTTCTCATGTATTATTTTCACGAGTATATGCAATGTATCGTCGAATATTTTTTATATATGCCGATTGAGGTTTTGCTCATGTAGTGCACGGTTGTGTATTGAAGTTTTGTTATTACGAATCATATAATGTGAGGTTTTTATGGTAAACGTTTTTTGTGATTAAATATGAGGCAATTAAAATATATATGCACACCCATCTAACATGAACCGTTTTTCATGGTTCTTGTTTAACTCACTTAGATACATAACTTCAGTGGTAATGTTATTTATATATATATATATTATTTTTAAATTAAAAATTAGAAAACCGCTTAGAACCGCGTATACCCCGCATATGCCCCCGCATACCGCATAATCAGTATTCGATGACCAGTCCCAACGCATACGCATACCGCTTTCCTGAACCTTGCTACAACCTCTCCCATTCTTCTGGAGAGTCCTTTGGGTAACTAGGGTGTTTCTAGATGTTCACGTTACACCCTACGTACCAAAAAATCCATGGGATGGTACACACGCAAAGAGATGGAGCAGTGCCTGGGCGACAACGCTTGAACGCATGGGTGGTGGCGTGAAACCCGCAGCGTGGACGCGTGGGCGGCGATGACGTGGACACGTGGGGGGCTAGGCGGCAGCGCTGGGAGGGGGGGCTAGGCGGCGTGTGGACGTGTGGCCAGCAGAGGTGAAGCCTGCTGCTAGGGTTTTGGTGGGGGGGGTAGGATTCTAGGGTACAGGCTCCGGTCTAGGTCCGTCGCTATAATACCATGTGGAAGGAAAAGAAAAAATTATATTCCGTCTAACCCTACAGCTCTCTTATATAAGAGAAAAGCTCTAAGGGTAAATTACATAAACAGGACAATAGAAATAAACAATATAGAAAAAGGACAAAATAACATAAATATCTTAACAGGTTGCACGTTAAGTAGCCGATGGCCAGCGCAAGAGCGACAAATTTCTAAACAGTGTTCTTTTTAATAACACTATTTAGGAATGTCTCAAAATAGTTCAGATCTTTTCAACATGAATTTAAGCAAACATTTAGATTCAGTTAGGGCATTCCCTACCAGCTACACATTGCATCACCTGAATGCAATAAGAAGTTGGCAAGGGTCGCTACATCATTGTCCGGATGTAGTTCAAATTTTGCAAGGAATCTCCCATGAGGAACACATGCGAGTAAATAAGTTAGTTACGATGCATCGCCGTTCGATTGCATCTAAAATTTACAAGGGTTCTCGCATGACGGATGTATACGAGTAAAGAAGTTGGTCTAAAAGAGGTTGCAAATGAAGCTGCGAATAAGTAGTTGGAATATAGCACTTTGAGTGCAAAATTGATGGAGATAATAGATACGATGGAAGAAGGAAGATTCAGATACTATGTCTCTAATAGATTAAAATAGGTTGAAGAGAAAGCAAGGGAGATCGATAGGAAATGCTTTAAACTTTGCTTATTCAGGTAAAGAGGGCAGAAATGGTGTTGGAGTGGTTATTCATAAGGATTTGAAGGATTATGTGATTGAGGTATGAAGATTTAGGGATCGGATTATTTTATAAAATTGGTGCTCGAAGAAGAAATTCTGAATATTATCTTAGTTTATGCACCACAATTGGTTTAGATGAAAGGATTAAATAAGATTTTTGGGAGGATTTGGAAAGATTATGCAAGGAATCCTATAAAGAGAGATGATTTGCCACGGTGGAGATCTTAATGGACATGTGGGAAATGATGCTTCATGGTATGCTAGTGTTCATGGAGGTCATGGCTTCAAGGATAGAAATGAAGAGGGAAAAGTCATTATGGATTTTGTAATGGCATTATAATCTTTTCATAGCAAACACTCTCTTCAAGAAGAGGGAGGAGTATTTAATTATTTATAAGAGTGGCCTGACTGGAAGACAGATAGAGTATTTACGTTGAGGAGAAGAGATCAGTTGTGTTGCAAAGACTACATTGTAATCCCAAGAGAGAGTTTGACACCCCAATATCATTTGTTAGTCATGGATGAGCAAAAAAAAGAGATAGTAAAGAAAAGAGGGTTTCCAAGATCATTAGAACTAGATGGTGGAATCTTCAATTGAAGCAATCAAGCTTCAAGGAGAAGATTTTAGAAGACTTATCATGGGATTGTAACCGGAAGTGCAAAAGAGATGTAAGGCAGTAGCATCTAGTATCTGAAGGGTAGCCAAAGAGATGCTAGACGATTCCAAAGGATGAGCGCTAGGTCAAAAGAAGACTTGATGGTGGTGTGGATGGATGCAAGAGAAGCTCAAAATTAAAAGAGGAAACTGTCACAAACTACTAAACAATAAAGAAGGAAGTAAAGAAGGTTGTAAGCAAAGCTAAGTCAAAAGTTTATGAAGTTTTTTACAAAAATCTTAACGCTAAAGAGGACTAGAAGGATATATTTAGGTTGTTCAAATTAAGAGAAGAAGGATCAAAGATCTTACTCAAATGAAATGCATTAATGATGAGGAAGGTCGCATGCTTGTTGCTCAAAACAATATAAAGACTAGATGGAAGTAGTATTTCCATAAGCTTTGTAGAGATATATTATTCACTTATGTACTCTTCTTATATTTTTATTTTCTGTTGGACTCCTTGTGTATTTTACCCATAGGCTGCTCTCCTATATAAGAGAGCCTAAGGCGGATGGAATAAACAAGTTTTCTCATTTTCCCAACATGATATCAGAGCGATGGTCCTAGATCGGAGTTCTCGAACCAAAACCCTAACCCTAGTCCCCCACCTTCAAGCCTCCGTACGCCTGCCTCGTGTCACCGGCATCGCCTTGCGTGTCGCCTCCCGACGCCGATCCCCTGATCTCCTGTGCGTGGTGTCCCTGCGCACCTGCGCGTGGTGCTCTTGCACGCGCATCTACGCGCCTGTACGTGTGAAACGCGCCCGTGCATGTGACACGCGCCAGTGTGTGACATCTACGTGCACTCATGCACGTGTGACTTCCGTACGCGTACAACCCTAGACCGGCGCGCGTGCGACTCCAGCCCCGTTCCGAGCGCGTGCGTCTCCAAATCGATGGGTTTAGTTGCTTGCGTCTACACATGCAATTGAACTCGCTAATGTCAGTGTAGACATTCACATATTTAGTCTATTCCCCTAGTCTTCCAATATCAGCATGTCAGAAAGCAAGGCAGATATTTCCTCTACAGGCGCCTTCAGAGGTCCAGCGCCTATTGTGAAGATGGATGGTTCAAACTATGAACTGTGGGCTATGCAGTTCATGAGCATGATGAAGTCAACCGATAAGAAACACATTCTTACTGAGGAAGAGCATGCTGAGAAGACAGGGGTTAATGCCTCTTGGGAGGCAGATGATGCATATGCCAAAGTCTGGCTTTCCGGAACATTAACAATTGAGATTGCTAACGATATTCTCCATCAGCCCACTGCCAAAGCAATTGGGACATCCTGGCTGCCACCTACTCACAGGCAAAGAATGAGACGAAGATTCTGCAGCTTCAGCATGACATCTTTACTATCAAGCAGAATAGACGTCATCTACACTCATTGTACACGTCTTTACGTGGAATGTTTGAGAAGCTTTATAGCTTCATGCCTCTCACAGCTACTCCAGAGCAACAGAAGACCTATCGGAATGCCATTATGGTGGGTGTTTTTCTTGCTACCCTTGATCCTGAGTACGAAGCAACACGTTCCCAGATCTTGGCAGATTCTACTATTCCTCCTATGGAGGAAGCTTTTTATAAGCTGAGTCGTATCACTGTTCCCTCATCTGTTACGAATCCAACAGCCTCAGCCATGGCAGCCAATCGAGGTTGTGGAGGTCATCATCATCATCATCAGTTCCGTGGCCGTGGACCTCGCGGTAGAGGAGGCCGTGTTCGTCCATCATGTACTTTTTGCCATCTTTCTGGACATACCGAAGACACATGCTATTCTAAGTGTGGATTTCCGGCTTCTGCACGAGTCGTTGAATAGATCAAGCCCCCAGCCGTAACATCTATAGATCAATGCTATGATGATCTTGTAGCCCGTCTGAGGGGCATCATTCATTCATCTGGTCCCGCTGCATCAACACCTACTTCTGAGAGTCACGTCAACGTTGCTGCCTCTGCATATGCCTCCACCAGTACATCATGTAGCACCTATGCATTCAATAGCAGTAGTAGATCAGATACTTTAGAGTGGATTATGGACTCTGGCGCTACACATCATCTGTGTGGTGATCAAGGTCTACTTATAGGATACAGACAGGTTTCTCCAGGCCGTACAATGGATATTGCTAATGGAACACATTCCCCGATTACTGGTCAGGGGGAGATTAGACTGACACCATCCATGCATCTCAAGAACATGTTACATGCACCTAATGTTTCGATGAATTTGTTGTCCATTAGCCAACTTACAAAGGATTTACATCATCGAGCAATTTTTGATCCATCCTCTCTTATTTTTCAGGACATCCTTACAGGCAACGTGATTGGGCGTGGCTATAAGCAAGGCGGCCTCTATCGCCTTAGTCGGACTCCGTATGCTGGAACATCAACTCTACCTGCTGGACCCATCTCCCCATTATTGTGGCACCTGCGCTTTGGACATGTACCGCTTCAAAAGTTGCGTCATGTGTTACCTCAGGTTTCACCTCACACATCCATTCAATGTGAGGCTTGTCAGTTGGGAAAAACATCATCGGTCTACTTTTTCCCAGTCGTCAGTATCGGAGTAGTACCTCCAAGTTTGAGTTATTTCATGTCGTGATCTGGGGTCTTAGTCGTGTTCCTGGTCATCAGGGACACATGTTTTATATAGTTATTGTGGATGATTTCTCTCGTATGTCATGGGTATTTTTGTTAAAGAATAAATCTGAAGTGGGGAATATTATCATCAATTTCATTAATGAAGTTCGAATTTTTTTCTGCATCTGTTAAGATTGTGAGAAGTGATAATGCCCTAGAATTTTGTACTCATACCCTATCCAGTTATTTCTCATCTCAAGGGATTATCCATCAAACATCCTGTGCTTATACTTCCCAACAAAATAGGGTTGCTGAAAGGAAACATCGTCATTTACTCGATGTCACCAGGTAGCTTCTTATACAGAGTCATGCCCCTCATTCTTTCTGGGGTGATGCTGTTCTTACGACATGCTATCTTATTAATCGAATGCTGTCATCTGTCTTAGGTGAGAAGATTCTATTCTCTCTTATTTTTCCTGACAAAGAATTGTTCTCCCTTACTCCTCGTGTGTTTGGCTCGGTAGCCTTTGTTCACCAGTTGTCTCCCGGAACTGACAAACTCTCTCCTAGGGCTATCAAGTGTGTCTTCATCGGGTACTCCAGAACAAAGAAGGGGTATAAGTGTTATGATCCATTACGCAGGATGTATTTAGTACATGCTGATGTCACCTTTTTCGAATCCGTTATGTACTTTTCGTCTACAGGGGATCAGCTGGTTCCCTCTGACACTATTGATGCTATATACATGTCACCACCACCACCACCAGAACCGCTATCATCTCCTACACCTCCTGTCACTGTGCCTGTTTCACCATTGCCATTCCACTATACTCGTAGGCCTGCTTCTGCTTATGGTCACCGCTCATCATCTAGCTCGCCTGAGATATGTTCTGAAAATATTACATTGATGGATCTGATGATTTTCCTTAGCAGGATGTGTTATAGAGGCCAGCCGAGGAGACAGATGATTTAGATGTACCTATTGCTCTACGAAAGCAGAAGCGGAGCTGCGTGTCAAATCCTATAGCATCCTCTATGTCGTTTGACCATCTCACTGGAGAATTCATGAACTTTGTCATTGCATTGTCAACAGTGGATATTCCACGGAATTATCAAGATGCACTGAAGGATAGTCGATGACGCTTGGCCATGGAAGAAGAAATGGCAGCTCTTCAGTCCATAGGCACCTGGAGCCTTGTTCCTGCACTTGCTAATGTGTCTACAGTTAGCTACAAGTGGGTCTTTACAGTTAAGCAGAATGCAGATAGCAACATTGACCGATACAAGACTCACCTTGTTACTCGGGGCTTCACACAGACATATGGGGTGGATTATCTTGATACATTCTCGCCGGTTGCTCGCCATTCCACCCTACGGATCCTTCTTTCTGTTGCAATTACTCGTGATTGGTTGTTATACCAATTAGATGTGAAGAATGCATTCCTATATGATGACTTACAGGAGGAAGTCTACATGCAACAACCATCTGGTTTTGCTGTTGAGGGGAAGTTTCCTACGGTGTGCAGACTTCATAAGGCTATCTAGAGCAGAGCCCCAGAGCTTGGTTCCAGAAGCTCTCGGACCTGTTTGAGAAACAGGGGTACAGACATTCTAATGCCGATCATTCCCTGTTCGTACAGAAGACACCCAAAGGTATTATTGCTATTATGGTGTATGTAGACGATATTCTGATTACAGGTGATGATGAACAGGGAATCCAGGGGGCAAAAGAAATGTTGGGTCGTAAAATTGTCACCAAGGACCTTGGTGTTCTTATATATTTTCTGAGACTGGAGTTTGCCAGAAATCCTCATGGGTTGGTAATGACCCAGAGGAAATACGTTACTGACTTGTTGAGTAAAAAAGAAATGCTTGGTTGCCGACCTGCCACTACACCTATGGATCCCAGCATGAAATTATATGATGATGACACTGATGAGGTGGATAAGAGAAGATACAGAGAACTGGTGGGCAAACTTCTCTATGTTACTATTACCAGGCCCGATATCTCGAGCCAGTTTATGGAGCAACCACGTCAGGTACACACAAGGCCCTAAATGTCGGTTTCGGTCACCATTTTGGTATCAACCAAAACAAATTTTCGGTGGAATTTCGACCGGAATTTCGGTCATTTCGATCTTTTTTTGTACTAGGACCCCCATATTTTGATCATTTCGGTCATTTCGGTCGAATTTCGATTTCGACTGGATATCGATATTCGACAGAAATTCGACCGAATTTCGCTGAAATTTGAGGCCTTGGGTACACATGGATGCTATACATATGATACTCATGTACCTTAAGTCATCTCCAGGTGTGGGTCTGTTGTTTAAGAAAGGCAAGGAGGTTACCGTATCAGCTTGTGCAGATGCAAATTACGCAGAGTGCCCCAAGGATAGGAAGTCCACCACTGGGTTTGTTGTGTATGTTGGAGATTCTCTAGTCTCATTAGAAGCAAGAAGCAAACGGTTGTAACAAGGTCCAGTGCTGAGTTTGAATATAGGGCTATGGCCCAGGTCAATACAGAAATGATGTGGGTAAAGGCTGTGCTTGCAAATCTATATATAAAAGTCCCACTTCCTATGGCTCTGGAATGTGACAATCAGGCGGTTCTATTCATTGCAAATAATCCAGCATTTCATGAACGGACTAAGCACATTGAGGTTGATTGTCACTTCATACGTGACATGATTCAGAAGGGATTTATTGTTACACCCCCATGTTAGCTCAGAGGATCAAACTGCAGACATTTTCACCAAGGCATTACTTTGAGGGCCATTCCAGAAGTGTTCGTCCAAGCTAAGCATGATTGATATCTATGCTCCACCTTGAGGGGGAGTGTAGAGATATATTATTCACTTCTGTACTCTTCTTATATTTTTATTTTCTGTTGGACTCCTTGTGTATTTTACCCATAGGCTGCTCTCTTACATACGAGAGCCTAGGGCTGATGGAATAAACAAATTTTCTCATTTTTCCAACAAGCTTTTTATTGGGAAAGGAAATAGAGAGATCACTTTGTAAAATCTAGCTAGTAGTGAAAGTTACTTGAATCGTGCAACCTATAGACAAATACAAAGGAAGGAAGCAGAGGAGGCTTTGAAGGTTATGAGATCCAGAAAATGTGTAGGACATGTTGACATTCCTATAGATGTTTAGAGAGTTTTAAGTGAGCGTGATTTGACTTGGCTTACAAATTTATTCAATGTTATTTGACGAAGCAAGAAAATACTTGAAGATTGTAGGAGAAGCATTGTAGTGCCTTTTTATAAGAATAAATGAGACATGCAAAATTATTCAAATTATAGAGGTATCAAGCTGATGAGTCGCACTATAAAATTCAGGAACGATCGAAAGAAGGTTGATGAAGTTTTCAAAGTAAAAGAAAAACAATTCATTGAGGAGAACAATGGAGATTTATAGAGTTAAAAGGAAGAACCTACGTATGATTTTATTCATTTGGAGAAAGCTTATGATTCTGTCCCAAAGGAGATATTGTAGAGAGTTTTAGAGAAGAGATAAATACCTTTCGTGTATATTAACCTCATTAAGGATATGTATGATATGTTTTCACCTTGTGTAAGGATACAGTCTAGGAAGATTGACTATTTTGACATCAACATTGGTCTGCATTAGGTTCAGCTTTGAAGCCATTCCTTTTTACTTTGATGGACGAGTTGACAAGTCACATTCAGAATGAGATGCCATGGTATATGCTATTCGTTGATGTAGAGAATATTATGTAGTTAGTGTATCGGTTTCTCTATTTTTATTTTCCCGATAACCTCTTATATAATTTACCCATGGATCCTCTCTATATAAGAGAGCCTAGGGTTCTATGGAATAAACAGATTGCTCATTTCCACTAATATGGTATTAGAGCCAAAACCTTAACCCTAACCCTAAAACCCTACCACAAGTGCCCTCCCTCTTTCTCTCTCTCCCTCCATCTCTCGGCACCACTGCCGTCCCTCACCGTAGGTCGCCGCCGCTGCCACTCAAGCCTCCCCTCGCCACCGGCTCTCCACCGCCGACCTCCACAGCCGACCCTCCACCGCCAACCCCCTCTCCAACGTAGGGGACCTACACCGCAGGGTCCCCATCCCTTCAATGTCGACTCCTCTTCTTCTGTGGGCCTCTCTCTCTCCGTGGATTTGAGTACGTAAATTCTACATATGCACTCAAATCCTATCAATATTATGTAGACACTTGTTCATCTACAATCCCTAGTTCTTCGTTTCCAGCGACATGTCAGAAAACAAAGTCGATATGCCCTCGCATTCAAAGGTCCAGTACCAATAATCAAGATGGATGGGACGAACTATGAGCTCTGGACGATGAAGTTCATGAGCCTCACAAAGTCGAACTGTAAGAAGCATATTCTTACTGAGGGAGAGCCGATAGAGAAGACATGGATCTATGCCTCCTGGGAGGTTGATGATTCATATGCCAAGGTTTGGTTGTCTGACACATTGTCGATGGAGATTACAAATGATGTCCTCCATCAGCCCAGCGCTAAGGCGATGTGGGATATACTGACCGCCACGTATTCACAGGTATTGAATGAAACCAAGATGTTACAGCTCCAACATGATATTTTCACGATGAAGCAGAATGGACGGCCGCTTCACTTTTTGTATACATCCCTGAGGGGGATGTTTGAGAAACTATAAAGCACTATACCCCTTATGGCTACCCCTGAGCAACAGAAGATCTTCCGGAATGCTACTATGGTGGGGGTGCTGCTAGCAGCTCTTGATCCAGAGTATGAGGAAGCCCGATCTCAGATACTTGCCGATGCTATCATTCCTCCTATGGAGGAAGTTTACCGGAGGCTTAGCCGCATCTCTGTTCCTTCAAGCACTTCTACTCCACCACTTTCGGCGATGGCTGTGTCACGAGGAAGAGGTGGTCAGTCTTCCTTTCGTGGACGTGGACCTCGCAGCCAAGGAGGTCGCTTTCGCCAACCATGCACTTTCTGCCATCGCACAAGTCACTTCGAGGATACATGCTATTCTAAGCATGGTTTCCAAAATCGGCACGTGTAGCTGAGTATGTTACATCATCGTCAACATCCACTTCAGATCACCGGTTTGAGGAGCCTGTGACGCGATTGCGCGATATTATGCCTCAACCATCTATAGATTCTCCAGGAGGATTTTCAGATATTGTTGCTTCAGCATCCGCCAGTACTTCTACTGCAGCCAGTACCTCAGGTAGTGCTTCTGCTTTTACATCCCGTCATGATCTCTCAGATTGGATTATGGACTCCGACGCAACCCATCATCTCTGCCGCGACAGAGATAAACTTGAGTCATACAGAGACATTCCACCTGGACGCTCAGTGCTCATAGCTGATGGGACGCATTCCCCCATCGCTGGACATGGAGAGATTACCTTGTCACTGTTCATGCATTTACAGAATGTTCTATATGCTCCTGAGTTTTCCATGAATCTACTATCCATTAGTCACACTACGAAGGATTTGCACTGTCTCACTATATTTAGCCCAACTTCTCTTATTTTTCAGGACATAGTAACGGGCAAGGTGATTGGCTGTGTCTCTGAGCTGAATGGTCTCTATCGTCTGGTCCGGAATTCATATGCTGGTGTCTCTTCCTACTCAGTCGGATCAGTCTCTCCGTACACCTGGCATCTACGCTTTGATCACCTCCCGCTTTAAAAGATGTGTCATCTCTTGCCTCAGATCTCTCCAAGTTCATTGTTTCGATGTGAAGCCTGTCAGTTGGGAAAGCATCATCGAGCTAGCTTTCCTAGTCGTCAGTGCCGGAGCAGTAGCTTCCCTTTTGAATTATTTCATGTTGATATTTGGGGTCCGAGTCGTGTTCCTGATCATCAGGGACACATGTTCTATCTTGTAGTAGTTGATGACTTCTCTCGTGTATCGTGGGTATTTCTTTTAAAGAATAATCTGAAGCAGGGGATGTTATTAGAAATCATATCATTGAGTGCAGAATATTTTTTCTTCTTCTGTCAAATATATTTGTATGGATAATACGTTGGAATTCTGCACTCGCTCTCTCTCTCTCTCATTTCTTTTCGTCCAAAGGTATTATTCATCAAACCACCTGTGCTTACACATCTCAACAGAATGGAGTGGCAAAGTGAAAACATCGTCATCTCCTTGTCCAGAGTTGTGCACCTATCACCTTTTGAGGGGATGTTGTTCTTAAGCATGCTACCTTGTCAATCGTAAGTCGTTATCTGTACTCGGTGTATTTTTTCAGAGAAGGAATTATTTTCTCTTACCCCTTGTGTCTTTGGTGTTATTGCTTTTGTTCACCACTTGTCTCCTGGACTTGATAAACTCTCATCTAGAGCTGTCAAGTGTGTCTTTGTGGGTTACTCTCGGACTCAAAAGGGTTACCGTTGTTATGACCTTGTAAATAAGAAATATTTTGTCAGTGCTGATGTTACATTTTTTGAGTCCGTTATGTACTTCTCCCCTGCAGGTGACAGGTTGGCCTCTTCCACATCTAATGATGACGTCTATGTTCCTCCTCCTCCTTGCCTGAGTCCACCTTTGTCCATTCCTGTTCCGGTCGTCACACCAATGTCATCTCCATCACCACCACCACCACAACCACCTACCTGCCATTACCTAAAGTCTATACACGTCGGTTAGGTCCAGCTCAGGTGGCACGCCAATCATCCATCACACCTCAGGTATGTTCAGATGCTATTACTAACGATGGGTCGGATAGTATGCCTGTGCAAGATTCTTCTTTGCAAGAGGAGTGTGCACCATCGAGTATTAGATGATGATTTTGATGTCCCTATTGCTATTCGGAAGAAGAAACGGACTTGTGCATCTTATCCCCTTGCTTCCATGGAAGGACATATCGATATCGGTATCGATATCGGTACCATGTCGATATCGATATATCGCCGATATATCGGCAATATATCGACGCCATATCGCCGACATCGAGATTCAGCATGCTTTTTTTGCGTGTCGATACCCAATATCGAACATATCAGTGATATATCTGTGACATGTCGATACTGATATATCGCCGATATTTCGTCGATATATCGGGATACGGCCTTCTATGCTTGCTTCCCAGGTTTCCTTTCACCATCTCACATGAGACTTTTAGAGATTTATTGCGACTTTGTCTTCCGTGGAGATACCACGGAATTATCAGGATGCTATGAAAATTGACTGTTGGCGGTTGACTATGGAAGAAGAAATGGTTGCTTTACAGTCCCGCGGTACATGGAGCTTGGTTACCACTCAGTCTGGCGCATCTATTGTTAGCTACAAATAGGTATTCACAGTGAAGTACCATGCAGATGGGAGCATTGACTGGTACAAGGCACAACTATTAGCGAGAGGCTTTACTCAAACATATGGTGTAGACTATTTAGATACATTCTCTCCAGTGGCTCGTCACTCTACTCTTCGCTTCTTCTATCGGTTGATGTGGTACGTGATTGGTCCATATTTCAGCTTGATGTCAAGAATGCATTCTTGTATGGCGATTTGCAGGAAGAAGTCTACATGCAATAGCCATCGGGGTTTGTTGCTGAGGGGAAGAATCATATGGTGTGTAGACTTCACAAAGCGATATATAGCCTTAAACAGAGCCCAAGGGCGTGGTTCCAGAAGCTTCCCACCTAACTGAATGACAAGGATTCAAAAGATCAAATGTGGATCACTCGTTCATTCAGAAGACTTCTAGAGGTACGGTTGTCATCATGGTATATGTTGATGATATTCTGGTTACAGGAGATGATGCTCAGGGCGTAGAGATGGCTAAAGCATTTTTGGGCCGTCAGTTTGTCACAAAAGATCTTGGTACCATGCGATACTTTCTGGGACTGGAGTTTGCCAAGAATGCACAGGGTCTGGTGATGACCTAAAGGAAATATATTACAGATTTGCTGGTTGAAACGGGCATGGTTGGATGTAGACCATCGAGCACTCTTATGGATCCAAGTATGAAATTATATGACAACGATACTGAAGAGGTGGACTGGAGAAGATGTAGAGAGATGGTGGGTAAGCTTCTTTACATCACTATAACTCGACCCGATATTGCTTTTGCAGTAAGTCGAGTGAGTCAATTTATGGATCAGCCAAGATAGGTACATATGGATGTTATATAAATGATACTAAGGTATCTAAAGTTTTCTCCAGGCTCAGGATTGTTGTTTAGAAAGAACACATATTTATCTATTTTGGCTTGTGCAGATGCAGACTATGCAGGATGCCCTAAGGATCGTAAGTCTACTTCAGACTTTACAGTTTTTGTGGGTAGCTTTCTGGTTTCTTGGAAAAGCAAGAAACAAACAGTTGTGGTGAGATCCAGTGTTGAATCTGAATATAGGGCCATGGCACAAGCAAGCACGGAGATGATGTGGGTTCGAACTGTACTAAAAGATTTGCATATAGATGTACCTCTACTCATGCAGCTACAGTGTGACAATCAAGCTACCTTGTTCATTGCCAATAATCCAGCATTTCATGAATGAATAAAACATATTGAGGTAGACTGCCACTACACTAGAGATATGATCCAGAAGGGCTTGATTTCTACTTCACATGTTAGTTCAGAGGAGCAGACTGCCGATATTTTCACCAAGTCATTACTCAGAGGACCTTTCCAGAGATGTTCTTCCAAGCTGAGCATGACTGATATCTATGCTCCATCTTGAGGGGGAGTGTAGAGAATATTATGTAGTCGGTGTATCAGTTTCTCTATTTTTATTTTCCCGATAACCTCTTATGTAATTTACCCATGGGTCCTCTCTATATAAGAGAGCCTAGGGTTCTATGGAATAAACAGATTGTTCATTTCCACCAACAGCTGATGATATTGTGTCGACTGATGAGACTAGAGATGGAGTAAATGAGGAGCTTGAGATCTGGAGACATGCATTAGAGATTAAAGATTTTCGTTTAAGTAGGGCTAAGATTGAATATATGGAGTGCACTTTTGACGGAAGCAATGGTAAAGGAATCGAGGTGAAGATTGGTGATGACAACATTCAGAAGAGATATTCTTTTAGATACATGGGATTTATTTTGCAACATGATATCGAAATTGATGGAGATGTTATTAATAGAATATATGTAGGTTGATTAAAGTGGAGATGAGCCTCTACCGTTCTCTGTGATAAGAAAATTCTTTTGAAAATCAAAGGAATGTTTTATAAAGCATCCGTGAGACCTGCTATGCTATGTGGATATGAATGTTGGCATGTGGACCATAGACATGTGTAGAGAATTGTAGTAGCATAAATGAAAAATGCTAAGGTGGATATGTGGACACACACACACACATAAAGATCGGATTCAAATGATGTAATCAGAAGAAAAGTTGGTGTAGTTACGATCGGGGGTAAGATACAAGAAAATCGCTTAAGGTGGTTTGACCATTTGCAAAGGAGGTCAGCTGATGCACCAGTTATGAGATGCGAGTTTTGAGATGTTGAGCCGGATAAGAGAGGGCGAGGAAGGTCCAAGAAGTTTTGGAATGAGACAATACGGAGGGATCTTAGTTTTTTGAATCTAAGCATGTATGACCCAAGACAGATCTGGATGGAGGCAACGAATCCATGTAGCCGATCCTACTTAATACGGGAAAAGGCTTTATTGTTGTTGTGATGTAATTTGCCCTCTATGGTTTCTCCTTGTTGGATTATATATGTTATATGTAAGATGGGTAAATGGATCCTTCCAAGATCCATTTACCACATCCGATGTTTAATCCCACATCTACTAGTGGTGGGACTAGGAGGATCTGTGAAGGCTATATAAGAAATCTCATATCTCTTGTATTTGATGAGAAAGTGCAATGAAACATAGTCCTGTGAGGCCTTCTCCAATGGTTTCATCACACTCCTTAAGGAGTAGGGTTCCACATAAAAATCACGCGTGCTTCAATGTTTTATTCTTTTCTTCGATATTGGCTTCCACGTTATATTTTCTAACATGGTATTAGAGCGGGTTCGATTCTTGAGGAATTATTTTTGTGATTTATTCAAGTTTCAATTGCTTCTTGAAGATGATTATTTGTTCAAGTTCTGTCCAAGTTCTAGGGTAACTATTGAAATCTTAATTTCTGTCCAGCGATTATCATCAGCCCTAAAGTTCTCTGTGTCACATCAAACCATCGCGAGCTCCACGTTATCGAGTAGCTCTCCATCTCCACGCATACAGGAGCTCCAGACAGAGCTCCATCAAGCGTGCTTTCCCCATGGTATCAGGCGACTCCCCTCATGTAGCCGCACCATCATAGTAATACCCTCCAGGCGGAGCCACTCCTCCCATCGATCGAGAGAGAGAGAGAGGGAGAGCGCAAAAGATTCTTCTGACAGAGATCGTAGCAATTGTGCTCGTCTATGCATAATCGATTAGGGTTTCCCAAATCAACACGCTCCTCTCTTCCCGAAATAGAATCTAGAGTTGACGTTGTGATCGATAAGATCAAGGAGAAGTCCTCATGGCGATGGCCTCCTCCCAACACCGCCAGTCGCATACCCTCCAGGCAACGATCCTCCAGCCGCCCTAGCCGTACAGGAAATGCCGCCCATATCTCCCCCTTGAACCGTCAGCGGCGGCGGCATCGTGGGGCTTGATCTCCAGGCCTTTGCACCGCAGTAGCAGCACAGATCTTTCTTCCTGTTCGTACAGGTGGTACCGATCCTTCTTCTTAGCTTCCAGGCAGTGAGGCACCTTCTTGCACTACGCATCCCCAGGCGCATCTTCGAGCAACGTCACCCCTCAGATTGTTCTCCCAATTGGTGTCGCCCCTCCGATCGTGTTCCCAATTGGCGACATCATTAATGTGTTCCCAACATGGGAACCTAGTTCGATTTGAGGGAGGAGAAACACCCCCACCCCTCCCTATATTTTATTGTGTAGCAGACGCATATGCTTAAGCAGTCTCCACACCACACCGATTATCTGAAGCCCCGCTTTATGCTCCATTTGCGCATATATGGCCCACATATGTAGGCTGTGTAGGCGCATATGTGCTATGTATGCCCGCTTAACGTCTAGTTGGGTAATCAAATCCGGATCTTAAGATCCGGATCTTGTATTATTTTGATTCTATATATTAAATCAAATTATGTAATATTATCTTTTATGATTTTAATATTTAATTGTACTATTTTGAGCTCTACATGAAAACTATTTTTCTTAGATCTTCTGTTGGATCACATTTATTCATAAATTCAGTTTAGTTATAGTCACGTTGTAAATATTTATTTATTTTTAAATAAAAAATAGAAAACCACGTAGAATCGCATATACCCCACATATGCCCTCGCATACCGCTTAATCACTATTCAGTGACATGTCCGAACGCATACGCATTCCACTTTCCTGAACCTTGGCGGCCATTTGGACCGAAGTTAAAAAAAGAAAAGAAAAAGAAAAGAAGAAGGCTCATGAAGAAAAAAAGGGAAAGAGTTGGGCCCAAAGTGAGGTTGTTTGCTGTTGCTGCTCCTATAAGGGCCCAAGTGGGTTGCCGCATCAATTTTAATAAAAAAAATGTATTTTGAAAAAGAGGTGCATACAAAAAAACGTACGCTTAGAAAAAATAGCTGGAAAAATTGGAAAAAAAGAACGGTTTATTTCAGAAAAAAAGATGTGAAGACTATTAAAAAATAAATAAAATAGCCAAGAAAAAATGGTTTGAAAAAAATGAAAAGAAAAGCCCAAAAAAAACAAGGTCGGCTAAGTGATTCATTGGCTTTTTTGTTTTCTCTATTTTCTTGTCTTCTCCCAACTTGATCGATGTCATTATTTTCCGACAAGTATGGGAGAAAGGGGGAATATTGTGTAGAGTCACAGATCTGTTCCAGATTCATACATCAGATTCTAAACCAGCCAGATGTTCAGACTCTACAGTTCTATTTCAGACTCTACGGATTAGTTTAGAGTCCAAGTTCGAGGCACTCCATATTTAAATGACCTATTTTCTCCAAGTTCTCTATAGAGAGACTCATTTTCAGACGTACATGTGTGCAATCTTTTTTATGTGGTCTCCATCTTTTGTTTTGGTCAGAGTTTTCATGTGATCCATAAAGACTTTGGAGTAGAGATCTCATTCCCTATGCCATGTAGGCTAGGGTTTCATGTGGTTACATAGGGACTTTGGAGTAGAGAGCCCATTCTCTGAGACAGTATGGGAGAGACCCAGCACTTCGACGAAGAGACTTCTTCAAACTCCATTCTCCAACGACTGTGGACTCCGACGAGGATGTCTCTACGACTTCTTCAGTTTGGCTATTTCTGAGATGAAGCAGTTGTCCACATGATGTGACAGGACAGAATTCTCCAAGTAGAAACTCATTTCTAGTTGTAATGACTCTGACAAGTACAATATATAGCACATACTATCCGACGAGGAGTTTCAGTTCAACTGACAATCCAACCTGTTTGTCCTCCTCACCTGCATGTCATGTCAAGCAATGTCCTCGACAACAGTCGACAGTTGTGAGCGTTGAGTTGATATTTTCTTTAGTATCTTGTATTGTGAGTTTGAGATTTTTTTTGTCCAAGTTGAGCATTGTATGCTCCAGCTTGAGGGGGAGTGTTGGAGTATATGCGTCATATGTAAGATGGGGAAATGGATCCTTCCAAGATTGATTTACCACATCCAATGTTTAGTCCTACATCTACCAGTGGTGGGACTTGGAGGGTCTGTGAAGGCTATATAAGAAGTCCTAGACCCGTTGTAAGTGATGAGAAAGTACAATGAAACATATGACTCCCTGTATATGATGAGAAAGTGCAATGAAACATACGACCCTTTGCGGCCTGCTCCCGTGGTTTCATCCCACTCCTTGAGGAGTAGGGTTTCACGTAAAAATCACATGTTCTTCAATGTTTTATTCTTTTCTCTGATATTTGTTTATGCATTACATTTTATAGCAATCCTCTCTATATAAAAGAGCCCTATAGCCTCATGAATAATTGTATAAAAAACCTGCATTCTTGCCCAAGTGCATAGCTCAAACGAGAAGATCCAAGATCATACAAAAAGAAGAATACTCTTGGTTCATTAATTTTGAAATTTTTGATGAAAATCACTTAATGGGGAAGTACAACCTTCTACCAGAGTTACTTCTAACAAAGCGCTAAAATTCCAACAAAAAGACTTCAGCGCAAATAGCACCCCAATTTAACTAGAATCCAATAGTCCTATAAGTTAATATTGCAAACCTTTTCTAAAAAAACCCACCCCTTTTGGGACACATGTATTTAACAACCCCCCCCCTCCCGAATCATTGATAATTTAGTGTGTACGGCCTTATAGGTGATGTAGGAGAATATATATATAGGGTAAAATGTATATGCCTCCTAGGAGGAGCTAACTTAGCTCCTCCGTCCAATTTTTTGCATATTTTTTATTTTTTTTGAAAATAAAATCGTGTAAATTCATTATTATATCCTATATTATGTCATTTAAATTTCATGTGAAATAGAGACTCATACGACCTCCATTCAGACAGAGTCGATTTAAAAAATCATGTGACCGTTAAAAAATGATTGTCTGGATGGAGACCGTAGGAGTCTCTGTTTCGCACAAAATTTGAATGACATAATAATACGGATATAGTGATGAATATTTACAGAAGAAATTTAAAAAAAATAAAAAATGGAAAAAAATGAGGTGGGGGAGCTAAGTTAGCTCCCCTAAGAGGCAGCCCCATTTATCCCATATATATAATGAGTATTTGCAGGAGACCATCATGCATGATCTTTCTTGCTTATTTGGATCTCAACTCAAGCAATCCATGATAAGTTTACTCGGTGTCAACAAATACAAATGCATTCCCCCATCGGACATGGCAAGAAGGCAAGATGTTTTTAGGATTTGGCATCCGTTGCAGGCAAAATACCCATCATAAACTGGAAGCTATGTGGATGCAAACGCCCATTTTCGCAAAAAAAAAGAAGCAATGAAGAAGCATAACAACAACTTGCAACACAGGATCGAACAGCAGGACCCATTTACTCTTATAACCGTTAGCATTTCCTATGAATCCACTCTTATTGGCACAATTCAAGTAAAATATCAACTCCAAGCTCCCACATTATGAAGAGGATGTCATAAAGCCTAAACACCGCCTCCTAAATCCTACAAGGCCTCATCAAATCAAATCCCCAGCAAGCAAAAATCACATAACCAGATCTCCAATCTAGCTGAAGAAGATCCGCATTCCCATTTCTCTCAAAACGCACGAAAGACCCTCTCTTTATCTCACTCTCCCTTCATGACGCAGAGGCAGCACCATTTCCCACACAAAACAGAGGGTAAACAGCTCAAGTTCCAATCTTTTCCCGAAATGTACCCACCTAACAGATCAATCAGAAGAACCCGCAAAAATTTAGATCCAAGAACCCACAAAGCAAAAGCATACATTGCAGAACGAGGGGTCTCCAGAACAAAAGGCACTGGTTTTCTATTGCTTCAAAAGACGTAATGGAGAATGCGGAGACGGAGATGAGGTGGAGAAGAACATTGACCTCTCACTTGCAGTGGGACATTGTTGGAGTCGCTGAGATCTCCAGTGGCTTTCTCTACTTCTGAAATCGCGAATAACACCAAAACCACAGAGAGAGAGAAAGAGAGATCGCCAAAATTACCAGACGGAATTGAAAATACAGTAGTAAAACAACGGAAAATCGTAATGATATATTTTTCGTAATATCAATAGAAAAAAATTAGGGTATATTGCATAAAAAGTTCCGAAGTTTGAATGAAATATCAAGCCAGGATCATGATTAAATAAGATTTTTACACGTGCCCTTATCAAGTTTTTCCTATAACACTTATGCCCTTACCTTTTTCGTTATTGTATTTAAGCCCCTCTATTGTACAAAATTTACAGTGGTGTCCTTCCGTTGATACACATGTAGGGATGAAAACAGTCAGATATAGATACGAAATCCTTATCCATTTTAAAATATGAATACGGATATGAATATTGACGGATGTGAAAATTGTATTATCATATCCTTAAAAACGAATACGAATGTAAAACGAACACGAATTGAATACGAATAATAACATAAATTTTTAATAGATTAACTAAAATCTACATGTTTAGGATGGTTTACACATAAAATAGATATACCAGATATAGTAATTTCATAACAATTATATCAACAATGGTGAATGCAATCATAAAATATTATTACACATAATTATAAATAAAAATATTACTATACTTATGTACGAAAACGAATGTACTAATATGAATGCGAATAGTAGCGATTTTCAAAGTGATATCCATATCCGCATCCATTTTAAAATGAACACGAATACGAAGGCCAAAATATGTATAAAACAAATACAATAACGGACCGGATACGAATATATTCACATTCGTTTTCATCCCTACACATGTGTCCTTATATTACACTAAAGGAAGGGCACACTTCTGAATATTGTAAAAATTATGAGCATAAGTGTAATTGAAAACAAATAAAGGCATAATTATTGTTGAAAAATCTTAAACAGAACCAAGTAAAAAATCTCTAAAAATTAGTCGTTTTGGGATGTGGTTTCCGATATTATGACATTATACCGAAGATATTCTATTTTCTTCATCCGAACAATAAAAATAACTTCATGACGCCTTGCATGTTATTCAAAGTGTTTTTTATTATAGTTCAAGAATAAAACATGAATAGAAAACTTTCTATAACCCACTTTTATCCCATCAAAACAAAATTTCCTCTAAAAAACATGAAAAGAAAACTTTCTATTATGTAGATAACTTCTTGAGTTTAATTTCATCATTTTGAAGGAAAATGGAATGTCATTCGCAAAATATTATAGTAGATATACTTTTTTATCGGGTGGATTTTTCTATATTAATTCAATCTCCAGGACCTTTTATATAATTTAGCCAATCTTTATTGCTTGTGGGTGTCACGTGGGACGTGGGTATTGTTCACGTGGGAAAAAACCCCGCAAGCGCTCTCATTCGGTCATTTGAATATAGTTTGAAAGAGGAATGGTACCGTTGCAATAATGACAGGAAACTTTTAAGGGTAAATTACAAGTTGAGTCCCTATCTATGGGTTCGATCTTAAAATGGGTCTTCATCTTTAAAATGTATCGTTTTGGGTCCTAGGACCGTTTGGAAAACGGAAAAGCAAGTAGCCGTCTGCGATTTTGTGACTATTGACAAATATGCCATTCTCTAAAATCTTGGTCCCAACCCTTGCCCTTTTCTCATACCCGACTCCACCCCTTCCATTCCCTCTCCCACCGCCCACTTGCCCTAACCCCACCCCTTCCTCCATCAGTGCCTTGTTGGTCGATGAGTAGGTGATCGGCGACTCACTCAACCCTCCTCCGTGGCACCTACTCTGATGCAGCATTCTGTTCTTGTGGCACATCGTCTCCTTCGCGCAGCACCGCCTCCCTCCACCCTCCTCCAACGCACCAGACGTCACAACTCGCGAGGCTCCATCCACCCAACTGCAACCCATCCCTGTAGCACCCCCAGGTCGGCTTCTTATGCGCATTTGTTGCTCCCCGTCACACAAAACACCACCCAAATTTCTGTACCGTGCCTTTTGTGTGAATTCCACATCAAATGTTGCTATATATAACATGGATAATGGATTCCACATCAAATATTGCTCAAATTCCACATCAAAACTGAGAAAGAAAGCAACATGGATAATGGATTACATGATGAGCAGCTCATGTGTTATAGTATCTAATTGTGTGTTGTATTAATAATTACATTTTGATTGTTTATAGAACATGTTCTAATGTCTTGTATTAATTTTCTCTTATGCAATCTTTGCAGTAATGGACAATTCTAGCTATTTCACGATAGAAATTCAGCATTCCGGTAACTTTGATTCTAATATGGAATACACCAAAGGCACAGTTGATGTCATAGAAAATGTCGATGTGGATCTCCTATCGATGATTGAGATGCATACTTTTCTAGCTGAGATTGGTCTCGATCCTATAAAACAACGCATGTGGTATAAGACGACATCAAAAAAATCCCCGCTCATATTGCTTGATTCAGATCAAACTTTGTTGAGCACTTTATCTAAATTAATTTATCTAAATATAAGTGCCACTGTTGAAATAGCACATTTTGAGAAATTATCTAAAGTATTTTTTAAACCATTTATTTCAGGTGCAAGAACACATTTTGAGAAGCAAAAGGCATGTGGGAACACAATAGTTTGCATTTGCCTTTTTGTTGCATATGACTTTTTGATGGTATCATGGAATAATAATTTAACTCAAGCATGGAAGATGTGTTTGGATTTTTGATGACCACATTTTTTGTAAGCATGACTTTCAATTCCTTTAACATGTCATCCACCATATTTTTGAGATTTTGTTAAACAACGTTCTCTTTCATGTGCAGGAACATGATAGGTTGCAGGAACATGTCATCTACAATTTTGGGCGCATTTGGATGCTATGCATGGGAAACATTTTGCAAGGAATTCTATCCTTGTTTATCTAATACTTGTCAATGACAATGTTGGTCTTTTTGATAACAATGGCTTATTTAGTAACAACATGGAACTTGTATTTCTTTTTTTTGGTGGACACGTTCTAATGGGTAATGAGTGACAACATGTGCTAATTTTTGAATGACCTGTCGAGTTGCATTGTTAACTTGTGCCAACATTCTAATGTCGTATTCTAAATTTTTTTCACCTTTCCTATTAATATGAGTTGCATTATTGACACATTATGGCATGGAGGCAATTCTTGCATAACTTTTTATCTACATTATTTGTTGTCTAGCTTGTAATATGATCGCCTAACATTCTTATAAAGGAACAAAGATGCACTAAGAACCTTACATAACCAATACTCTAAGAAAGATCAACAAGCATGTTGGAGAACTCAGATTGCAAACACATACGTTGATACAAGTTGTTCACGTGAAACATATGTGCGCTATTGCAGATGTTCACCTCATACAGTGACGACATTACATAAGCCAACAAATGACAAACAAACAACAAACAATTATCACCGATAGCATCCATCCTTTGCAGATACAATATTGTTTGTGACTTTCATCCGTAATCATCGATGACTTCACTTTCGAACGAAGAATCTTATTCTTATGCAAGGGTTCCAAAATTACCACTTTCTCTCTAGCACATAAAGGTGGATCCACCCAGCTGAAAAGTTGCATCCATCACGCATATAATTAGAACATCCATGGAATCATCTCCCTGGATTTTTATCCGTCCATGATGTTCTTATTGAATCTCTAGTACCACAATTGCAATAAATAACGCGCTGGAATTCGTTCTCCTTACTCAAATATGTAGCAGATTGACGATTTGTTGACGAGGATGAAGACATGGTTCTCCAAACATAAATTCAAACGAAGAAAAAGATTAGCATCCAAACACAATCCAAATTCATTAGATGATGAACTTCTTATTGTAACTCCCCTTAAATATTACATTTAGGTGACAACATGATTACAAAGTAAATCACTGATTAAATTTTTCGTTATAAATCATTATTGACATTACCTACAACAACAACCATGAAGCCAAACCCATGATGATAATGTCATAAGCACAATGAGGTTATTGGAGAAAATAGAACATGGGCTCCATTGTTGGATTTCTATTGATTTAAACTTCTCAAACATCTGAACTTTGATCTCAGATAAAGAATGATAAAAGATAAAGACTAAGATACTCAACATCTCAACATCCCTTTATTAATCTATGTATGTTTCCAATATCAAATTATGAAGTGAGATATGTGTTGACAGATTTTTAAGATCTTAGTTATAACACATGCTTTTTATTTTTTTCCCTGTAACCTTCTTTAACTATTCTTTACAACTTCCTGATTGTTATCATTGAAATGTACTGCTCTGATTCCTTATTTCACATCAAAAGTATGCGTCACACAAAAGGCACGGTACAGAAATTTGGGTGGTGTTTTGTGCGACGGGGAGCAACAAATGCGCATAAGAAGCCGGCCTGGGGGGTGCTACAGGGGCGTGCTTCTCTGAGGTTGCAGTTGGGTGGATGGAGCCTCGCGAACCGCGACGTCTGGTGCGTTGGAGGAGGGTGGAGGGAGGCGGTGCTGCGCGAAGGAGACGATGTGCCGCAAGAACGGAATGCTGCGTCAGAGTAGGTGTCGTGGAGGAGGGTTGAGCGAGTCGTCGATCACCTACTCGTCGACCAACAAGGCGCCGATGGAGGAAGGGGTGGGGTTAGGGAAAGTGGACGGTGGGAAAGGGAATGGAAGGGGTGGAGTCGGATATGAGAGAAGGGCAAGGGTTGGGACCAAGATTTTAGGGAAGGGCATATTTGTCAATAGTCACAAAATCACAGACGACTACTTGCTTTTCCGTTTTTCAAACGGTCCTAGGAGTCCTAGGCTAGGACCCAAAACGATAGATTTTAAAGATGAGGATCGGTTTTGGGATCGGGCCTATAGATGGGGACCCAACTTGTAACAACTTTTAATTAGCAATAAATGGCCCCTTTGGATTTCACATGGATGTGAAGGACGAAAGGGAGGAAATGGATGTAGGGATGAAAATAAATGTGAATAGATTTCTATCTGATCGGCTATTGTATTTGTTTTATACATATTTTGACATTCGTATTCGTTTTAAAATGGATGCGAATATGGATATCACTTTACATCCGTCAATATTCGCATTCGTATCCGTATATTCATCTTCGTAGATAAGTATAATAATATATTTATTTATAACTGTGCATAACAACATTTTATGATTGCATTCACCATTGGTTATATAATTATTAAGAAATTACTACATCTAGTATATCTATTTTATGTGTAAATCATCCTAAACATGTATTTTTTAGTTAATATATTAAAAATTTCTGTTATTATTCGTATCCGATTCGTATTCATTTTACATTCTTATTCGTTTTTTAAGGATATGGTAACACATTTTTCACATCCATCAATATCCGTATCCACATTCGTATTCGTATTTTAAAATAAATAAGGATATAATTATACCTATGTATCCTTATCAATCATTTTCATTCTTAAATGAATGGGGTTCGTTAGATGATATCTTTACCCTGAAGTTTTAATTGTTCAGTGTGGTGCCTTTTCACTCAAGCTAAGGACTTCAGCTGCTTCAAACTAAAGATTTCTTGTTCTATTTGTTCGGGGAAGTTGGAAAAATCAAAAGGCTCCGAATATTTGAAGCCATGTAATATTTAACATAATTTGATCCTATAATTAGGGTTGTACATTATGACCCTTATAAACTTTTACTATTACACTACAATCCATGACATTATGTGGTTGGACTATATCTTATCCACATTGTTATGGAGTTTTGCTTGAGAGCGCTTGTTAACTTATCTCAATTTTCTTTTCCATAAATGAACTTAGCAAGGCATTCTTTAGGCTTTGTGATTCTTCTTTTAAATTTTAATGTCTATTTACACTAATGTGATCGTTTAAAAAAACAATTTCTTATGGTGAGATTCTTTTTCTAATTTCTCTTTCTTGCTAGAATTATTGAAAGCTATATTTTCTTTTCTTAGTGCAATGCCATGCAATTCTGGAAATGCATCTAATGATTTTCTAAGTCTTCATCTTCGTTTGAATCATTATGGTAGCTTTGAATATGTTGTATGCTTCTTCTTCATTGTTGTTTATAATGAAAACATCCCGCAATCTTATGAAATACTTTTTTTTATTCTTTGATGGGTGAAGACTTTGTTAGAATATTTTTCTTTGCATGAACTTCTTATTTTCTGTCGTCTTAAGAGGAGGGGCATTTTCATTGTCTTTTTCCATTGTAGTTGTAGCAAATGATTGTAGTATGATCTTTTCTTCTTATTGTTAGTTTTTGTTGCATATGTAGATACTACTTCTTGGAATCGATGCGTGGTAAGCGCTATTTCTTCATCTTCGGAGTCACTCGGAGATTGAGGTTGCTTAGAATGCTAGACTTTTCTAGATAAGTGTTCTTAGCACATGAATTTGCTTCCATTTCTTGTTGCTTATCGACTTCTTAAGAAAGAAGCTTTTTACTCAAATCATCCAAAGAAGCTATATCTAAATCATTTACTTCCATGATTTTATCATAGTTGTGATTCTCCATTATGTGGAAAGCGATCTAAAGAACTCCCTTGGTCCGTGTAGTTTCTTTCATTTCCACATCCAAACTTTTGAGCGAGTTTACTATTTACGTGAAACATGTGTACATCTCATTGATAATCTCTTTTATTTGTCAAGCACCTTAATATATCACCAAGTTTCTTCCAAATTTCAAAAGTTGATTACTTGTGGATATCATGTTCAACCCTTCATTGGCTAACCTACAGAGCAAAGTATTCATCAGCATGGAGCAGTTGGTCGTCTTTTCCTTTCAACATTATGATAGCAATTCTTTCTTTGTTTCTTTTGTGCCTTGTGGTACTTCAATAATATCCCATATTTCTTGGCACGTGCTCTCTAAACAAATATGCATTTTTAATATTTACAAAATAGTACATGAGAAATCGAGGTCTTACCGTGGATTGTCCTTCCGAGGAGTTGATGAATGCAATCATATGCATGGAATTCAGTTATGTCTTATATGCAAACCAAGAACTGATATCAATAAGAAAACTTTTCAAATTGCTAACGAATATTATGACCAATAAAATGTTGTTACATGTAATAATCATTGTAGACAATAATAATCTATAGAACAAATATAATCATAGGAGACAAGCAACGTGACGTGGAAATCCAATCAGGTGAAAATCACGACTCAAAGTCTCTTGACTTAAGATTTCAAATCGATTCATTCAATCAACTAATCCATGATCGGAGTTAGTGGATAACGCAATCTCTGACAACAACATTATGGATCACACATCACAAATTTCTACAACTTGGATCACACATCAAGTACTTTGCACATCTTGGGTCACATGACGTAGTTTACATTACAATAATAATGAGAATAAAGGTTTTAATGATATACAAAGTCTCTCAAATATACAATAAGTAATGAGAATAATAATGCACATTATAAAAAAATGAAATGCAAACCGTGTGTCTATCATTGATTTGTTTAGCAGACAGAAAGGAGATATCCTTGAAAATATACTTGAGTTGTGTATAATATTCAAAGGAGTAGCCTTGTATTTATAAGTAAGCCATGAAGTTCAATACAGTAGGAGACTCTTTAGGAATATATAACGGTTAACAAATCATATAAGATCTACTTAATCAAATTACAAAAACGAGTAAAAATCAAATAAGGAGTCTTTTACTAGATATTTATCAAGTGGGACAATGGATAGAAAATTTAGAATAAAAAAGTATTTGAGTGATCGGTTAACCAAGTCGAAGTGATCAATCAGTTTGACAATTGATTAATCAACCTCATGTTAGTGATCGACCGGTTAAGTAACTATTATTAAGTAAATCAAAAGTTGATCAATCATATCATGAACATTCCTTAACCATAGACTAAAATTGATCGATTAGTGCCAAGAGAGTAATATACTAGTCTTCAACTCAAGAATAAAAGTGATCGATCAGATCAAAGAAGATGATAGATCATTGCGACTTAGGCATAAAACAAGATAACACTAAAGAAATGTCGTAGTTATGCACACTTGTGTGCGCACGCATACACATAATAGGGGTTCCTTCAAATGAGTCACGACCTTTCTTGAGGTTTTAAAATCCACCACCAATTTAGTAAAGATGTGTAATAAATTTTGTAAGTTATATACTTAAAATTGTAAAAATGATAATCATAATGTTTTATAAAAAAATAACATCTATATGTAACTAATTTTTGCATCCAATATAATAACATTTTTATACTTCTATCAAATGTTAATATTTATTGTTGAATCTATGATATGAGAAATGTAAAATATTTGGGAAAATATCTAAATAGATGTTATCTTTCCTTAACTCGGGAAAGACCCCACCTCATTTGAAATGAATTAAAATGAGACTACACCATGGTTTTTAAATTCAGATTGGAATCATTTCTCAAAGATTGTTATGAAAATAACATGCACTATGTAATAAGCTAGTACATACTCAATAAAATCAACTGTAAATTCATTTGGTATATTCTAAATTTGAATTGAATAATTATGTTTAAATCAATTTTGAAAAAATAAAAGTAGGAAAATATATGGAAAATACCAAAATCGTAATAACCATGATCATAATTTTTAATAAGTTAGATAAAAAATGAAAAAAAACTAAGGTTGGAATATTTTCAACGAGGTATTCTGGACTAGGAACTCCCAACAGGGAAAAGAATACCCTCCATAGAGCTCATTTGGTGCCAGGTAACATGGTTTATCCCCCTGCATTTCTGGGTTGAAATTCTACCATATAATCAATGTGACATCGCACTATATTTCTCATTCCAATCCTCTCCAACCCTTATAATCATCCAAATCAGAGACAGAGGGAGGGGGGCGGGAGGGGGCCTGGCCTCCCCATCTGTTGGAAAAGTTTCCTTATTTTCAGGAGATTGGCCTCCCCATCCATTGGAAAAGTTTCCTTATTTTCAGAAGATTGGCCTCCCATAATTAATCAATCTCCTAATCAATTACGGGGAAAGTATACATCTCGCAATTCCTAATCAATTACGACCTCTCACAGTCTCAATTATTTAAAAAAAAATCAAATTGGTTACAATCTATAAATAGGCAATTGCTCCAACGCATCTCCTCATTCTCCACAAACTCCCCTTCAAATTTTCTGTGCAAAGAACGATCTTCAAATTTTCTATAAATAGGCAAGGCACAAAGAACGATCTTCAAATTCTCTTCAAGCTTTCTGGACGGAAGCTGATATATTCAAATGTAAGTATTCTATTCTTTTTTAAATATCGGCTATACTATATTCAGTTGTAATAGAATTAGTTATATTTTACCATCCAATTTATATCATAACATTACGATTTGTCGAGATAATCTTCTGATTAAAATTATATGTTCTAATAGCATTAGGATCTATACAATTATAATTTTGTAAGAAACTTAAAAACATTTCGCCAGATTTAATTAAATTTTTAAATAACATCATAACAATACAAATAATACATTCAGATTTACATTATAAAGTTACTTATAATATTATTAGAATGTTAGAATATTTAAGTAATTTATTGTATCGGATTTATTTAGTTAATTTTGTATCCAATATTATACACTACAACAAAAAGAAACAAAGTTCACAGATTTTTCTACAAAATATCATTACTTACGGAATATATTTCAACAATGAATAGGATAATTGTTGCTAACTACAAGTATAAAAGATCATTTAAATCATTTATTGCCTTATGACCTTGATTTCGAATGCTACTTTTAGCTTTGATATGAAGTAATAAAAAGTTGATTGTTTAATAATAATGAAGGTTAGATAACGTCAAAGTTGAATACAATATATGTGATGTTCTCGTAAGAAAATATACCCCCGCGGATCTTACGTTAACTTTATGATCAAAATAAAAATATTTAAAGCCTCCTTTATTCTTCATTACTCCATCCAATGTAACAAAGTAAATTTCACATAGAGTCTTTTTTATTAACAAAGTATTTAAGTTAACCAAATTCCAAATAAAATTATTTCATTTCGACATATATAGCATAATTTTTATGTGCTTGTGTCATTAATATATTATATTGTATGTTTGTATCATCAATTTTTATGCACTTGTATCATCAATTTCTAAAGAGGTTAAGTAAATTTCATATTTAAGTTTCAATTTTGCGGTTGTCAATTCAAATAGGTTAGGTAAATTTCATATTTAATCATTTTTTATGGTTATTTGATGACTATTACTTCTACTCACTAGTTTGTTAAATTAATTGCATAGTAATATTTCTCATCTTTTTTAGACTAAATAATGTCAAAGAGACCAATTACCGCTTATTTTACAAAGAAGCTGGGTGAAATCAATACTGAAGAAAATTTACTTTCTAAAGAGAGTGAACTTCCTCCTTCGAAGATTTCACGAGTTGAATTGTGCAACTCTACCGATGGTTCATTGGAAAGAGATCCAGGATTGCGCAAAATGATATGGGAGTATACTCAATGATATGTGCATACATTAATTTGGGACCTTATCAACATATTATGTCAGATTATCCATATAATGATAATGGAAAACATCGTCGACGATTTCAAGCATCTTGGTTTAGACAACACTCATGGTTAGAGTATTTGCCTGTTAAAGATGCTGCATTTTACTTTTCTTGATTCCTTTTTTCGAGCAAACCCAATTTAAAACATGGAATGAATGTCTTTGTTGTTAATGGATTTCGAAATTGGAAGAAAATTAACAACTAAAAAAATTGTTATTTCTTGAGTCACATAGGAAGTAGATGTTCTCCACATATTTTGGCAGAAGAAAGTATGCGGAGTTTCATGAATAAAGCACAATATATTGAGCATGTCATCCAAAAACAAGATATGAAGCAAATTCATGAAAATCGTCTGTCTAATGACAACCATTAATGTTGCTCGTTGGCTAACATTCCAAGCTTGTGCTTTTAGAGGAAATGATGAAAGACCATATTCATCCAATCATGGAAATTTTATTGAATTAATGAAATTTGTGGCATCTTATAATGAAGAGGTGGAAAATGTTGTATTACAAAATGTACCAGGAAATGCTAAGTACACATCTCCAGATGTTCAGAAAGAAGTTCTTCAAATCATAGCTGGCAAAGTAAGAAATGTTATTCGGGACGAGATCGCAGATGCTGCGTATTGTGTTATAATCGATGAAGCAAGAGATGAAGGAAAGAGAGAACAAATGGCTATTGTTCTTAGATTTGTTGATAGAAGTGGTAATTTACGTGAAAGATTTTTTGACTTGGTACATGTATCGAATACGAGAGCGATTACGCTAAAAAATAGATTGTTTGAAGTTCTTTTACAAAATAATCTTGATTATAAAAAAAATTAGAGGTCAAGGATATGATGGTGCAAGTAATATGCGTGGAGAATGGAATGGACTACAAGCACTGGTTATTAAAGAAAATCAATATGCTTATTATATTCATTGCTTAGCTCATCGTCTTCAATTAGCTCTTGTATTTGCTTCTAGGGAGGTGATTCCCATTCATAATTTTTTTAACAAGTTGAGTGTTGTTATCAATATTGTCAATGCATCATCTAAGCGACATGATGAATTACAAGCTGCTCATGCTGATGACGTAGCTTACTTAGTATCTACTAATGAAGTTCAATCTGGTACAAGATTTAATCAGATGGGAACACTGCAACGTCCAGGTGAAACCCGATGGAGTTCGCATTATAAGTCTATATGCAGTTTTATTAAAATGCACAATGCAAATTTTAATGTACTTTTAGCTATCATAGATGAAGGTGACAATTATCAACAACGCGCAGAAGCACATGAAGCATATGAAGAAGTAACTTCCTTTGAATTTATTCTTATTATGCATAGTATGGAAGCTATATTGGGGATAACCGAAGATTTATGTCAAGTTCTCCAACGAAGAAAATTAAATATTTTGAATGCTTTGCAACTTGTCTCTTCTACCAAGGAACACCTTCAAATGCTAAGAGAAGAAGGTTGGGATGCATTATTCTCAAAGTCTATTGCATTTTCTCAAAGAAGGAACATTAAAGTTCTAGACCAAAATTCCTACTATTCTACAAGTCGACTAAGGTCTCGCGGTCAAGTAACTAAATCACACTTCATCATCATTATCGAGTTGATATATTTACTGCAGTAATAGATACTCAAATATCAAACTCAACAGTCGGTTCAACGAAAAGGCCACCAAACTTCTTACACTCAGTGTGACTTTAGATCCTAAAAAAAGTTACAAATTATTCGACAGTGCTGATATATGTAAATTGGCAAGGGAGTTCTATCCAAGGTTGCAGAAGTCGACAGTCGGTACTCGGTCGGCAGGGTCACTGACTAAGGATTAATCGGCAGTCGGGAGAGTAATCGGATTTAGTCGGGCATTAGTCGGTTTTGAATTTTTTAATTATTTTTAATATATAAATCAAATTTTAATATATATACTATCATTTATCTTCATAATTTTAACAAATTTAATATTTTCAAGAGCTTAAGAAATTACATCAAGAGAAAGAAAAATGAAGGAAGTTAAGATCAAACATTCAAAATATTTGGTACATAACACTAGCAAATGTTCAAAAGCACATATAACATGTCCAAAAAAATCCTACAAGTAGGAAATGATCAAAAGCACATACAACATGTCCAAAAAAATACTACAAGTAGGAAATGTTCAAAAGCACATAAAACATGTCCAAAAAAATACTACAACATGTGAATCGAATCAATCCTCAATGTCATTATCCAAGTCCATCTCCTCTTCTTCTTCTTCGTCGTCGTCATCATCATCTTCTTCTTCTTCTACTTCTTCTATATCATCAAGATATAACTCCTCATTCTCATTCATCGGTGTAGCATTGGAGCTCGAAGATGAAGCTCCCTTGCTACGGTCAACTCGCTGGCTCCTTCTCGATTCCAAATTCTCTTCAGCACCACTAGCATGTGCTACAACACTCCATGTCAATCCGGAACCTGGAAAAACCTCCTCATCATGAGCATCGATACCTCCAGTCCATTCAGCCATGTATGCACGATAACGAGATGAGAGAGGATCTTTTTCTTTTTCAACTCGACGTTCCCGCAAGTTCGAATTGAAACGAACATACACAAGATCATTCAGCTTCTTCGTCTCCAATCTGTTCCTCTTCTTGGTATGGATCTGAACATCAAAATTCAAATTTTAAATTTATATCAATTACCATGTTATACTTTACTATTAGTAACCAAATTTGGTCGATGGAATGGAGTCATTACCGAGTCAAAGGTACTCCAGTTACGCTCACATCCGGAGGATGAAGACGTCAAGCTCAAGATCTTGATGGCCATGGCTTTCAACTGAGGCATGTCATCTCCATGATTATGCCACCAGTTAGCTATTTAAATAGAGAATTCATCAATATAAGTATAATATAATATTGCCAAAGAGAGAATTGTTCAGTATGAAATACCTGGGTCATAATTGTTGTCATTTGTCATCCTCTGTCTCACAGCTAAAGGCTTGCCAAAATCACCGCGACCAAGTCTATATGTTGGAAGCTCGTCCCTGGTAATTGCATCTTGTACATCCAAACCTGGATAAAATCTTTCCATGCACTCCTTAAACCCTCTCCTCACCACAACATCCGGATCACCACGAGACTCGGTGTAGAAGAAAAATGGGTTCAAGTAATAAGCAGCTAGATGCAATGGAGTATCGAGCCTCCCTTTGGTCTTGGAGGTAACAACATCCACAAAAAAATTGTAAGATGACTCCACGCTATTGAATGATGCAACTATCTCTCGTTTGGCCTCTTCAAGCCCTTCGTACACAAAACCCATAGATGGACGTCAATCTGCGTCAACAACACGCAATAAATGAACCAATGGAGTGAAAACTCAGACGGCGTGTGCAACGTGATTCCAAAATGTAAGGCTGAAAACAATAGAACTCGCTGCTTTTCCCCTGTTGGCCTTGTACCATTTGCAATTTCTCCACTCTTCTGAGGAAAACATCAATCTAAGCTTGTCTTTATTCTCATTCATGCTCTCAAGAGTAAGAAAAGTGGTTGCAAATCTTGTTTGACCAGGCCTTGCAATGTCTCTCTTGTTGGTGAACTTACGCATCAAGCTTAGAGTTTTGGTGTGAGAGTATATAAACACCGTAAGCTTCTTTGCCTTTGTGATTGCACTCCTCACCTTCGTCTCTTTGCTTATCTCCTCCAAAGCAAGATCAAGGGAGTGCGCGGTGCATGGAGTCCACCAAATCCGTGGATATTTGGTGAGCAGCAATCTTCCCGCTGCTACATTGGCATATGCATTATCCGCCACAATCTGAACCACATTATCTATGCCCACTTCATTAAGACACTCATCCACCAGCTTGAAGATGTAATCCGCAGTGTGTGCCTCATTTGAGGCATCTATGGACTTCAAAAATGAAGTCCCCAAGGTGCAATTAACACAAAAATTGATGATGCTTCTTCCGCGCATGTCTGTCCACGCATCGGTCATCAAAGAGCATCCTGTCGACTTCCACGTATCACGATGACATTGCAAGTCATCGTGTATTTTCTTCACCGTGTCCTTCAGAAGTGGACCACTAAGCTCATACCTCGTGGGAGTCTTTAGTCTAGGCCCATACTTCCCAATCGCCTCCACCATCTGCATGAAGGGCTTCGTCGTCAGTGCATTAAAAGGAATCGCCGATGTATATGCCCAGTTGGCTATATACGGGGTGACCCTATCACGATGCTCTTTGGAGAATGCATCTTTTATGGTCATCTGACGCGATGCACCTTCCAATGCGACATTCTGCTCCAACGAGTCGGATGCTCGTGGTCTCTTCGCCGAACCCGCATCTCCAGTGATATCAACATCATCTCTCAGCTCTTGAACATCAACGGCTTTCTGGCTCTTCTTCCTTGCAACGTCATCAAGATATGCGATCATCTTCTTCTTCGTATCTTCGTCCACCTTTGGACATGCAGCCACGTTGCCTCTACGGTGTGCTAGATGTTGCTTGAACCTGTACACATTTCCTTGACAACCTTCTTGCACAATCTGCAAGTAACTATATTCGGATCTGTACGGTTCGAAAGATAACCATATTGCCATGCAAGATCAGTTGATCCTGGAGGCACGTAAAAAGACGAGTCGCTACCAGAAGCGACGTTCGCGGGAGGTGTATCCATCTACATAGTCACAAACTCAAAAATTACTAATCAAGTAATCATCAAACACAAGTATCTAATTAAAAACAAGTATCTAAATGAACTAACCATTTGGAATAAGAAATAAAAACAACCTAAGAAAAACAAAAAAAGATGAAAACCTAACCTAACATTGTTATTGGCTAACAAGTAACAATAACATATTAACATGATAACATCTAAGTTCAACATCATCAACCTAAGCAATTCTAAGCAACTACATGTCAACTTCTTACTTCTAAGATCAACGTAAGCAAAAAGAAATGAAGAAAAAATAACCTAACAATTCATATTTGCTAACAATAACTTATAACACATTAACATTTATCCTCAACATTATCAACCTATAAAAAAGTAGAAGAGAAAACAAAAAATAATCAAAAATAAAAAAACCTAACCTACAGTGCGGACGGCGAGGTGCAGGAGGCGTGGGGGCGGCGAGGCGCTAGAGGCGTGGGGGCGGCGAGGCGTTGGAGCAGCAGCTTGGAGGCGTCGGGGCGGCGACTCCTGAGGGCGGCGTCGGTGAGGCGAGCGGCGATGGGGTCGGGGGTATCGAGAGAGCGAGAGGGGTCGGGTATTTCTGGGGTTTTCGAGCGAGATGGGGTCGGGAGGGTTTCTGGGGGCGAGAGGTTACTGTTAGACAGTAACCCTCGAAAGGGGCTAAGTCATTTCGTATTCGGATTCGGCATGGATCCTTATGTAGTAATCGGCCGATTACTCGGCCGCCTCAACCGACTACTCGGCCGCCTAGTCGGGCTCGACCGACTATAGGCCGAGTTAGCCTATTCAAGTCGGGCACCCCCCTCCCCCCCCGATTCGCATAGTCGGTCCGACTAGTCGGTCTAGTCGGCCGACTTTTGCAACAGTGGTTCTATCCAATGGAATTCTCAGAACAAGAACAATTGCTATTAAAAAAACAATTATTACATTACAAGTCAGATGTTGATGCTCATCTACTTCTTAAAAGTTCTTCTAATCTCGTCAATCTTTGTCAGAAATTAGCACAGACAGGAAAATCAAGCATATATTACCTGGTTAATCGATTGATTCGTCTTATTTTGACTCTTCCTGTTTCCACTGCAACGATCGAAAGAGCATTTTCAGCTATGAAGATTGTTAAATCGAGGCTTCGCAATAAGATGAAAGATGATTTTCTAAGAAGTTGTTTATTAACCTACATCGAGAAGGAAGTTGCAGAAAATATTTCAATAGAATCTATTATATATGAATATGATTCAAAATCAAGGAGAGTACGATTTAAATAATTCAACATTTAGGTACGCTCCATCTTCATTCTTTTTCTAATTTTTGATATATCATAATGTGATTATTTTTTCTTTCAGGAATAAGTGCAAACTATGAAGAAGGGGAATACATGCTTCATTTATGAAAAACTATATGTATCTTAGTTTTAAATTTAAAATATCGAATATGTTGACAATTTTATCATTCAAGTCTTTTTATTCATTTCTTTGGAAATGATACTGTTTATGAATGAAACTTTTGTTTGTATTTTTTAGAAATGATAAGATTTTAAGTTAAAGTATTTTTAAGTTAAAGTCTATGTCCATAATAAAAAGGATGTTTTTCTATTTCCTTCAGCCCCCCCAATGAATCAATCCTGGCTTCGTCCCTGATCCAAATATATGTTATTCACAGGAGGTTACTCCAACCTAACATATAAAGATCTCACAAATTCTCTACTTGATTATGTTATACTAACCCTAGAAATAACACTATTGTTATTATAGCATTAAGGCACTCTAGATTCACAATCCATCTCTTCTGATTAGTTGAAGTTAAACCAACTTCATTGGTTTAAGGTTATGTATAAGATCCTCTTTTCCCAAGAAAATATTGCTACTCTTCCATCTGCATGAGATACCTAGTTATGGATGTCAATTTGAGACTATCCAATAGATATACAACAAAACTTTTTGCAACAAATTTTTGGTTGCTACAAAGTAAGAGATGTTTTAGCTGTCGAATAATCAAGTTGCAGACGACAAATTTTTCGTTGTCACGGTGAAAGAAACGAACATGTTGTTGTCATGGTTCTTTGGTTGCCTCTAATTTTGACAACAGAACTTGTGCGATGGTTAAACCGTCCCAAATCAAAGTTATTGTTACATCACTTCCATAATTCTATAAGAAAAATCATTATTACAATATTCTTTTCAAGATATTCACATAATTCCTTATTCGACCCAGACATATAATTGTTTCCTACATATTTAACTAATTAAAAATATATTCAACTTACTTAAAAAATAAAAGATTTCATTACTAAAACATTTTGCCTAAGTTATGGATGGAAATTTTGTTGCCATAAGATATATATTTGATCATTATAACATGTTTAGTTTCTTATGAGATGTATGTACCCACTTACACACATATATTGATATAACTACATAATTAGATATTTATTATCTATAATATACATGATACTTTTATGTAGAACATAAACTTTACTAGTGACATGTCTCCGATATGTGTTTCATTGATAGGTAGTGTCACATGGTTAAAATCTCAATTCAAGATTCACATGTTGTGGCATTAGCTTCCAATGAGCTAACCTTCCTTTTCCTGAGTAGGCATCCACAGACATGCTCCAACTCTTTTAGTACTTTGCTTGTTCATGCACCGACGCTGAAATAATAGCACACACATGAACATGTAGACAAATCCAAAGCCTATTCATTGTATTTCAAAAGAGAACATACATGTTTGAGGTCGGGATGCTATTGTAGAGAAAGATTCACATCTCTCAGTATATACAAGACTTGGAAATGCCAAGAGACACACCATTATTATATTTTCAATCCTCGATCACGATTCGACACACATTGACACAACTTTCCTAAATTCCAATTACGCGCCATCGGATGCGTAATCCTTGTGCCAAAGGGAACCCATATCCCTATAATCTTGCTACTGGTGGTTTCGAGAACTATCCCCACTTCCACTCGCCTTACCTTACCTTTTCAGTCGATTTTGAGACAAACGGTGTTCCTCATTAATGGTTTGTTGTTGTATCCACTACCGTAGCAAGTGTCTCAGATATGCTTCCTAAGACTTTTTCTCACAAGCCTATTTTCATTCACATCACATACTTCTTTGCTCTTTACCATTCTATATCACAAATTCCTTTTCCATACTTCCTCAGATGATATAATTGAGCAGTATTTGCTTCCACGCTCAATTCTTTGTATTGCATGTCAATAAATTCTTGCTCTTTCTTTATCCTAGAACGTATAGGGAAAAGTGATCCATAAAATGCTTCATAAATCCCTCCCAGATCACATTTTGTTCATACTAAAAATAAACATTCTTGCATGCCTCACAAAAATCCTTCGCTTTCTCTCATAGTCTTAACATAGCAAATATCACCTCCTTTTCTTCGGGTAATCTAAAGCACTAAAAGCTAATTCAATCTCCTTGAGACAGTGCTCTGTTTTCTTCGATTCTGGTTCTCCACTATAAATGAGTGCATCGAGTTGTAAGAATTTTCTCAAGGTGTCTCTGTCCACTTTCACCTTCTCATAGATCTTATGAACATGCTTCCTTTCTTTACGTGATGAATCACGTTCCATCTGAGCATGTTCCCGCTCTTCACAAAGATATTGTCCCATATCGGCCATAAATTGCATTTGCTGATGTTGGGGACTTTTAGACTCACCACCAGCTGTGAGACTTTAAGACTCGTATACATACTAAAATACAACATACAGTTTGGGTATCAAGTGCTCATATGAATATGTGCTCAATACAATTCATGCAGATTTCGGTCCAATTAACATATACTTTCGTTCACTTATTTTTAGAATTTAGACCTGACACATTATCCAAAGAATCATATGAATAATCTATTGCATAGTACTCGTTGAGACCTTTCCAACAGTACCAAGAATACATCAAAATCTATTATTGGCAAAGAAGATGGAGTCATTTTACGACAGTGGGTCGGTAAATGAACCCAGATCCGAACCCAGATCTATTTAATCGAACCAATTATAAAAGGAGACTGTATACGAGTCTGGTCGACCAAACCCCATATTCCAAGTTTAAACATCGGAGCTCCGCCATAGAGTCGTCAGACCGTTGCCAAAAGTCGCGAAGATGTTGCATCGCAAAGTCGAAGAGATCGACGTGAAGATCATATCGTGGGGGACTGATTTATCAAGTTTGTAAGGTACAGATCTCCACCCTTCTACTGTTGTTTTCCGTATTTTATTCCCTATAAGTTGGATCTCGATGTTGTCGTCGGATCATGTCGGATTTTGCATTGTGTCTCGTAAGCGGATCGCGGAGAGTGGCATATACACCATTCACGTTTCCTAGATTACGCATACGAGGATAAGGTGTCATAGGTTGCTGGAGTTGAGTGTGGATGGATCCATAATTGTGTGCTTAATGGTCACTACAAACCAACTCACCGAACCTTGATTTCATCATAAGAATATTTAAAGTTAATTTGATTGGCATGGGTCATAGCAAGGTTATTGGATACTCGAGTGAATTTACAATGTTCACATGTTGTGGATCTATTCTTGGAAGAACATACATTTAGGAATAAAAAGTCTGAATTATATTTAATAGTATGTAGTGAAAGTAGCACCAATATCTCATGTTGATTGTATGAGTTGTCAGTAGCTGAATTGGTTCTTTAGTTAATTATTTCATATGAAGTGATAACGTGCCCCTATTTGAGATTCTGAACTTAGCTTTAAAAAGATAAGGTATCTACGGTTGGACCTGTAAGTCCTTGATGACATATTAATGCAATAAAAGTTATTGATTTATCATGTTCATCTGAAATGAATAATTGTGAATGCACTTAATACTAAGGTCCTTTTATACAATTAAGGTTATATATTGTGGCCATATTGAACATCATGTGGTTAGAAGGACACAATTAACATAGCATGTGATATTCAATAAAGATCTTCAGTCTGAAGAAGAGATGGTAATCTTTCTCTAAAGATCGATTCTCGTCCTACTTCTTGATGCATGTCCTCTGTATAGGATTATTGATTCGGAACTGTTGGAATAATCAAGTCAAAGAGTTGACTTATTGAGGTTGAGGTAAACTAAGACCTGAGTCATAACTCTCACAATCAGGCGTACATTCTTTGATCGGAGACAGATATGCATCTATATGCCTGAGTGAGCACATTTGACAGACAAATAGGTTGGTGACCTTACCAAGGTTCATATACCGACGAGTTGATGTGCATATAAAGGCGTATGAGAGGTATGGTATCTCAAAAAATCATACATGTTCATAGTTGATGAACCGGGAAATAGAGCTCACTCATGAGATATTTTGGGGTCAAAATGAATTCCATGCATGGTCATCTTGTTTATGAAATAAGACACGAATTCGAGATATTAATATATACTTTTGAAAAGTATATAATTAATATCATTATTCAATTATTAAATGAGAAATCTATTGATTTATTCCGAAGAAGACAATAAAAATAGGATTTGTACTTTGGATATATCAACGTCTTCCGGTATGAAGGATGAATGGTATTGAGAATACTCATGGTTAAATCTATCACAATAGATCATCTACTATGACACTTTCTCTCCGAGGGAATGATGAAACCAGATAGATTTTAGCAGTTCTATTTATTAACTTAATGATTTGAAAGTTAATTAGATTAAGTCTCACTTCATTTGAATCTAATGTCCAATTCCAATTCTAATGTACAAATGTTAGAAATAGAAATGATGATGGAAATGGGAATAAATAGACTCCTTGAGCTCATTTCTAAAATTCAAATGATTTGAACTTTGATTAGAAATGGTCAATGAAACTGGTTTCAACTCACTGATACTTTCTCCAGCTCACAGTGTGATCTGTTTCATCAGCCTCACTTAGAGTGTGAGTTGTTCCGCTCGAGATCAAATGATAAGAGTGTATCATTTTTTCACTAAAATGGTATAAACATTGAAATTGGATAGTTATCCAAATTTCAAGTCACTATACATAGATTGTATGATCTTCCGACATTATCTCCAAGTATCTGCATTTGTATCTCATGACTCCTAATTGGATTAAGACTCATGCTATTTGATGTCAATATTTAGACAATAATTGTTATTTTCATATTTATTATTCATAAGGATATTTTTGTAAATATGATTTAAAAATATAATTTATTAATTAATATAAATGATGATTCATAATAATTAATATTTATATGAATATAATTCCTATAGTTAAATTTTATGAGAATATGATTATAATTTTTTTAAGGTACATGTGTGAATAATGATTCACAATAAATTAATAAATATAAATTGGATTTACATTTTTATTTGAATTTATGAATATGATTCATAAGCTATAAGGATTATTCTCGTAAAAATATCAATTTTGATATTTGAATTATCAAATTAATAAATACACAACAATCTCAATCCATGTATGGAAAAAGAGGGACGTGTATTGAGAGAGACACATGGCACCCTCTATGAGAGCCCTAATTGGATTAGGCTCTCAATTTGTTGCTTAATTAATTAATTAATTTAATTGGTGATTAAAACTTGATAGTTCTAGTCCTATTTCTTGGTGAATAAGGAATAAATCATAGCTCTTGATTTCTCATCCAAGGGACATCATTGTACATGCCTACATGACGAGGCAACTCTCCATAGATGTGTACATTGAGTATAAAATGAAGGGTATGTCTCTCTCTTTTTACAATACACGTCTCCTCTTCATGCCCTAGACAACATTGAGAAACCTCCATCATCTTCATTGGCGTGGCTTCGTGGAAAAGAAGATTGTCTCCTTCCTTAAATTTCTCGTGCTTTGAAGAAGGTTTGATTTCATGCAAAGAAATCAAGATCTTCATCATCCATGCGTGTATGTTATCGTGAAGGCGACATTGAAGTTCATTAGAAGTAACACGGCTCATCATCGTGCTCACGAGAGAGACCAACACATATCGAACTTGACTAATTTAGGAGGTCTCTGACTTTAGAGACTCACACTTCAAGAGGCAACACTGATCTCTTCATTGATATTCATTAAAATATTAGAAAACATGTTAGGAAAATTATTGCTCTAAATTAATGGTTTCACATAAAAAGTTGTGTTGAAATTTCACGTTCAGCGATGGACATACAATGTTTTAAGCAAATAGTTTGCTAATTTTTCCGCATTTCCGTGATGCGAAGCTTATAAAGTGTTATTTACTTACTTAAATTGGCATCATAGCCTTAGTTTAAAGGATTTAAGTTGTATCCAAGTCTGACGAACACTCATCTAGATTATCCTGATCATGAGGTATATTTTCTTGCGCCAGTTTTGACGATTTGAATGATTCGGTGACTTTTTAAGTCGCTACTATTGTACCCTATTCTAACCATATTTTTGGAAATATACGAGGTCCCTTCTCAAAATGTGCATTTAAGGAACTGTTAGGATTGATCAACTTTGATCCTTACGATCCTCTAAGTGTAAGTACATGATGAGTCTAAGATTTATCATGTTAAAATCCACATATTAATCTCCTTGCTTAGACAATTCAATAAAAAGCACTTTCAATTTATTATTACTATATTGTATTATATTGTATATAAACCGTGTATAATTAACCTATAAATAACTGTAACTCTATTATTGCGAATGATCATCTATAAAGATCATGTAATACTAATTTCATTTCGAGTCATGGTACAAGAGGGACCACATACATCGTATGTATTAGGTTTAATATACCTTCACATCGTTCATCTTTCTTAGAGAAGGGTGCCTTGGACATTTTCCAGCAAATACAATGCTCGCAAGTTGGTGAATCATAAACTTCTAAAAAATCAAGAGGTCCATCCTTTATTAGTCTATTAATCCTATCAACAAACACATGTCGACGTCTTTGATGACATATCATTTTTAAATGATCTTCATCCTCTCTTAATCATTTAGGTGTCTGATTATTCATAGTAGTATTAACATTCATGATACATGCATGCATGTTCAATTCATAGCGTCCACATGTTGTTAAATAATCATCTTTTATAAAATTACTATAAAGATTTATGATAAGTTTATTACAGAAAAGGAAAGGTATTTTTCTTTCTAATGTGATATTGGTTATCAGGTTCATTTTAATTAATTGATTTTTTTGATTTCATTGATGTTTTAAACACATATGCTAAAGATCATACATTCACAAGAAATATAAAGAATGACTAAATTTTAATTGAATCATATCAAATATTTAAAAAAATATCATTTTCTCATTAAAATAATCCATTGAAAGATTTTTTGATATTTAGATATGGGAGCATAATTATTAAAGAAGTGAACTTCAAAATTCTCATGAAGTAGTATAAGAATAGAGATGATGTTTCGACAAACATAATGGGTGTATAATACATATTCAAGATAATGATGCTACTTCTCTAATCTCATTTGTAATTAGTTTCAACACCTTCAACATCTAGGTTGATATTCTTCCCATTGTATACAAATCGATCTCTTTTCTAGATCACATTGAAGTCTGCAAGGTCCACCGTGATCCTTGAGATGTGGCATGTCGCATTGGAACCAATTCATTTGCCTTCACACTCTTTGAAGGCAGAGTTTCATTTTACCACAGTTGTAAATTCATGCCTATAATGAACATTTACATCCTTGTTCCTTTATAGGGTTCACATTCCTTCATTTTGAGCAGTTGGACTTTAAATGATGAATTGCGACCATAATGAGTCACACATACTTTTCCATGCTTTCCTTTTAATAAGCCTTACACGGTCCCAAGCATATCTTTCTCCATACCACATTTGCTTTGGTTAAAGATTTAATCTACGGGACTTTTATCCTCCTTAATTGGTCAAGTCTTGTTCTACCATCAAATGATCACGAAAGTCATGCATATTCTTAATGGCAGCACCCAATCTTAGAGATGTCACAGTTTCATTAAAGGATATTGGCAAACTATTTAAAATAACTACAATCTACTACAAATTTCAAACACCTTTGTTGCTACAACAAATAAGAAAGAAAAACATGTAGTTATTAGATCAAGCGATTTGATGGTTATTGTTGAGAGCAAGTCAAGCAGTTTATGTTGAATTGATATGGTGAATGATTTGGTCTATTCCTCACTTGAGATGTGATTTGAACCTATATGACTCACACACAATTTAGGGTCACACATAAGTTGATCAAAGTATGGTTATAAATTTAGGGCATTTGGATATGTTTTGAATGTTTTTTAAATGTATATAATGGGTTGATTTTGGATTAAATCAAGTTAATCTACGGTCAATCAATAGGGATTTCATGCCTTCATCCTTAACATAGTTTTTAGGTGTTTCTTAGGCGTGGGTTCTTTATTCTCACCATAGTTTAACTATAATTAGCCCTAAATATCGTTAAGAATGGGATTAGTCTAGAGATAACCCTCATTAGAAATTTGACTTTGGTGAGGGTGATTAGGGTTTTTATTCCTAAAGTTGAGTCTACCCTTTATAGGTGTGTTTAATTTAGGGTTCAATATCCTAACTTGATAGATGGTTTAACTAGGATGTGAACCCTAGTTGGGATCATGATTCCATTTAGGGGTAGGACTTAGTTAGGAGCTTCTATATTTTGCTAATGATTGATAAATTAGGATTTGTCAAGTCACCTAAAGTTAGGCTAAGATTTTACTAGCTTTTACCTAGGGTTTGGCTTTGGCTTGGATATACTAGGGTTAGGGTTTCTCTTTGGTCTTAACAGGTTTATATCTAGGATAGAATCTAGGGTTTGGGGTTCTAACTTGGGTATGGTAACGATTGCGATTCTAAAGATGACTTTCTACTTAATAACACATAAGGATCACCTACTAGATTTGTTTATGTTATGATTCTTGAATTTGTGTCTAACATGGTTGTACATGCACTAATTTCTTAATGTCGCTAAATGCATATGATTTATGGTTGGATTTCACACAATTAGGTTTGTCACTTCTCCATAACTAATTAATGTGACATGACTCATTGAATATGTTAATCATTAAGGCTTTAACACAGTAAGGTACCCCAAAGGAGGCGTTTTATCTCCTGAGAGTTTGCAACATATGTACGCACAAAACCCTAGAACTAAATGATAGGGCAAAAACTCTAGCATCCTCATTTTGACAGACTTTGATGTATATGGTAAATATGAATTCTTGTCTCTAAAGTCAACTACACCTAATTTCCTTGAATCTCCAATATCTTCCAGACGACCAATAAAGCAACACATTAGGTGATGTTCGACCATCGGAAGCTAGATGAAAATCTGTGAACTTTTGGAGATCCAAGGTATTTAAGCAAGTCGAGTCCTCCTTTAAAAATTGAAACTTTCCTTGTATATAAATATATGTTAGCATCACAAGATAGGCCACAAGAAACATTTGATGGCATTTGATGTGAATTATAGGCTTTTCCCTTTTTCTCAAACTTTTTCATCATATAGATCTAGGTATCTATTTAATTTTACCTTAAAAGCTAAAAGTGAACTATTTTCTTATTCTATTGTATGTTGGACATTTTCTCATTTGCTAGGATTTTTCTTTGTTTTTAACGCCCCATTGAGTAACTCAAGGCCGCAACCATATAAGCAGCTCAATGTAGTCATCCTAAGAGTAGGCATAAACCTTTGGGTTCAACTCTAAGAAATGTACATGTAATAGTTCCAATCCCCTAACACATCAAGGGTCTTGGAGACAAATTGTCTGTAGTACATCATGTTGTCAAGAACATAGCCGTACAAATCACTAGGCATTAGGTGCTCACATTTCTTTACCTGATCTAATTAGAGGAATTTGATGTGATCTTAAGCAAGGGTTGGCTCGAAAGGTACCATACATGATTAGACTATTTTAATAAGACCATGTTTTTCTATCCTCCAAGAGAACTAAGTTAAACTTCTTAAGTATGCCATAAACAGTGAGGTCTTGTAGATCTTCACCTCGAGGACAAAACATTTCTCAATCATGATTTCATAGCTACCTCATCTACATTATTAATTCATTGACTCGTGATTGGATGATTGAGAATGTCAGGGTTGTACAGAAGTTCCTTGATGTGTTCCCAGATGAATTACTCAAACTTCCACTGTAGAGGAAGATTGAGTTTAAGATCATCTTACTACTTCCATCCAATCAAAATTCATTCCTCAATATCAAACGACCCTACTAAACTTTGAGAGCTAAAGGTGCATTTGAAATAACTGCTTGAAAAGGGACTCGTCTACCATAACACTTCTCCTCAGGGAGCAGTACTCATCAAGGTTTTAAAAACTGAATATAACATCAAACCTGACATGTATCGGTTTTTTATTTTTATGATATGATCGATCGAACCCGTGATAACATCAACAGTTCAAAGAAATAAAGGACCAAACCGTTATAATATTGGTTTGGTTCGTATGGTTCAACTGGGTCTGACAGAGTTAGATCGATATATCATACAAATAAATAAGAAAAATGCTACATCATATCTTTCGAGGATTTGTTTACTCTTGTCTTTCCAAGTTTTTCCAATAACGCTTATACCCCTATTTTTTATACAACTGCATGTGTCCCCTATATTTTTACAAAATCAATAGTAGTGACCTTTTATTAGTACACTTGTGCTTTCATTTTATACCAACATAAAGATGATATTGTGAGTTTTTTTAAAGAACATATGAAACACAAGTGAAATTGCTTAAAAGTTAGGGGTATAAATGTTATTAACAAAACTCGAAAGTAAATAATAGTCATATTTCATAATATATATGTGATGTAAAAAAATAATAATTTTCAAGCTATTTAAACTCTAATTAATGATAAGTGTTGTTAATTTATTTCTTCTCATAATATGATCATGGCAACATCTTCTTCATTTATTATTGTTATAAGTGGACAACCTCATATTCAACGTGAGAAGAGAGAGACAATGCTCATATGGAAGGAAGAGACAAGCAGTAATGAGTCATTGGCATATGTGAAGAAGAAGAGATAAAGGGATACTATAATGTGAATTAGAATGAGATTAGATTATGAATATTTCTGAAAAATTTATATTTTGTTAATTTATTATTTTTTTTTTCAAAAAATGGATGGTTGAACCGATGGTTTGGTTCAATTGGTTCAACCAGAATTAAGAGGTCTAATCGGGTTTTGATCGCTTTTTATTTTCTGAATAAAAATCGGGTGGTTGGACCGTTTTTCCTCTGATTCTTGGTTTAACCGGTTCAATCGGCCGGTTCAGTTTGATTTTTAAAATTTTGGTACTCATCATAAAAAAGGAAGAGGGATCCTGTAAGGCTGAATAATAATTAGATGCAATAAAGGGATCGTCAAGAACCATTACCCTCTTTCCAGGATAAACAATCTATTCGATTGATATCACATATTGATATTGTTCTCTTTAGTCTATCTATGATCCACATAACACCCATTGCATATTAAGGATTTAGATGTGTTAAAATCTACCTTTTGCACAAAATCTATTACACTAACTATTACTGAGTTTTTTCTATACTCTTTGACACGTGTTGCCCTCTCTCCCCACTATCGATCTATCCCTCTTTTGTCTCTTTCTCTCTGTGTGCTTCTCTCTTTCTCTCCGTGCCCGCACTCTCTCATTCCCTTATCGATCTTTCCCTCTTTTCCCCCTCTCTCCCTCCCTACTCTCTCTCCCCAAACCATACTACACGTAGTTACCCTCTCTCCCCACTATCGATCTATCCATCTTTTCCCTATCTCTCTCTCCATCTTTTCTCACTATCTCTCTCCCCCTTTTCTCACTATCTCTCTCTACTCTCTCTCTCTCTCTCTCTCCACATTCTTTCTCCCCACTTAAGTTCTCTAGGCCCAATACATTACTCTCTCTCTCTCTCATCTCCTCTTTTTAAATTTAGTATAATATTACATTAATTATAAAATAACAAAGCACATATTATTTACATCTTTATAAAATTGGGAAAATATAAATTAGAATTTTCTTTAAAACTATTAGTTTAGAAATATAGAGTATATATTTTCAAAGACTACTCTTGACCTCCTCTATTTATATTGTTCATTATTAATGTATTTTTTGATAAGTATTTCTTAGATACCTTGAGAACTCCTTCCCTTCATTATCTAATTCGAATCGTTGATTATTGTGACATTTGGGTCCTTCCCCTTTATATATTTAAGTGAGGGATTTATATTATTTTTTTGTTTATTTAAAAAACTAAAATTTATCATGGAGTATATTCATTTCTTCTTGCTATAATTTTTTTGCATTAATTTTTAAAAACTATCAAAATATTAATTATATGTTTACTTTTAATAAGTAACATGATGTTATTATCCTTGGATTTTTTCATGTACTTTTACAAATATCACAAATTTATAAGCAAAAATTTTAGTATTACACATGATTTGAACTTTGAAATTTACTCTAGACAATTCCATTATTGTATTTTGACAATCCTAAACTATAAATCATGTTATGACTTTTTAATTAAAAATATAAATCATGTTATGTCTTTTCAATTTCCTAATTTATTATCGTTGTCAGTAGGATTTTTTTATATATGATGATCAGTCATTCAATGTTGATCATATATATTTACATATGCTAGAGTGTAAATAATTCCACATGAAACTATTAGTGTTATATGTATACATATACACAATCACTTACCAAAATATTTTATAAACAAATTTATAAATATTGATATAATATATATACACATATTTTATGGTATCTTCTCCTAGAAAATAACCTATACATATTTTGATCACATTTACATCTTTGTATAGTTGTCAGACCTTATATTTTAAATACATAAACGTCAACGTAATAGTAGGTTTTTAACATATATAATTGATCCTTATAAATTTCATATTACATTTGATTGTATAAGTTCACTTTTATATTATATGTACACCTTTATACAAGGGTATAAGAGGTTTCTTGCATGATACTTTAAATTATGATAGGCCTTCTAAACGAACATTATATTAATGATCATGTTATATGGATTTTTATCAATCAGTATGTATATATTTGTATGACTTTTGAAAAAATAACCATGCCTATTTCATATGTTATATAGTCCAAAATAATATTTTCATACATAAAATTTTATAATCAAATGTAACTAATGAAAGAAAGATATTAGTAAGATAAGATAACTAATAATAAAATTATTGAGATATACATCACAGATAATGAGACAGGTGGAGAAATGGATAGAGAGAGTTATTAAGGAGATAAGTAACTAAAATAACACTTCAACCATTGAAATAACCCTCAATTCTCACGTATGATATCTTCATAAAATTATACTCTTTACTACAAGTGATATAATATCAAATATTTAAATATTTTTAATAATAAAGTATTTCAAATTAACTAAAATATTATAATTAAAAATAATTTTAAAATATCATATATGCACATATTTGACTTATTATTCATTATATCATGAGATCAAGGATACATATAGATAGTCAATTTCATTTTTTTATATCCATCAAATGAATGAATCTTATATCTATAATTTTTATATATTATTTATTATCTCTTATAAATTTTTATGGATTTCTAAAGTATATTTTGATAATCGATGATCAAAAATTGATAATTGGGGTACAAACAACAACACAGATAAATTTAGTGTGAAATATATAAAAAATATTGAATGAATATTTAATTTTTTACTTATACTCTACTTTATGTAATCTTTTTCTCTGAATATATACAAATTTTATAATATTCGATGTATGTTAGTTGTTTGTGTGCCTTATAATTGAAATAAACTATGTGCCGATAATGCAGCTGGATACTTTTAATTTGCTATCAAAAGTTCAATTGAATGAATATTATATCTATTTTTTACATATTATTTATCATTTATTATAAATTATTATAGATTTTTAAAGTATATTTTGGCAATTGATAATCATAGATTGATATAATTGGGGTACAAATATCAATGTAGATAAAACTAATGTGAAATATATATAAATATTTAAAAATAGTGAATGATTATTGAAATTTTTTAACTAATACTCTACTTCGTGTAATGTTTTCTAAATATATATAAATTTTATAATATTTGATGTATGTCAATTGTTCGTATGGTTTATAATTGAAATAAACTGTGTCAATAATGTTGTTGAAATTTTTTTAATTTGTTATCAAAACTTCAATTCAGTGAATCTTATATCTATATATTTTACGTATTATTTGTCATCTATTATAATTTTTTATAGATTTTTAAAGTATATTTTGACAATCGATGATCATAGATTGATATAATTGGGTACAAATAGCAACAAATATAAAACTAATGTGAAATATAAAAAATATATAAAATAATTAATGTATTTTTTGAGCTTTTTTAACTCATACTCTACTTCATGTAATCTTTTTCTAAAAAATATATAAAATTTATAATATTCGATATATGCTAGTTGTTATTGTGGTTTATAATTAAAATAAACTTTGTGGCTATAATGCAACTGAATAGTTTTAATTTGTTATCAAAAGTCTCATTTAGTAATGCTAGCATATACATCTTTTTTTTTACAAAAAATAGTTTTATGATTAATGTAAATTGATTGTTTTATCATCAATGATTAATAATTGTTCTATGCGAATTAATGTTTAACGATATCAATAGGAATGTTCCAAAGATGTTCTATTCACTGAAAATGTTACAAACAAATATATTTTCTTCAATCCGCCGCGAAGAGCGGGTAAATACACTAGTAACCACTATGAGTTTGTTATTACGCATTTTGCGCTAATGAGCGAATACGTTTTGTTCATGGATCTGTTTGCAGAATTTTGAGACTTTTTATAGGAAATGTCATCATTATATCTATTACCAACATTCTCATTTAATCACATAATGAAATGGAGTAAGAGCATCATCTCATCATTATTCTAAAGACCCTGAATATAAGAAGTGTGAGTTCTTGCTTTCTTTAGCCTTGTGGTTTAGGCATTTTAAGTCTGGCTTTCTTTAGCCATGTTATTTTAGGCTTGGATGTGAACGTTGACTCTGTCAAGATCAAAGTCATAACAACTTATGTATCCGAACCAAGTTTAATTCAAAGTAATATTGTTGACTTGATATGATTGGAATCATTTAGGCTAATGTTAACTATGCACTAAATAAAATTTAACAACCTAAATTTCATAAATGAGTACTGATATTTGCAGTGGGATTTTGGTGGATCGTACACTTGGTAACTGGGTTGGGTTGATGTATTCTCCAGTGAATAATGGTTGTTTGGATGGCTGAGAGGGTTGGAAGGATAATCGTAATGTAATGTGACATTGATTATGTGTTATATCGACTTTTTTAACGATTATAATATATTTTTATGTTGTTTATTTGAATATGGTTAAAAAATATTATAACAACGAAATTCTACGATCCATATAACTAATTCCAATCCATGAATACAACGATAGAGTAGGGGATATGCCAGGTTACCGAAAGTAACCTGGCAATCAAACGAACCCTTAGTCTCTCAGCATGTGCCTTAGATGAGGGGCCAAATTCCTAGGCTTCATTTGGGTTGTTGAACCTTGGTAAGGGCATGACAATTAACCCTTTTAGTAGCCTTAACACACATACCTCAATGATGTAGGTACTTTATGCCTTTGGGTTAGTTCCCTAACTCCTTGATCTCAATTGAAATATTTGGGTCTCGATGAGGTAAGCTCCTTGCACCCTATGTTTATACAACCATTTCCCTCACCTTAGTTGATGTCCCATGACCTCTATTAGTTGGATTGATATGTGGGCCTTTATTTTAGCTCTCAACTCATTATTAGATCCCTTTAAAGCACTCTCCATGTGAGGTCATATGCAATTGTGATTCCAACAGATATGGATATATTTGTATTTGATCCACCACCATATCATTTTATACATATTTTGACATCTATATCCATATACATTTTAGAACTATACTTCGATATCCAAATATCTCTTGTATATCCATTTTCACACACACACACACACACACACACTTGGAGATTCATTTTATAGACATCGTTATCCATACACATTTTAGAACAAATATAGATATGGATATACTTCAATATCCAAATATCTCTATCAGTGATAATATATCCGTTTTCATATGTTAGTATACTTGGAAATTTATTTTTAGTCATATGTAACATAATTTTACATACCCCCTTTCACCGTAATGGTCTAGTGGCAGTACAATGTGTCTACCACACAAAAGACCATGGTTCAAATCCCACTCTTGCAGAGGTTGTGTTAGGTAGTCGACAACCAGCGTAAAAAATAGTCGAACCTTTCAACATGGATTTGAGCAAGAATCCATGTAGACGCCCCTACTTATAGTGGGAGAAGGCTTAGTATATTTTTACCTCCTACGATTAATACATTTATCGTAGCTAAATCATGTGTAAACCATCCAATACATGTATATTTAAGCTAATATAAAAAGTATTTCTAATATTATCTATCGGTTTTGCATCAGGGCCTACTTTTTAAGGATGTAGGAATATAAATTTTATATATGTTAATACATGTAACACATATATATTCATATTTTAAAATGAATAAGGAGATGGTAACCTCCTATATATGTATCCGACCTTTTGCATCTCCATATGCAACCCTTCATGATTGCTCCTATTGGAGTTTAGCTTACGCCACTTACTAGGCTTGATCTTCAAAGGCATGAATCCTCTTGAGGGTCATGTACTCTCTCTCTGTCTCTCGGATCACTCCACATTAGATCATGCTAATCACCAATCTTACATTCACTGAATGGGGAGTTCCAGCGCAGGACAAGCAAGGTGATTCATCTGACTGATCTTTCACCTCCACGATCACCAACATCTCTAGGACTAAACTTAGGTAAAAGTGAAGCATGAACCCAAATGTGAGAACATTGGATAGGCATCAACGGATGAGAGAGAGTGCACATCGATCAGAACCAGGATGCAATGAGGGGCGGATGAGACATATGCAACCTAAACCCTAGAAGCAAATCATTCCACCTTTAGGGATGCTGCCAAATGCGCACACATCCAAGTAAGGATCAAAGTCTCACATCCATAGCCCAAGCACATGTTTAACTCATCAAGTGGTCTTCAACCACATCAGCTCCTACCCATATAGTAGAAATTGTCGGAATTCTACATGAAAATGGCTCATGAAAAACTATACTTATGCACTGATAATTTACTCATTCATTTACCATCCGAAACATCAATTATTATGTACTTACCGGAAGTATTAGTTTGCAACTTTGGCAGTACCCAAATTAGAGAAGCACTAACCAACTTAACTTTATAATGATTAAAAAAGTTAACCTTTCATACGATAGGCCAATTCAAATATTACCTTTCTCAAGAAGAAGGGATAGAAAGTCCTCATGGTGCTACTTTCTACCGCCCTTCTTTCACCATTTTGAAATGTGTGATAAGTACATTGTATCAGTATGCATTTACAGAGGATGGCAAAAAAACTGAGAGAACATAATGATAACTATCATCTGTCGGCCAACTACCAGTATTACTGGAAATAAAGAATGAACAATGAAGGAGTTGCATTGAACTGCAGGGGATATGAAGATTGGCTTTACAGGATCACCACCACTCAGCTTCTAAAGCTGTGCTTGTTAGCGAGTGGAAGAGTGGGAATAATACACTCATCATATCAAATTATGATTACCATGATGAGGAATGCTCTGAGAGAACTGCGAGAAGGGGTCGTGGAAGGGATTTGCTTGGCCCATGGCTATTTGCTGCTGAGGGTAAGGAGGTTGATAACCATATGGCATCATTGCCATCATGTTTTGCTGCTGCTGTTGCTGCTGCTGGAGATAATAGTATTGTTGTTGCTGTTGAGCCATCATTGCCATCTGAACGTTAGTTGGGGGTGCGATGGCATTGGACATGGCAAAGGGATCGTGCCTCTCAAAGGGATTTGCAGATAAACCGCAGCCATAACCTCTGTCAGTCATCTGTTTGCGGGTCTCGCCATCCTCGTACAAGCTGTCAAGCAATAGTTTGTCGAACCCTCCAGCCTGCCACACAAGGAATAGGAACCTTGTTTAATCATGTTATAAAAGCATAACCCCATCAGAAGGATGTAAACAGCCATGTTGGTAGATAGCAAAGGGGGTGAGTTTATAGGTGTGTGCATGCGTGTGTGCGCGCGTGTGTGTAAAAGAGCCATTGATATGTCCTCTTCTTTTATGGAAAAATACCTTCCTTTACTCATAATGATTGTGAGGCTAAGTTCACACCGTAGTTTTCCGCATGGAAGTTCAGTATTCAAATTTCTCTTTCAACATGAATTCTGGATCAGTACCCTACCCAGCAATATCAGAATATTTTGGACCTGAATCCTTCCTAAACTGATTTTAGAAATGCAGTGAATAGTTTTATGTCCAAGAAATACATGCATTAGGAATATGTGTACATGCACAAACTACACATGTGAAAAACTCAAGTACATGCGAATTTCAAAAAAAGAACTTGTATGCGGTAGTAATAGTTCTTACAGATTAAGATCACGGAAACAATTGGACCCGATCTGGCAGTTTTTCATGTTAAAGAAATCTGAGATTTTCAGATTGGATTTGAGCAGGGTCCTCGTCATAAATTGATCCATGAAGTGTAAAGTACATTAGGCAAAGAGAGTACAAACCAATTTGCTTTCTTCCAAGTGACTCTCATTGCTGCTAGGGGCAGTAACCAGTGCAAGCTCCCATCCTGAAGCCTCCCCATCAAACAATGAAACAGCTGATGGTTTGGCAGCCCCACCTTTCAAAATGATTGATGTAAAGATAGAGAAGAAGGCAACATTTACATATATAAGTGAAATGATGAAATATTATTAACAAATGGAAGCATAATTAGTAAAATTCAACTACTTAAATAAGAGAAAAAAACTCGTTTTTTGCATAATACCAGGAGGAATTATGGCTAGGGCAAGTGCATTGCTTTCTTCAAGATCAGAAGCAGCAGGGTTTACCTCATCCAAGCACTGCAAGCATTATATATTAGTATTGATTGCATTTGAAATGAAAAAATGACCTTAATATAAAAAGTAGTTAACTATTCACGAATTTCAAGAGATCTTGGGAGTTGAAATTTGTGTAAATTCGTCCCTAAAGTTTTGTGATTAGAGGAAGAAAATTAATCTGTAATCCTAATCACTTCTCTACACTTCCCTCTGTCCTCTATGTTAAATCTTTTTTATGCAAATTAATTACTTACATTCCCTAATTTCTCAAGAAGGCTCTACACTTCCCTCTGTCCTCTATGTTAAATCTTTTTTATGCAAATTAATTTCTTACATTCACTAATTTCTCAAGAAGGCCTTCTCTTGTCAGATAAAATTTTCAACTTCTTGACAATGCATCATGTATTTTCTCTGTCATCTAGCCAACCATCTTCTACTAAAATGTCATTTCTAAGATATCAAAGTGTCATTAACACACTTAAAAAAAGAGTAAATACTTCCCATTTTTCTAAAATTCTTCAAAGTCACCACTGTAATCAGGTGACCTTTATGTAAATTACTCAACAATCCAAACCAGGACAACGTAGACAAGATAAACTAAGGGAGTGACTTACAAGCAGATCTCCTGTCAAAGGAGCTGCAGGTTGTGGTTCAACCTCCGGGGCCGGTTGCTCAGGTTCTTCAGGTTCCTCGGGTGGATTTTGTTCGTTTTCAGGTGATTCTTTGGGACTTTCCATAGGCGGCACTTCCACTACTTCTTCTTTGTAGGTCAACAGATTCTTTTCCTCGAATTCCTGTTCAAAAAAGCTGCAAAAATTAACCTTCTGAATCGTTGACAAAAATTAACCCACTTAAATGGTCTAGTGGTAGTGCAGTGTGCCTGCCGTCCAAAAGATCATGGTTCAAATTCCCCCATATGGGGGTTGCGTTAGGCAGTCGACGACCAGGGTAAAAAATGGCTGGATCTTTCAACATGGATTTGAGCAAGAATCCATGTAGCCGACCCCACTTCTAAAGGGAGAAGGCTTTTCCATTTTTTAAATCATTGACAAAGGTTAAACATTTTGGCACCCAGAGGACTAACATAGGAAAAACTTGTATAAAAGTGGAATAACATATTTGATTGATAAATCAGACTGCTGATATGCATGGCATTCATATGAAGATGTCCAATAAACATGCGGAAAAAGATGTAAAAAATGATCGACTTACAAGGGTCTTACTAGAAACTGAACCTATTCTGGGGGCTTCTTTAATGTATTCTTCCATTGTAGCAAGGAACGACGGAGGTGGCTGTAGAACAAGATATCAGTAAATATTCCCAAGATCATAATTAGTAGGTAGCATAAGGTGACAAGAAAGAACCTGTCTCAAAGTCGGAAACTGGAAGTTTCTTGCGAGTTCCAGACCTTTGCAAAATTCATAAAATTCGGAAAGATTTTCAGCCTGCAGAGTAGAAAAACAATCAACAACCATCTATTAACGTTACTTGTCAATCTGAAAGTAATTATGAGAAAATAAAAGGAAAAAAATAATAAGTAACATTCTTAAACCTGCTTCCCAGCTCTTTTATATATATTTAAAGCCTTGATCGCATCATGCCTAGACATTTCAAAGAACTGCATTGAGGTAATATATGTCATTTCTTTAAGTTTGCAAGATAGATGTCATATGATGAGAGCACACTCAAATAATCAGCTAAGACAATGTCAGCATATAATACCATATCGACAAGATTGATGATCCCGTCGTTGACTGCACAGTAAATTTTGAAGCTTTCTTTGAGAACCTGAACAATAGAGAAGAGCCAGACTAATTTTGGCAAATTCTTTACACAGCGTGTGAGGGGAAAGAAAATATGGAAATTGGCGTTATGCAATCTATGATTAAACTGACATATACAACAAGAGAGAGAAAAGAGGATAGGTAAAAGGCATACCAAAGCAAGTGCATACTGGATGAGGTAATTGCCAAATGCCCCTCCTTCAGGCTGGAGGCATACAAAACTTATGGCTAGTTAATTAGTAACAGAAAAGAAACCAAGAAAAAGGAATGATGCATGGAAAGAGATGTCACCATTGTACGAACAACATATTGACCAAACTAGCCACAAAGGAAAATCTTAGTTTTTAAGAAATATGGTCAAGGAAGAATTGATATCTGTAGAGAGTATTATTATTATGTTTTATGTACCTTTTCATAATTTCTTATTGTTCTCCGGACTACTATGTAATTTACCCATGAGGCCTCTCTCTATATAAGAGAGGCTAGGGTTCCCTTGAATAACAAGTTGCTCATTTCTTCCAACATGGTATCAGAGCCTCAACCCTAGGGCTCTCTACCCGCCGCGACCCCCCCTCCTCTCGGGCCTCTCTCCTCGGCCGCCGTAGCCTCTCTCCTCGGCCCTCTTCTCTCGGGCCTCTCTCCTTGGGCGCCTCCCCGCCGCCCACATCCCCTCTCGCCGCTCCCCAATCATAGCGGCCCCAGCCACCGGCCCCCCAGTCGCCAGCCCCTAGCCATAGCGGCACCCCACCGGCCCCCAGTCGCTGCCGCCTACCCGGAGGGGGGCCGCCCAGCCCATAGGGGGCCGCCGCCCTCACCTCCAGACCGTGCCCTAGCCGTCCACGCTTAGGCCTCTTTCTCCGGATCGATGGATTTGAGTGCGTAACGTCTACATACGCACTCGAATCCTATGCAGTTTGTGTAGACATCTGTCATTTTGTCTACCAACCCTATTTCTTCTCAAGCGGCGATATGTCAAATTCCAAGGTTGATATGCCCTCCATAGGCGTGTTTAAAGGTCCCGTGCCAATAGTCAAAATGGATTGGTCAAACTATGAGCTCTGGGCGATGCAGTTCATGAGTCTCATGAAGTCGAATGGTAAGAAGCACATTCTTACCGAGGATGAGCCCGCAGAGAAGACAGGGATATATGCCTCGTGGGAGGCTGATGATTCGTATGCCAAGGTTTGGCTGTCAGGCACACTGTTGATGGAGATTTCCAATGATGTCATCCATCAGCCTACTGCTAAGGCAATGTGGGATATTCTGTCTGCAACGTATTCACAAGTGCGGAATGAGACCAAGATGTTACAGCTTCAGCATGATATATTCACGATGAAGCAGAATGGCAGACCACTTCACTCCTTGTACACGTCCCTGAGAGGGATGTTTGAGAAGCTATACAGTACCATTCCACTTACAGCAACCCCTGAGCAACAGAAGACATTTCGGAATGCCACCATGGTGGGCGTTCTACTTGCAGCCCTAGACCCTGAGTACGAGTTGCCCGCTCTCAGATTTTGGCCAATGCAATTATTCCTCCAATGGAGGATGTTACCGAAGCTCAGTCGCATATCAGTGTCTTCCAGCTCATCTACTCCACCCCCATCGACGATGACAGTATCGTGTGGGAGAGGTGATCAGTCTTCTGGTTGTGGACGTGGACGTGGATGTAGTAGGGGTGGTCTCTTTCGTCACTCTTGTTCGTACTGTCACTGCACAGGCCACTCGGAGGATACATGCTACTCTAAGCATGGGTTCCCAGCATCGGCGCGTGTAGCTGAGCATGTTCTGCCCCAGTCAGCATCCACTGCAGACAACCGTTTTGAGGAGCTTGTGGCACGTCTACGTGATATTATGCCACCATCCTCTGCAGATTCTTCTGATGGACCTTCTGATGTTGTTGCCTCTGCCTCTGCCAGTTCCTCTGCTATCGCTAGTACCTCAGGTAGTGCTACTGCATTTACGTCTTGTCATGATATATCTGATTGGATTATAGGTTCTGGTACCACACATCACATCTGTCGAGATCGAGAGAAACTTGAGTCCTACAGGGACATTCCCCATGGTCGTTCAGTACAGATCGCATATGATACCCATTCCCCCCTTATTGGACAGGGCAGGTCGTTCTATCTTCTTCCATGCATCTACAGAATGTTATGCATGCTCCCGAGTTCTCCATGAATCTGTTGTCTATTAGTCAGATTACAAAGGATTTGCACTGCCGTGCCATATTTGACCATTCTTCTCTCATTTTTCAGGACATACTAACGGGCATGGTGATTGGCTGTGGTTCTGAGCAGAATGGTCTGTATCGGCTGGTCCGGAATTCTTATGCTGCTGCCTCTTCTTATTCTGCCGGACCTCCGTACATCTGGCATCTTCGCTTTGGTCATCTCCCGCTCCAGAAAATGCGACACCTTCTGCCTCAGATCTCTCCCAGTTCTTCCTTTCGCTGTGAAGCGTGTCAGTTGGGAAAGCATTATAGGTCCAGCTTCCCTGGTCGTCAGAGTCGGAGCAGTTGCTCCCCGTTCGAGTTGTTTCATATTAATATTTGGGGTCCTAGTCGTGTTCCCGATCATCAGGGATACATGTTTTATCTAGTTGTCGTGGATGATTTCTCTCGTATATCTTGGGTCTTTCTTTTAAAGAATAAATCTGAAGTAGGAGATGTGATTAAAAATTTGATTAATGAAGTGCAGAATGTTTTTTCCTCTATTGTCAAATATGTTCGTACAGACAATGCTCTTGAATTCTGCACATGATCTCTCTCTCTCTCTCAGTTTCTCTCGTCAAAGGGCATTATTCACCAAACTACTTGTGCCTACACATCTCAGCAGAATGGCGTGGCAGAAAGAAAGCATTGTCACCTTCTTGGCATTACTCAAACCCTTCTTATTCAGAGTTGTGCTCCTGTCTCTTTTTGGGGGGATGCTGTTCTTACAGCTTGTTACCTGGTCAATCGTATGCCGTCATCTGTCTTAGGTGAGAAAATTCCTATGTCTATCCTTTTTCCTGATAAGGAATTATTCTCACTTACTCCTCGTGTCTTCAGTACTGTTGCATTTGTTCATCTTCTCACTCCAGGGCTTGACAAACTCTCTCCTAGAGCGGTCAAGTGTGTCTTTGTCGGTTATTCTCGGACTCAGAAGGGCTATCGCTGTTATGATTCCATAAACAAGAAATACTTTGTCAGTGCTAATATCACATTTTATGAGTATGTTATGTACTTCTCTCCTGCAGGTGACATGCTGGTACCATCCACTACCAATGATGATGTCTATGTCCCTCCACCTCCTAGGTGGGGTTCACCTGAGTCTACTCCTGCACCAGTTACTACGCCCACTTCACCACCACCACCTCCACAACCTCCTATTCCACCTTTACCAAAATTTTACACGCGTCGGTCAGGTCCTGCTCAGGCTACACGTCCAACATCCATCACGCCTCAGGTATGTTCTGATAACCAAGGAAGGAAATATCGATATCGATATCGTTTCGATACAATGTCGATACCGATATATCGCCGATATATCGGCGATATATCGACGCATATCGTCGAAACCCGGTATCCATTAGGCATTTTCTCCTGTCGATACCCGATATCGTCCATATCGGCGATATATCGGTGACCTGTCGATACCGATATATCGCCGAGATATCGACGATATATCGCGATATGGCGATCCCTGCTGATAACACTACTACTGACAAGTCAGATATGGTACATGTGCAGGATTCTTCATTGCAGGAGGAGACTACACCATCCAGTACACTGGACGATGACTTGGATATTCCTATTGCTATCCAGAAGCAAAAAAAAGTGTGTGCATCTTATCCCTTTGCTTCTCAGGTATCTTTACATCGCCTCACAGGCGATTTTCAGAGATTTGCTACAGCTTTGTCATCCGTAGAGATACCACAGACCTATCAGGACGCTATGCAGATTGATGTCTGACGAATGGCTATGGAAGAATAGATGCGGGCATTACAGTCTCGTGGCACATGGAGCTTGGTTACTCCTTTTGATGCATCTATCGTTAGCTGTAAATGGGTATTCACAGTTAAATACCATGCAGATGGCAGTCTAGATCGATACAAGGCTCAGTTGGTGGCTCGAGGTTTCATACAAACCTATGGTGTGGATTATATGGATACATTTTCTCCGGTGGCTCGTCATTCTACCCTTCGGATACTCCTTTCAGTTGCAGTGGTACGTGACTGGACTATATCCCAGCTTGATGTCAAGAATGCATTCTTGTATGGCGATCTGCAGGAGGAAGTCTACATGCAGCAGCCACCAGGGTTTACTGCTGAGGGGGAAAAGCATATGGTCTGTAGACTTCACAAGGCAATTTATGGCCTTAAACAAAGCCCAAGGGCGTGGTTTCAGAAACTTTCTCATCTGATTGAACGACAGGGGTTCAAGAGATCGAATGCAGACCACTCGTTGTTTATTCAGAAGTCTTCTACGGGTACGGTTGTCATCTCTATGTTGATGATATTCTTTTTACAGGAGATGATGTTCAGGGAATAGAGAGGGCAAAAGCATTCCTAGGCCATCAGTTCGTCACGAAGGATCTTGGAACCCTAAGATACTTTCTGGGGTTGGAATTTTCCAGGAATGCACAGGGTCTAGTGATGACCCAAAGGAAGTACATTACGGATTTCTTAATTGAAACAGGCATGGTTGAATGCAAACCATTGAGTATTCCCATGGATCCAAGCATGAAGCTATATGATGATGACACTGTTGAAGTAGATAAGAGAAGATATAGAGAAATGGTGGGTAAGCTCCTTTATATTACCATAACTCGACCTGATATTGCCTTTGCAGTAAGTCAGGTGAGTCAATTTATGGAGCAACCAAGACAAGTTCATATGGATGCCATATACATGATATTGAGGTATCTAAAGTCCTCTCCAGGTTCAGGGTTGCTATTCCAAAAGGGCACAGATCTATCTATTTCAGCATGTGCAGATGCCGATTATGCAGGATGCCCTAAGGATAGAAAGTCAACCTCATGATATGCCGTTTTTGTTGGGAGCTCTTTGGTCTCTTGGAAAAGCAAGAAGCAAACCGTTGTGGCAAGGTCCAGTGCAGAATCCGAATACAGGGCCATGGCGCAAGCAAGCACGGAGATGATGTGGGTCCGATCTGTACTAGAGGATCTACATGTAGCCGTACCCTTACCTATGCAGCTTCAGTGTGACAATCAGGCAGCATTGTTTATTGCTAACAATCCAGCATTCCATGAGAGAACAAAGCATATAGAAGTTGACTGCCACTACACTAGAGACTTGATTCAGAGAGGCTTGATATCTACATCTCATGTGAGATCAGGGGATCAGACTGCTGACATACTCACCAAGCCATTGCTCAGAGGACCCTTCCAGAAATGTTCTTCCAAGCTGAGCATGATCGACATCTATGCTCCACCTTGAGGGGGAGTGTAGAGAGTTTTATTATTATGTTTTATGTACCTTTTCATAATTTCTTATTGTTCTCTGGACTACTATGTAATTTACCCATGAGGCCTCTCTCTACATAAGAGAGGCTAGGGTTCCCTTGAATAACAAAAGTTGCTCTTTTCTTCCAACATATCAATGGTGAAAGTGGTGAGTGGGACAAGGCAATGAAGAGCAACTTGATATTAGATAGCAACAAATGAGAAGACTTGATTTATTACTATAAGAGAAAAAGAAGTTGAATATTCTCATGATGATCGAACCAACACGAATTACACAAATATGGACGGTTTATTGAAAGCTTCCAGCTTAACAAGAACAATACATCTTATCTGCCGTCTAACTGCCTAGCTCCAAAAAAAGGATGCAGTAAATATCATGCACCCCCACCCCAACACACACATCATTTGAGGATTTATCTAACCAATCCAGTCAGTCTTAACAAAATGGCAGTGTTATAAATTACTTGTGATAAATCTGGTTGACAACTACACGACTCATGTCAAATAAGTGACTAGAACATGGACTACCTGGCAACCATTAAGTCGAAAAAGGAGTTGCTGCAAAGCAGGCAATTGTTCAAGAAGCTCTACGCAGCCCAAATCTCGTGTCTTACTGTGCCCCTGACACAAATAAATCGAGAAGAAGGGGGAAAACATAATCAATGAAAAGCCTGAATAGTTAAGACAAATGTTGTTAGAGTAATTTTTATCATGTTAGAGTAATTTTATCATTTAGTATTTGTTTGTCCTCTTTATGTAAATTACCCATAGAGCTTTTCTCCTATATAAGAGAGCTCTAGGGTTAATGGAAATTATCTTGGTTTTTCCCTCAACATGGTATCAGAGCAACGGTCCTAGACCGGAGCCCTGTGCCCTAATTCCTTCCCCACCGATAGCCCCCCCCCCCCCGCTCGGCCGGCGCCGCCTCCTTGCCGGAGTGCCCTACGCGCCTCTCGATTCCTGCTCTCGCGCCTCTCGATTCCTGCTCTCGCGCGATTACTCCTCTCCAGTGCGATTACTCCTCTCCAGCGCGTGTTTCCTGTGGCGCGACTCCGCCTCCGACTTCTGCGCGCGCCTACGCCTCCGTGCGCGAGGCTTCCTTCGTGCCCAGAGCACCCTGCGTGCCCTCAGGCGATCTCGTATCAGATCACTTTGCTGCAAATGTTCGGCTAAATGAAGACCGAGAAGTTGCTGAGAATTTCTGCACTATCGAGAGTTCTGATGATCATCTTGTGCCCACGGCTCGCTATCAAGTTGAACCACCAATAAGCGTAAACAACTTGAAACCTATCCTGAAACGAAAGGAAAATCAAATTGATGTTAGGCCCAAGAAACAAGTTCGATTTGATCCTGTTTATGAAAATGCAACTAAAGAGAATAAGATATCAGAAGATATTGATGACATTGGGATTACTGCAGTATCCTCTGCTTCAAATTCAAGCAAATTTTCTGAGGACTCTCCGGGCATACCTGATTATATAAGAAATCCTTCTAAGTATACCTGTTATACTTTTGACACCTCTGAAAAAAGTGATGATGAATTGAATAGGCAGGCATTTGAAGACTTCCGCAATATTATTTCCAAGTCAAAATCTGCTGTCTTGGATAAGGAATGTAGCATTGACCTACCAAAGTCCCTGGTTTTTATACCTCGGAATAAGTCAACAGATGCCATGGTAACCGATCCTGATTTACGTGAAGATTCACACAGTAGCTCGGGTAGATCAACTGGAATTGCTGCTAGGGAGGCTTGTGAGAGTGAATCATGTGCAATGGATGAAGATGAACTGAGCATCTTTTTAGAAGAAAAGAATACCGTGCCACGGAAAATGGGTCCCAGTTTTATCAAAAGCAATCATTCTGCAGAAGGGAACTACTCTGAAGATCCTGTATGTTGCACTCCTGATTGTGAACAAGAAGATCTTGCAGTTGCTGCAGTCATGGAAAGAGGTTCCACACCCATTGCCGTTACTACGGGTTACAAGGCAGATCTATCAGAATGGATTATGGATTCAGGTGCATCACACCATCTCTGTGGTGACAGAGGTCAGTTTAGTGTCTTTCATCCTGCTCAATCTGAACGATCGGTGGTGATAGCTGATGGTACACATTCCCCTATTACTGGTCAGGGGGAGGTGCAGTTGACTCCTACCTTGAGACTGTCCAATGTTCTCTATGCACCGAAGTTTTCGATGAATTTGTTGTCTATTAGTCAACTCACCAAAGATTTACATTGCCGTGCTATATTTGATCCATCTACTCTTGTGTTTCAGGACATACTAACGGGCAGAGTGATTGGGACTGGCCGTGAGCAAGGGGGTCTTTATAGGCTGGTGCAATCTTCTTATGCTGGTGTCTCTCCTATGAGGGCTGGATCGGTGTCACCCTACACTTGGCATCTCCGATTTGGTCATCTTCCGTTGCAAAAGATGGTCCATATTCTTCCACAGATTTCTCCCAAGTCCAATTTTCAGTGTGAGGCATGCCAACTTGGCAAACATCACAGGTCATCTTTTCCGAGTCGTATAGGTCCAAGTCATCATGGTCTATTTGAACTACTACACTTTGATATTTGGGGTCCCAGTCGTGTCCCTGATCTTCAAGGGCACAGGTATTATCTTGTTGCTGTCGATGATTTCTCTAGACTTTCTTGGGTCTTTCTTCTTAAAAATAAATCTGATGCTGGTCAGTTTATTCAGTCTTTTCTTATTGAAATAAAAAATATTTTCTCCGCTAAAGTGAAGTACATACGGTCTGACAATGCTCTAGAGTTGTGCAGTACCCAATTGTCCAAATTTCTTATGTCTCATGGGATTGTGCATCAGACGTCGTGTGCTTATACCTCCCAACAGAATGGGGTGGCTGAACGGAAGCATCGTCATTTGTTGGATATGACCAGAACCCTTTTGATTCAGAGTCGTGCCCCTCACTCCTATTGGGGGGATGCGGTTCTCACTGCCTGCTATCTTCTTAATCGTATGCCTTCGACAGTATTAGGGGAGAAGATTCCGTTCTTGACTGCGTTTCCCGAGAAGGATCTTTTCTCCCTAACACCGCGTGTTTTTGGGTCTGTTGCATTTGTTCATTGTTTTTCTCCTGGTCTTGACAAGTTCTCTCCCAGAGCTGTCAAATGTGTTTTTGTGGGTTATTCCAAAACTCAGAAGGGATATCGGTGTTTTGATCCAGTTAAACGAAGGTACTACGTCAGTGCAGATGTCACCTTTTTTGAGTCCATTATGTATTTCTCTCCTACAGGTGACAGACTCACTCACTCAGAGGAAGGGGATGACATCTATGTGCCGCCTCCACCTCCATCTGTTCCATGTTCTAATCTACCACCACAGTCCACTCCACCACCACCGCCGCCGCCACCACCACCACCACCGCCACCACCACCACCGCCGCCACCACCAACTACTGTTTATTATCCTCAGGTCTATCAGCGACGGCCCTCTGCTCATGTGCCTCCTCCATCATCCAGCACGCCCGAGGTATGTACTGATCATTTGAGTTCTACTAATGGCACAGGTGATTTGAATGCGCAGATGGATGTACAGGGTACTGATGGTACTGTCACTCCTCCAGTCGATGACCTACATATACCTATTGCTCATAGACGGCAGAAGCGTGCTAGGACGATGAATCCAAAATATGGGATGGATTTTTGCTCTCAGGCGTCGTTGGAGCGTTTGTCCCCGGACTTTCGCAAGTTTGTTGTTGGGTTATCGGCAGTACACATCCCACGGTCTTATCAGGAGGCCCTACAGAGCAGCCCGTGGCGTTTAGCTATGGAAGAGGAAATGGCGGCATTGCAGTCACGTGGTACGTGGAGTGTTGTGCATCCTCCACCAGGTGCGTCCATTGTCGGAAGCAAATGGGTTTTTACTGTTAAGCATCGGGCAGATGGTACGGTTGATAGATACAAAGCCAGGTTGGTTGCTCGTGGGTTCACCCAAACATATGGGGTGGACTATCAGGAGACGTTTTCTCCAGTAGCCCGTCATTCTACCTTACGGATTCTTATTGCAGTTGCTGTTGTCCACGACTGGCCCCTATTTCAGCTTGATGTCACGAACGCCTTCTTGTATGGTGACTTACAGGAAGAGGTCTATATGCAGCAGCCGCCGGGGTTTGCTGCTGAGGGGGAGTCCAGTATGGTGTGCCGTCTGAATAAGGCCATATATGGCCTGAAGCAGAGTCCACGGGCTTGGTTTCAGAAGCTCTCGGAGTTGATTGAACAGAAGGGCTTCGTCAGATCTACAGCAGATCATACTCTCTTTGTAAAGAGAGACCAGCGAGGTACTGTGATCATCTTAGTGTATGTTGATGATATAGTTATTACAGGCAGCAATGAGCAGGGCATTCAAGCAGCCAAGGAGTTTCTTGGCGAGCAGTTCATTATGAAGGATTTGGGTACACTTCGCTACTTTTTGGGGCTGGAGTTTGCACGAAACAGGCAAGGTATGGTAATGACACAAAAGAAGTATGTTACGGATCTCTTATCTGAGACAGGTATGGCAGGATGTAGACCAGCGGCTACTCCTATGGATTCTAATATCAAACTATATGATGATGACTCTGAGGAGGTAGATAAGAGACGATATAGAGAGCTAGTGGGAAAGCTCTTGTATGTCACTATTACCCGACCGGATATAGCCTTTGCGGTTAATAGGGTAAGCCAATTCATGGAGCAACCCAGGCAGGCTCACATGAATGCTGTTTTTATGATCTTGAGATATCTGAAGTCGTCTCCAGGCACTGGTCTTCTATTTAGAAGAGATACCTCGATATCCGTCACAGGTTATGCTGATGCAGACTATGCTGGGTGTCCTAATGATAGAAAGTCAACTTCAGGTTTTATTGTATTTGTTGGCAGCTCACCAGTAGCTTGGAAGAGTAAGAAGCAAACTGTAGTGGCTCGATCTAGTGCAGAGTCAGAATATAGGGCAATGGCCCAAGGTAGTGCTGAGATGATGTGGGTTAAATCAGTTTTAACTGATTTAACTATTGATGTTCCTCTTCCCATGCATCTGAAATGTGATAACCAAGCAGCTTTGTTCATAGCCAATAATCCAGCCTTCCATGAGAGGACGAAGCACATTGAAGTAGATTGCCATTATACACGGGACTTAATTCAAAAGGGGCTTATTTCAACTTCTCATGTATCATCAGGAGAGCAGGTTGCAGACATGTTCACCAAGGCCCTTGCTAGGGGTCCATTTCATCTTTGTTGTTCCAAGCTGAGCATGTTGGATATATATGCTCCAGCTTGAGGGGGAGTGTTAGAGTAATTTTTATCATGTTAGAGTAATTTTATCATTTAGTATTTGTTTGTCCTCTTTATGTAAATTACCCATAGAGCTTTTCTCCTATATAAGAGAGCTCTAGGGTTAATGGAAATTATCTTGGTTTTTCCCTCAACAAATGTCATATTAACAATAACAAATAAAACATCAAGAAACCTTTGCAGTTGCTCCCTGAGAAGAAGACTTGACCAAACGCTCTGCCTCAATGTCATACTTTAAGACCCTAAAACACTCTAACCTTTCTTCCAAGAAGAGTGCATACGTTCGAACCCAGGCAGAACAATCCCAGGCTGCAGCAAGAATTTTTCAGCTAATCGAAAAATTAGAGGTCCGTTATTGTCACAGATAACCCAACCAAGTATAAAAAATTAGTCATACCTAATGGACTGGAATCATCCTTGAAGTTAGATATCTGAAGAACCTGGCCTCTGTGGGAGTAAGTTAAAAGCTCCTCCCTGAAGATTGTATCCCCTTCCCGTAATGTTCTATGAATGACTATCAAAGTTTTCAAAGCAACCTGAGAATTGTAGATGACAAGCATTATACCAGCTGACTGTTAGTATGATTAATCAATAAACATTTCCCGATGTTTTCCATGAAACAAAAAGCACATTCCATAATAACAAAAAAATATCTATGAGCAATCTCATACATAAATGGCACCAGGACCAGCTCAATATGCAATTCTCCAAGACATCCATCAAGGCAACCATAGCGACCAAGTGAAAGTAACAGATTAATAATATGTTGGAATGGCTGATCAAACATTTGGCATCCGGCATCTAAATTTCTAGACAATCTACCTGTCAGGAGAGGATGATCAATCTTAAGCCTAAATTACAGGTGGTTACTTTCTTTCTTTCTTCCCTTTTTAATTGATTGACTATCAATTCTAACTCCATGGTTATTGTGATCTGCTAACAAACTAAAAAAGGTGGCAATCTTCCCATCATACTACTTAGATGCATAATCATCAAAGTAAGAAAGGAAACAAAGGGAAATCAGGCACAAACATGAAGGTCTGTCATAGTTTGGCATGACGAACTATGGCAAGGCATGCAAAGTTTTCTCTTGTGAGACTAGAAGCAACTTGTGGTAGTTGAAGGCCTGTGTTAGCAATCTCTATACAAATTTCCTATTTGTTGCACCCCACTCGTTACAACATTTACCTTATAACCAACATGTAGCATCAAATGGCTGACAAACACGTTAATTTTCTCATGCCACATCAACCTAGAATAATGGCGTCTACTTAATCTCAAAGCTAGACAGCATAGTTTGCCCTAAGAATGCCACTCAATAAAAAAGGTTGAACAATGTGCTTCTAACATATATAAAGTGCATCCAAAAAAAGGGCTTCCATTAACCTTCATTGCACAAAATATAAAAACGATGAGTTTTCCTTCGAACTCTTGTAATCTCAAGGACGAAAAGTTCATAAAGGGTTCATCCATTGCCCACGGCAAAATGGTTCGTGTCAAAAGCATCATTTCACCGTGACATCTAACAATAGAACTGATAAAAATTCCTTGTAAAATCAACCAACTTTATAACCCTATACTCTTATTGAAATCGACTTTAGATGATAGAAGAGGCCAATCAATGATGATCTACACTCAAAAAGTCCAGCTTTGCCGCATATCAAAGGAACACGTACAACCCAATTGCGCGTCTTGTGCAGCCTCCTCGCAAGCGCGTGTATGCAATACGCCACATCGGCTCGGGGGCGAAGAACAGATGTGGCAGTGAAGATCTCTGAAACAAAAAGAAAGACAACACCAAACCATCAGCCTCAACCTCGAGAGAATACCAACCGTCAATCCCAGACCTAAAAACTAATCACTCACTCCTAATGTGCCTTTCTTTAGGCGGGCACTCGACATGGTTGGTCGCCTTGACAATCGCTATGTCGAGATCCTGAAAGATGCAAAGATCGAAATTTTCCGGTAACAGAAGCGATAGAATGAAGTTAGGGAGGAACCCATTTCGAGAAAAGGCGAAATGACTAGGGTGGTAACCTTGAAATCGCTGTTAATCTTGGCGAGGCCGACCTTGGTGGAGTCCTTGATGGCCCCGTAGGCCTTTCGCCAAGAACCCATCTTTCAGCGGGAAGAAAGGTGCGATCTTCGGAGCCCTAGAGGCCGCAAGGAGGAGGAGGAGATTGCTCGCCCTCTCCCTCTCTCTCTCTCTCTCTCTCCCTCTCTCTCTCTAACGGGAAAAATAACTGCCAACGCTTTTTCTCGCGTTGTCCGGCGGTGACAGTTGGGAGGGAAAGGCGGAAATTAAAAAAATAAAAGTGGGCAGCCTTTTTATTCTATTTCCCCGATATTAAAATGGATCGAGTTTGTTATTAATACATAAATTCTTATCTATTCATAAATGAGATATGATGTGAACACTTTAAAATATATCTAAATATATATCCAAATCTCATGTGGTTGTTGATGTGGCAGTCATGTGAAGAAAAACATGTTCCTGATAGCCACATTATATGCTATAAATGTCAAAATATTTCATTCAATTATCTCAGCATATGTTAAAACATCTTGCTTAACATGTCACTCTTATCTATTTATCAATTCAATATGATTTAGACACTCAAATATAACAAAAATCTACCAAGATCTCATGTGGTTGCAAATGTAGTAATCATGTAGAGAAAATATGTTCCTAACATGTCCCATCACATGTTATAAATGTCTAAATATCACACTCACTTGTCTCATTTTCTGCTATAAATGTCATAACATATTATATAACATGTCTCTCTTATATATTTTTAAATCAAACATGATTTATACAATCAAAAATATATCCGAAAATCTGTGCATATCTCACATGGTTGCAATGTGGCAATCATTTAGAGAAAGTCACAACACATGCTATAAATGTCAAAACATCTCATTCAATTGTCTTATCAACTGTTATAAATGTCAGAATATCTTACCTAACATATCCCTCTCTTAAGAAAAATAGCAGAAGATACAGAATAATAGTATGATTTATAAATATATTGCAAAAATTGTGAAATAACATATATGAGATATAATAGGTTTTCTCCATTATAAATATGGCTTGTTAAATATATAGCATGTTCAAACCTTATAAAATAAGCATAGCATAATTGTACTCATTTTATCTACATATAGCAGCTTTCAAGTTCGTGATTCAATCTTATGATATAAATATATAGTATGTTCAAACTACACATACTCTAAAGACGTAACATGTTCAAATCATTGCTATAAAAAAATAGAGGATTCTCGTTAAAGCTCCTATTATGTGTCCAATAAAATGCTTATTTTAAACTTACTAAATGCTAGCTATGTTTGTCACCATATGTCACAATTGTTGTGCAAAATATCAAGATAATAGAATCTCCTGTGAGGTATCTTCTTGTTGTATTCTTGTCGCCTAGAATATAAACCACAATGCTCGGATATGGCACGAGAAAGTAGCTCGACGGTGCTACCTATCACACCTCCAAATTCCGTTATAGAGAATGTGTATGCACACGTGACGATGGAAGCACACACATAAGTGATGTAGTAATTTGAGAGGAAGTTGCATTGAGTAGATACCTCGAATGTTAGCTACATGAGTCTTGGGGGAACTCATTTAATGTTAAGTTTGTTGTAATAGAAGAATTTAACATAAGGATACTAGCTTGGTGGAAGAGAATTGTGGAGTTCACGACAGAGTGAGCACAACAAGTATATGCAAAATTGCAAGATATAACAATGAAACAAAGCATCACAATTTATGAGTGCATATGAGCAATATGCACAAGAAGCATCGAGGACATTAAGGAGCGACATGGTGTAATCACAAAGGTATATGCATAAAGGCATATAGTATTTGCATTGATGCATGAGGTCCAAGGAAGCATGAAGGCCTTGCAGCTGCTGAGTACAAACATGAGCATGCATGCTCCATGATGCACGTATGAGAGTGATCCGGAGGCCATAACAATTAAGTTCTAGAGTACTTCCCCTTAATGTGTATGACCATTTTGGCACAAGATGGGTGTTTGATGACACTTGGTTGAAATTAGACAAAGTTGTGTAAGCATGTGTTTAAACACACACATATTAATGATCAGGCAACTTATATGGCATCGTATGCTTAAGACTAAGGGATAACATGAGCAATGAAGATACAATAAGGTAAAGTACAATCTAGTGGGAATTAGAAGAAAAAAGCAAGAAGCATGCTTCGATCTATTGGTTGCGGAATATGAATTATATGATTCAATTATTTTAATTTACTTGATGAATTCAATGATTTATTTGAAAATTCAACAAGAAACTTAAAGAGAAGATGGTAAAATACTAGCTATAAACAAGTAGGAGAAAAAGATGGTAAGAGCTTTATAATTATAAGCTAGAATTTGAAATAATTAATCATAGATTAAATACGACAAGTTAACGAAAGTGAATTAGCTGCCATAAGAAAGCGAGGGTGAATTATACAAATAAAAAATGTAGAATAATAAGAATTCTATTTGACAATAAAACAAGGGATTTTTTTACATGGAAACCTCACAAGGTGAAAGTCACAACTTAGAACACTGTACTAAGATTTTCCTTCATTCTCTTAATGGAGCTAGCTTTTTTTTCCTTTCACCTTGCCATTTTCAAACTAGTTGTAGCACAAGATCGTGTATGAGATGTACCCTTTTCTTAAACATGCTCAAGAACATGTTTTACCTTTACCAAGGAAGGGACCCATGTCTCGAGTAATTATAATAAAATATAATTGAAAAATGATATATAAGTGACTGAATAGTATGTTATTAAAGTTGACATTTGATAAAAGAAATAGAATTGTTTTCCTTAGAAATTGCATAATAGATTGTGTGAAAAATTAGAAGCAACTACAAACAAGTTTTTGAAGATCAAAGTTGAAACAAAGTTTAATATATTTTTCATAGATCTTGAATACTAAGTTTTCAATGAGAGTTTCAAGGGTAGGTAATGAGAATTGAAGAATGAGAGGTTTCACGAAATTGGAAAGTTTGTTTCAATGAATGAGCAACCGTTATTATATAGGAGAGAAATCAATGGAGTTAAGCGAGTACAAATGTCTCCTTTTATCAAGAGTTGCCTTCCAACGATCAAGTTTAATGTTAACCTTTTAGTGAAGGCACAAAATACATAATCAATCAGTTGAAAATAAAATCAATCAAACCAATTGAGAATAGTTGAGTAGATATTAGTGGGTAGTCGACTTAAGTTTCTCAACTGCTAGTAAACGGCATTAACTTCCAATACTGGGTTGAGTCGACTATTGGTTCAAGGATCATTAAGTAAATCAGATTAATTGACTAGATTATAAAATAATCGACTGAAATGATTTTGACCCCAATGATAGGATGAGTCGATAATCTTGACTTGGTTGACTGGATTTTAGTTAACATGATTTAGATATTATTCTATGAGCCAAAACTTTTGATTAATCAAGTGGATTTTAGTTTAGGCAATTCTATAACATTCTTATAAGAAATGAAATCTATCTACGGTAATCATCTTCTACTAGTTTATCATGTGATCATCATCGCAATAGTATAGATATTATCATCATAAATAATAAATTCATATGTTAAATTTTGTAGTTTTTTTGATCTAGAATAACTCTTGCATGAAGATTAAACTTGCATAATGATTTTATAGAGGAAAAAAATAATCGACTTCATTACTAAAACGATGGGTGAACTAATAATCTCTCCAATTATGATAGTGAGAAAATATATTGCAATTAAATTCAAAAGTTCCCCATACCTTAGAGACGAGTAGAACCATTCCTGTAGTGTTTGTCAAGGAACATTGTTCAAGGAATTATGATTTGTGTTTAAAGATATTCTATGTAGAGAAATTTATTCACATGCATATGATATTTCAGTAAGAATGACTCGACATCTCAATAATTCCTCTTCCTTTTGTCGTTATTAAGAATAAGAGTAAGGCAAGCAAAATAATACAAACTTGCAAAAGAAAGTATCAGGGGATCAAAAAAGATGAGCAAAATCAAATATAGTTGAATACTACATAAAGCATAAAGAAATAACAAGCATAGTTTTAAATATACAGAAATAAATAACATAGAATTTTAAACATACATAGCTTGTACAACACATAATATTAAAGAACATTAAGAGAACAAATTTTGGTTGTTATATCATCATCTTAGATGTAATTTAATTGACGTATTATTATATGATCAAAGAATCTAGGCTTGAATTCATGAGGAAGATGATGATTTCTTCAAGATAGAAGTTGAAGAAGTCGTGCTGGCGAAGTATAATTTTGATCACACTGATCATCGCTAGACGCACATGATTAACGATAATCATTAATTCAATAATGATCCCCCAATTGAGCCTTCGATGTGTCACTATAACATAGATTATGTAAGCCACATACTTGGAGATGGAGATATGATGACACTTCATGCCATAAAGATTCCTACCAAATAGAATCATTAAAACATGCTTCAGGCAATGGAGTTCCCATTAGCTCGTGAGACCAAACAAATCAGCACATTGTACAACATGTAGAACATAGCATAGGGAATCAAACGAAAATTCACTGATAGAAAATAGCCATGGTCTATAGTTCCAAGTCATCTAGTCATATAGTGAGAATCTATAATGATTGGAACATGTAGAATTGATGTGAAAATTATCACATCATTGGACTCAATGTAAACAAAATATATATTAAAATGAAACATCTTAACCAATGGAAAATAGAAAATTAGTGAAGAAATTTGAATGAGAACCATAGAGTTAATAAGTGACAGAATTCGATTAAATGCCACAAGAGGGAGGATCTTATGATCAAAAGGAAAGTGGATGAAATCTTCTCATCAGATCGGAAGTATGCAGATCTCCTTCATATTAATATACATATGCCATAATGCATAAGATGCATTATGTCTGAGGTATAATGCTACAAGGAAATGTAGGGAGGCCATCATCGCTAATGAAGAAGTTAGATATAGTGTGAAATTTAGAATGGTTAAGAGTGAAGTGGGAGAGAGGGTGGTTTTCAACAAACTAAATTGTATAACTAGCATTGTTAGTCGATTGGAAAAGATACAAGTCATCTAAGAAGCTGTGAATAGTTTACTAGGAATGTCACGAGTTGACTAATAAAGAAATTATGGTTAATTATTGAAATTGTCATGAAAACTAGTCAACTAAGGAAAGGTGTATGTTGGCTAAATAAAAAGTATTCAACTAAGTACATATATCAACCAACTAAAAGCTACGAAAACCTAAGTGAAGATAAGTCAAAATAAAGTCTCAATAGTCAAATGTGGGAAAAAATCACACATTTGACTATAATTTTCAGTCAAGAAAAGACAAACATTTTAGAAAACTAAAATTTTGCTCATAATAAAAAAGATTATGTGCAAGAAAAGAGAGCTACTAATGAAAAGCTTACAATGATGAAATAAAGAGAGAGTATATGACAGTGTCATCACTTGTTGTAATCTATATTGAACTAGTCAATTTCTTCGTTATTTTTTCATGATGCACCAAGCTAATGGTTGATGTGTTGCTATAGTAAGTAAAATGGTAGGGTCAAACCCACAGAGAGACTGGATATCCCTATATGCCCTCATTGTACTAGAAGATATACAAGCAAATGTTACATGATAACTGTAGCATGTTTGAAGTTGTGGTCAGAAAGGTCACTTCATCTGCAATTATCCACAAATGAAAGATATTGATGATAGGATAAAGAATTCAGAGCCAAAATAGAAGATCATGGGTCGAGTATACTCAATCATAGTTGAACAATCAGAAGATCCTAACCAAGTTGTAGAAGGTACACTTTTCTCTCAAGATTTATGGCTAGAGTTCTTTACGATCTAGAAGTTTCTCATTCATTTATATCCAATAGATTTTCTAGAATGCCTAAATTACAATCGACAGAGATGGCATTCATATTGTATGTCTCTTCACCAATGGGTGAAATTGGCATGGATGTGTCCTTCTTACATGAGGTACCCATTGAGATTGAAAATAAGTAGGCAATTGCAAACCCAATCCTTATTGAAATGACATATTATTATTGCATTTTGGGAATGGATTGGCTCTATGAGAATCATGAATATGTTCACTATTGAGATAAGAAAGTCCTACTATGTATGCCTAATGAACCATAAATTCTAATTAGATGTTTGAAAAATCCCATAAGCAGATACTTATCTCTTTTATGAAGCATACCAAATTATATCAGAGGATTGCATGAGTTTTCTTGCTAGTATGGTGAACTTAGATGCCCAAAAAATTTGTAGAGGATCTACTCATAGTTTGGGAATACACTGGTATATTTCCAATAGACTTTCCTGGTCTACCTCCTTCTAGAGAAATTTTCCAGTATTGAAGTCACTTCCAGGAGTATCTCCTACCTCTAAACCACCTTATTATATGGCTACGGTAATTAGCAGAGGTTAAGAAGCAATTAGAGGAACTCCTTGAGAAAGGCTTTATTTAGATCATGGTTTAGCCTTGGGGCACTTGTGTACTCTTTGTCAAGAAGAAGGATGTGACTTTTTGACTATTTATTGACTATCGAGCCATGAAACGGATTACCATAAAAACAAGTATCTCTTACCTCGAATATATGGCATATTATACCAAGTACAAAGGGCTATAGTCTTTTTTAAAATTGATTTAAGATCGATATGTCATCATCTAAAGGTCAATGCAGAAGATATATCGAAGGCAACATTCCGATCAAGATATGGACAAAATGAGTTTCAAGTAATGCCATTCGGATTGACCAATGCACGTGCAACCTTCGTGGGCCTCATAAATACAATTTTGTATGACTTTCTTGATAAGTTGGCCATAGTTTATGTCAATGATATTCTTATCTATTCTGAAAACAAGAAGCGATAAATACTTGGGGTTAGTATTACCAATTCTAAGGCATCACCGACTTTATGCCAAATTCTCAAAATGCGAGCTTTGTCTTGATAAGGTCGTATTTTTGGTCATGTTATATCTAAGGATGGTATAGTTGTTTACCCATTAAAGGTTGAAGTTTTTCTAAACAAGAACTGATCAAAGACAACCACATAAATATGTAGCTTCTTGGGATTGGTCAGTTATTATAGGCATTTTATTCAGGACTTCTCGAAGATAGCTTTACCTTTAACAAAATTGATGAGGAAGGAAATAAAAATTATTTGAACTCCATGACGTAAAGAGAGTTTCCAAAAATTGAGGGGCATATTGATTTCAGCTCTGATTTTGACACTTCCATCGAGTATTGGAGGATTTACAATGCATATAGATGCCTTGGGATCTGAACTTGATGTTGTAATCATACAAAATGATAAGGTCGTAGATTATGCATCTTGGCAACAGATAATTCATGAGCATAATTATCTTATTCATGATTTTAGGTCTATCGCAGTCATTTTCACATTAAAGCTACAATGATATTACCTCTATGTAGAAAAATTTCGAGTGTTCGATGACCACAAGAGTCTCAAATATTAATTCTCTCATAAGGACTTGAACATGAGACAATGAAGGTGGTTAGAACTATTAGAAGACTGATTTCCTTGGATTATCATCAAAGAAAAAATAATGTAATTGTCGATGTGCTCAATGGAAAATGGGAAGTTGAACTTGCTAGCACGGGGTTACATTGGAAGTTTGTAGAGGATTTTATTCCGTGGAAGAGTTTTTATTGATAGGAATCAAGACATCTTCATGGTGAGATTATAAATTCACTTAGCATTAATGGAAGAAGTGTTGTCAGCACAAAATGCTTATCTTAAACTACTACAAATGATTAAGTCATCAAAGACCCAATAACGAGCTATCAATCGTAGTTAATGAAGGACTGAGATTTATAAATTGATTATGTGTTCCTAAAATCTAAAAATTAAAAAGGATCTCCTAGAAGAGGCACATAACTCCATGTACTCCATTCATAAAGGAAGTACAAAAATGTATAAATACTTGCAAAGGAATTTTTGATTAAAAATATGAATCATGAAATTTTAGAATTCATCTCTAGATGACTCATATATCAACGGGTGAAGATCGAGCATTAGAAACCAGTTGTGAAGCTGCAACCATTCGGTCTTCCAGAATGGAAATGTTAGCATGTCATTATGGACTTTGCAATGGGTTTGCCTCCCTTTAAGGGTACTAAATATGGTCCCATTCAGGTGATTGTATATGAACTAATTAAGTCAGCACACTTCTTACATGTATGGTTTGGTCAGTCTATGGAAGGTCTGGCTATGTTATATGTTTATGAGATAGTAAAGTTACATGGGGTGCTTGTATCCATTATCTTTTATCGAGGTGCACATCTTATAACTAGATATTAGAAGAGTATGAATGATGCTATGGGTATAAATTTAAAGTTTAGCACACCTTTCCACCCACAGACAAATGGACAATCAGAAAAACCTATTCAAATACTAGAAGACATGCTCGGATCTTATGTGCTTTTCTTCGTTAGAAATTAGGATCTCATCTACCATTGGTTGAATTTTCCTATAATAATAGTTTTCATGCTAGTATTGTAATTGCACCATATGAAGCATTATATGGTATATCATCTTGTTTGCCCTTATGTTGGGATGATGCCTTGTACCAGATATCATACTAGATACTGCAAAGAAAATTAAGATTATCAGGAAGAGGCTCTTAGCAACACAAAGAAGACAGAAGATCTACGCTGACTATCGAAGGTATAATCTTAAATTTGAAGTAGGAGATCAAGTTTTTATCAAGATATCGCCTACGTATGAAGTGGTGCGCTTTGGGAAAGATGAACGCTAAACTCTCAGTATATAGGTCCTTTCTCGATCATCAAGAAGATTGGTGAAGTTGCTTATCAGATCGATCTTCCTCCTCAATTCAAGCACTTACATGATATTTTCATATTTTAATGATAAGGAAATATATAGTTGATCCCTCACGTGTAATCAAGTACGTGATTCCTGAAATACAACTAAATCTATCATATGAAGAGGAATCATCAAGATTATTGAACGTAAAGGAAATCAGTTTAGAAGATCTACAATCTCTATGGTTGAGGTCTTATGGAAGCATCACAAGCATGAAGAGGTTAGTTGGGAAATGGATGAAGAATGATAGCCAAATACCCTAAACTTTTTGGTAAGACTCTTGACACTTGAAAATTTCAAGACGGAATTTTTTAGTAGGATCATTTGTAATAATCAACGTAATATACATGGGTTTAATGGTGGCCACCACTAGCGGGAAGCTAACTTGGCTACCTCACCTTTATTTTTCTTATTTCTTAAGATATTTTCTGAAAGTACTTGGGGGATATAGACACTATATGATACAATGTTCTCATTCAAATTTTGACGCATTCAAGACTCCTATCCCATCGATCAAATCTATCAAATTTTAGTGTTCCCAAGACTATTGAAATAGACCCATTATAGATGGCTGGGTTAGGGACATCTGCTTTACATGAAAATTTGAATGACAATAACAGTGTCATATAGAGATCTAAATCGCACAAGCTACTTTGGAAAATACATACATATATGTGTGTACACATATATACATATATATATGTATATGTATGTATGTATGTATGTATACATGCATGGATGTATGTATACATAAATATGCATGTACACGCATATACATACATGTATACACACATACATGCATGTATACATACATACATATATGAGGATGAGGATCTAGCACCAAGGTGCATGTTATCGTATATGCACCTGTGCCAAAAATACACATTAAATATTATTTTTTAAAAATAAAAATTTGAGGGATCTTACTTAGTATTATTAATGGAATATGTGTTTCAAATTTCATGTAAAACATATATTCTTAACATGTTCATCTGGACACCTCAATTTCAACAATTCTGATATCGTTAAACTTTGACGGCTTTGATGGAGGATTAGAAGCCTTGAATTAAGTTGAAATTTTAATTACATCATGGTGATATATGGAGATCTAAATCCCATGTGAATTCATTTCAAAAATATAATATTTAATGGGTGTTTTTGGTACCGTTGCATATACAGTTACATGCACCTTGGTGCAAGCTCCCCATCCACTCTATGTGTGTAGAGAAAAATGGGGCTGCCCCCACCTCATTTTCTGATGACTTTTTTATTTTTTTCAAAAATACCATGATGTATTTTCATCAATATATTCCTCTAATATATCATTCCAATTTTATCAAAAACAGAGACTCATGTACCCTCCATCTAGAACAGGTCAATTACAACAATTCTTAAACCATTAAAATTACATGTTCTAAATAGAGGGTATATGAGTATGTTTCTAACGAAATTGGAATGTCATATTAGAGGGAGATAATGATGAAAATACATGATGATATTTTTGAAAATAAAAAAAAATCATTGAAAAATAGGACGGGAAGCCCCATTTTCCCATATAGGTATATATATTTATATATATGGGGACTGATCTTGTGATAGCCAAAATCTGTGAGAGCATGAGAGCAGTGATTCTGGACTACTAGATTCTGTCCAACTCTCTCTTCCTTCAATCAACCAGGAGAGAGATGACACAATCCAGTGGTCCAGAATCATTGCTTTCATGCTCTCACAGTTTTTAGCTCTCAAAAGATCAACATTTTGTATGTCTATGTGTGTGTATATATATATATATATACATACATACATACATGCATGCATATACACACACAAAAAAACAAACAAACATATAGGGGACCTTCCAAATGAGGCGGGTCTTTCTTGAGGTTTTAAAAGCCCTTTTAAATTTAGTAAAAACACCATAATAATTTTCTAAGAGTATAAACTGCACATTATAAAAAAATTAGTTTTGTAAATTATAGCATCCATATTCAAATTAGCATTTTCATAATATATTTCATTATACATGTTATGTTAATATTTATTATTAAATCCATGGAATAAGAAAATATAGATATATAATATGTATATGTATAATATGTATATACATGCATGCATGCATACATATGTATGTGTATGTGTGTGTGTGTTTGTGTGTGTAGAGAAGCGATCCTGTGAGATGAAGATTTTGTGAGATGATAAGATAAGTAATCTCGACCGCTCATTTTACCATCATTCACGACATGAAACCTGAGGGATTTAATAATGAGTGGAACATGTGTTTCAAATTTCACGTACAAATACACCCTAACATGTCCATCTAGAATGGGGCCATTTTCAACAATTTTGAGGCCGTTAAAATTCGGTAGTCTTGATGGAGGGTGGAAGTCTTGAATTAAGTTGAAATTTGAATGACACCATGGTGATATATGGTGATCTAAATCTCTCTAAGTTTCATGTCGTGAATGATGGTAAAATGAGCGGTTGAGATTACCCATATCACCATCTCACAAAATCCCATCTCATAGGATCACCCCTCTGTGTGTATATACATATATAGATACACACACACAAATAAATAAATATATATATATATAGACACACACACGCACGCAAAGACACATGTGTATATGTGTGTATCTATCTGTGTGTGTGTGTGTGTGTGTGTGCGTGCGTGTGTGTGTGTGCATGGGGTAGAATGGGGCTGCCCATTGGGGGAGCTAACTTAGCTCCGCCCACCTCATTTTCAATTTTTTTGAAAAATACTTCCGTGAATTTTTATAACTATATCCCTATATTAGGTCATTCAATTTTTGCGTGAAACAGAGACTCCTACAACTTCCATTCAGACGTAGTTGATTTCAACAATTCTACGACTTTTGGAACATCGCAGTCTGGATAAAGGTCGTAGTGTCTTTGTATCGTACAAAACCTGAATGACATAATACATAGATATAGTGATGAATTTCTATTGACTCATTTTTCAAAGAAATAAAAAATGAGAAAATAGGGCGGGGGAGCCAAGTTAGCTCCCCCAGGGGCAACATCATTTTCCCATATTTATTACATATACATATATATGTTTGTACACACACATACATATATATACATACATATGTATATATAGGAAAATTATCCAATGAGCCATGTGTCGTTTAGAGATGGGATGAGCACAATTCATTAGTTTGTGACCTCTACTGGCTTCAGTAATAAAAATGCAAGCTTCAATAAGTAATATCACAGCTTTAGTAACTTATATGAAGTTATCAGTAACCGTTTGTGATCTCCAGCACCTTCAATAATAAAAGCACCAGCTTCGGTAAGTAATATCATAACTTTAGTAACTTATATGAAGTTACAAATAAATATGAACTCTATAAATTGCTTCAATAATATATATCAAAGCTTCGATAAGTAATATCATACCTTTGGTAACTTATATGAAGTTACCACTAACTTATCTGGTGATTGGAATTGGGAAGTCATCCTATCTCTAAAAGGCACAGAGTCCATTAGATAATTTCCCTATATATATATATATATATATGCATCCGACATGGGGAGAGGCCCGAGAGGGTGGTGGCAACTTGGATGTATAAGTGGGGTGTCGACTTGAATGGAAAGCCATTGCAAGTTAAGTTGATGTGTAGGAGTAGCAACCTCTTTCCTTTGTTACAATAGAGAGGATCGTCTACTACAGGAGGGAGTGCAGCATTCTCTTCTGCAGGCATGTGCGTCGTTCGATCTTAATCGAGCAGTTCGCACGATTTTGTACTTTTTGTGGGCTCATACCATGCAAAATCATGTGAACCGCTCGATCAAGATGGAGTGATTTCCACGCCTACAACATGCACAACACCACAGGAGACAATTTGTATCGTTGTTATAAATAGAGGGCGGTAGGGGGTCACGTACGTAGAATGTTGAATGAAGGAAGGAAGAAAGGGAAAGAAAGGGAGAAAAGAAAGATTTCTAGGGAAAGAGAGAGTAAGAAAGAGGGAAAATTGAGATACGAATCTAAAATATCGTTGGCATTCAGATCATGTCTGGCATGGTATTCCTAATACCATTTTATCTATCTTGATCTGGCTTGATTATCTTTGAAATATTTTACTATTGTTTCTGTTGAAATTACGATTGTGAAGCATATAGAAAGATATGTCGACGGTATATCGTGCCTACATAATGTTATATATGTTTTATTCGAGGACCTTATCTCATCACTTCGATTATTATATATTTTAACTTGTTGTAAATATGTTAATTATCCTCATACAGGGGTGGATTCATCAAGGAGGGGACAACTATACAACTATTATGTATGTTCAAAAATGAAAAATCTATGTATACAACTATCATACAGGGGTGGATTCATCAAGGAGGGGACAAATAGAATTAATATTTTTAAAATGAATATCTTTCAAATTTGATAAACGTTGAATTTTAATCTATTATTAATGTTAGACTTCCAAATAGATTGGTGTTTTCAGTGGCGATTTTTAAATTTTGATAAAATAACTTAAGCCTCTCTAAAGTCATCTTAAAAAAGACTAAATTATCAAGTCAAATTTGAAACAAAAATACATTATTAAAATAAAACAATAAAATTTATTTTATTTGCAAGGAATACTAAAAATAATGAGAGAGATAAATTACTCGAATACAATTTTTTTATCAAATTATTTTGATACTTTAGAAGTGATTAAATAAATTATATAAAAGAAAGTAAAATTGAGGGAGATAAGACTCGAACCCTGGTCTCCAAAAAAATATTCATACTACTCCACAACTTAACCATATAATGATTTTATAAGTTTTCTCTAACAACATTAATAATAATATAATTAAGAGTGAATGTATTTAAAACTTAATACATTGAACAAATAACATATAATAATCATGGGAGGACCATAATCTCCCATAACTATACTAGTTCCATCCCTATGCATCAAGCTTGAAGGGTACTTTGTTCAATGTTACAACATAGACGAATACATGGGGTTGGTCCCAGGAAGTACTGATATCTGTATGTTAGATGAGACATGTCATATTATTTTAAAATATTGAAATATGATTTTAGACATATATACCCATACATGAAAATGTTATGGAGATCAATAAAAATGGGCCCAAGTGTATTACTGTTATAATATTAAACTAAAGGGGATTTTATCAGTTGTGTGCTCTTCTAAGATATTACAATATCAGTTTTTCTATTTTTTTTGGAATATCAATTGTGCCCCCAACTTCTTACCGTTCTATCACGTGTGCCCCTTCGTTACTTTAGCCGTTAATAAGCTGAATTTAACCATGATTTTTTCAAACTATGGTGAGGTTAAGAGGGGCATTGTTATTGAAACATTAGGATCCTCCTCCAGATCTTGGCTCTACCTCCTCCTCTGTCGTTGAAGGATGCAACCAAGGGAAGCATCGAAGAGATGGACTCCAACGAGGATATACTTGATGAGACGGTATTGTAGGTGTCCTCCTCCTCCATGCTTCCTTTAATCTAGCTCTCCTCCTATTGATAATGATGAAGTCACGACAGAGATTGGGAGTTCTTTAAGGGGAAGAAGGGGGAAGAAGAGGGGCCCACCCGACATCCCTGTTGTCAAAGAACTCGAGAAGCAATGATGCAGAGGAGGAGCAACTGGAGGTGGGGAAACATGCGGTAGCATAGGGAGATCAGGCTGGGGATAGAGGAGGAACCGGAGGTGGGGAAGTAGGGGCAGCGGGGGAAGGACGGGCTTGGGATAGAGGAGGAGGGGTCGGAGGTGGGGAAACATGGGGGCATGGAGGAGGTGGGGCTGGGGATGGAGGAGGTGGAGGTGGGGGAAGCAAGGGGTGGCAGGGGGAGGTCTGGGCGGGGACAGAGGAGGTAAAGCAAGGGGTGACTAGGGGAGTTTGAGCTGGAGATGGAGTAGTAGGGGCTGGAGTGGGGAAGCAGGGGGCGATGGGGGAAGGTCGAGCTAGGGATGGAGGAGGAGGGGTCGGGGTGGGGAAGAAAGCGGTGCACAGGGGGAGGTCGAGCTGGAGATGGAGGAGAGGCCGGAGGTAGGCAAGCAGGAGGCTGCGAGGCGAGGTTCTGGGGATGGGGGAGGTGGCACCGAAGGTGGGAAAGCAGTGGGCAACAAGGGAAGGTCGGGCAGGGGATGGAGGAGGGGTCAGAGGTGAGGAAGTAGAGGACGGTGGGAGGAGGCCGGCTGGGTATGGAGGAGGAGGAGGGGCCGAAGGTGGGGAAGCAGGGGGCGGTTGGGGGAGGTCAGGTTGGGGATGGAGGAGGAGGGGGGCCATAGGTGGGGAAGCAGGGGAGAGGGGATGGGGAGAGGAGGAGGAGGGTTGTTGATTGACTTTTTTAACCTTTTTTCTTAATTTAGTTCCTCTTGTATCCCTAACGTTAATATCCGTTTACGTTGAGGATGGACGACAACTAACCCGAGAGGTACAAATGATCATTGTGGAAGAAGTTGAGGGCACAATTGATATTCTCAAAATGGAGGGGCATAACTGATATTGCAATATCTCAAAAGGGCACAGATGATAAAAATCCAAACTAAAGATGGGTATATAAGAGTATTGTATATTCATGCTATGTACAATATAAAGGGATAACTGTCACTTTACTCATATTTATAAAATTTATGTAATAATATTCAGTACATATATTGTGAATCCTCTGGATTAATTGTTGTCAATTTGTGTCATGATTCAAAGAATTAATCGTAATAAAAGTATAATGAAGAATGACACATTAACAACATATGGAAATAAGTGCTACTCAGGGTGAGAGCCACTTTTAAAGTTCATTTTGCCAGGTCCTAAGGTCATTAACAACGCCTTCCGGAGGTGTCTGGTTAATAAAACTTAGTGGAAAGTTCACCGTTAACTCAATTAATGTTATCATGTCATGTAAACGAATGATTGACCACTAATGCCAATGTTAAGTAAAATTGTTCCTATTTACATAAGTGTAAAAGATCAAGGGAGTGATTGTGATACAAAGATACAGTTGTTTAAAACACATGGATTTTAAATAAGTTTATGAATACGTTAGTTTGTCACTCTTTTGTTAAATTGCATTAATTTGTTTGCCAAGTCTATCTATCTTTGCATTTCATACTAAGTCATTGTTCTTACGAGCATTTTGTCACACTTGTGGTTTGTCATGCCGTATGTGCTTTTGAGGAGTAAGACGTGAGGCTTGATTTAAGAAGAAAAAGGAGAAGACATGACATTTTATTTATGTAGTATAAGTTACTTGTTCAAAATACAATTTTATTAGTCTGTTGTGACTTTTATGAAAGTAATTCAATGTATTTCTTCAAAGGCCGCGTTGTGACTATGTGAACTATGGATTTGATATTTGCAAGTAACCATCTCGGACCTGCATTTTCAAGATAAATTAAGCTTCTTATGGCCACCTAGATCCGAGATCATTACAACGACATACGATGTTGTTGTATACCCATTGTATAAAAGGGTTTGGGTGTTTATATGATGTCTAGACGGTCGAGATCAAACCCAAACAAGCCCTTTAAATTGTTCGGCATTCAAGTATTATTTCGCATCCGAATAGTAAATAAGCATGAGTTTTTATCAGTTGTGCTCCTATGAAATATTGCAATATCATTTATACCCTCCCTTTTTGGGAATATCAATTGTGCCCTCAGTTTCTTTTTGTTTTCTCACTTGTGCCCCTCCGTTATTTTAGCCGTTAATGAGTTGAACTTAACATAGATTTTTCAAACCATGGTTTGATTGTGAGGGGTAAAATTGGAAACCTACATCTTCTTCTTATTTTTGAGCAGGCGACGTCGAGAAGAGGAGAAGGTGATCTGCCTCCGACAATTGGGTGTTGTCGTCCCTCTACTAGGTCGCACAATGTAGCATGTTCAGGGTTGTCTTCGTCCTCAGCCATGATTGGTATATTTTCACTGCTCGCTGGGCTCATGTGAGTGTTCGGGCCTGTCTCCATGATGAAGCTCTACCAAATTATGATCTCCTCCCCCACAGCGCAGAGACCTCCTCCTCCTGGAGAACACTGCTACTTCTCTCCCATTAGCGGGGTCTAGATAAGAGGCGGGAGAGGTGGAGGTCGGCAGCCTTTGTGCCCCCTTCACAAACCGATCATGATTTCATCATATTCAAGGCCCTCTCTGCGCCCCCATCCTCCTTATCTGCCTGCTCCTCCTCCTCTACCCCCTCCTCCATCCCTCGTTGCTCCTCCCCTACGGCGGTTGCTTCTCCACAGTGATATTGTAGACCACCTGCCAGCTCGCGATTTCAAATCCTATAGTCAAGAGCCAGTTGGGGTCATGGAACAATGATGGGTTAACGTGGAATGTTGTTGAGCTTTTGTACACAAGGAGGAGTGGGGCGAAGGGTGGGAGCGGGGCAGAGGGAGAGAGTAGGGTGGAGGAGTTGGGCGGAGAGGGAAGAACGGAGCGGAAGGGGAGGAGCAGGGCAGAGGGGGAGCCAGTGGGTGGAGAGGGAGGAGCAGGGAAGAGGAGGAGCCAGTGGGTGGAGAGGGAGGAGCAAGGCAGAGGGGGAGCCGATGTGCGGAGGGATAGGAGAGGGGCAGAGGGGAGGAGCACAGGCAGATGGGGGGAGCTGGACGGAGAGGGAGGAAGAGAAGGGGAGGAGGAAGAGGATGATTTTTCAGTCCTTTGTTTCTAATTTATTTCCAGTTGTATCCTCAAAGTAAACGTTTGTTTACGTGGAGGACGGACGACAACTAACTTGAGGGGTACAAGTGATAAAACAGCAAGAAGTCGAGGGCATAACTGATATTCACAAAAAGAAATGGACATATGATATTGCAATAGGTCACATGGGCACAACTGATAAAAACTAAATAAGCATATAATAACTAATCCAATAACACAATTTTATATCGCACGATTCTACCATTCGTAACCTAGAAATCAGATATCTCGTGTAGATGCACTAGAATAAGATTGCATAAAAATTTAAGGGATTTTATCACTTGTGCCCCTCCGAGATGTTGCAATATCAGTTATGCCCCTATCTTTTTCGTAATATCAGTTGTGCCCCTCAAAACTTGAGAATTTATCACTTGTGCCCCTCGGGTTAGTGACCGTCCATCCACAGTGCAAACGACCGTTAACTTTGAGGACATAGGCAGAATTACTTTAAAAAAAGGTTAGAAGGTCATTTTAACCTTCTTCCTCATCCTCTTCTTCTTCCTCCTCTTGCCCATCCTCTTCCTCCTTCTCCTCCTCCTCCTACCTCTCCGCCCCCGCCCCTGCCACATGCCGCCCAGCTCCGCCCCGAGCTCCCCTCCCCTCCCCGGCTGCGGCGGGGCTTGCGGGACAGGGGCGGGGGGGTTGGAGGTGCGGCGCCCCCCGACTGGCCCTCCCACCCCCTCCTCCCCGACCTCCTCCCCTTCGTCCTCCGCACCCTCCGCCTCCTCCCACCCCTCCGCCTCCGCTGCCTCCTCCCTTCGCCCCCCGGCGGCAAGCTCCTCCTCCACTCCGACCTCGACATCGCCTCCTCCTCCCTCCACCTCCACCTTCACGACCTCAACCTCCTCCTCCGCTCTGGCCTCCTCCCCCCCTCCTCCTCCGCCATCGTCCTCCCCCACCCCTCCCCCTCCTCCTCCAAGGACGACCTCTCCCTCTTCGTACGCGACCTCTTCGCCCGCCTCCTCATCGGCACCCTCGACCTCAAGAAGAAAGCCCTCGATTCCCTCCTCCGCCTTCTATCCGAAGACCCCAAGACCGCTGCCGTCATCGCCCAGGAAGGCGACATCTCCTGCCTCGTCCGCCTCCTCGATCCCGTCAATCACTCCTTGATCCGCGAGCATGCCGCCTCCGCCCTCTCGTCCCTCACCACCGCCTCTGAAGCCTCGCGCCACACCGTGTTCGAAGAAGGCGGCCTCGGGCCGCTCCTCCGCATGCTGGAATCCGGGTCCGCCCCTGCGAGGGAACGTGCCGCTATAGCTATCGAGGCGATCACCGCCGATCCTGGGAATGCTTGGGCTGTGCCCGCATACGGTGGTGTGCCGATTCTCATCGAAGCATGCCGCCCAGGTGGCGGGGGTTTACCGAACATGCAGGCGAAGGCCTCCGGTGCGCTGCGGGGTGGAAGGAGGTGCGGGGGGGAGGAGGTGCGGCGCCGGGGAGGGTAGGGGCTGCGGGGTGTCGTTGGGGAGGGGAGGGGAGCTCGGGGCGGCGTCGGGGAGGGGAGGGGAGCTCGGGGCGGCGTCCGGGAGGGGAGGGGAGCTCGGGGCGGAGCTCAGGCCGGAGAGGGAGGAGGAGGAGGTTGGAGGAGGAAGAAGAGGTCCCTGGACAATAATACCCCTCTTAAATGCACCAAGGTTTGAAAAAACCATGGTTAAGTCAATTCATTGACGGTTAACCTGACGGAAGGGCACAACTGATGACGGAGAAACTTTTGAGGGGCACAACTGATATTACGAAAAAGATAGGGGCATAACTGATATTGCAACATCTCGGAGGGGCACAAGTGATAAAATCCCAAAATTTAATGAGATTTTTTCAAATAAAACATTTCTCCTAACACATTCAAACAAACTATATAGGATTCACGAGTGGTAATTAACTCTTCTCGCTCACATAGAAATTTGGGCGTTAAAACAACAATGCATCCCCTCGAGCATGAGGAGAATGAACATGTTACTTACCTTGTGATTGATGAACGTGATTTTATTACGGCGAATGCGTGATACATGTTATCATTCATATATTTAGCATGTAATAAGCATCGAGGACTATGGGCATCGGGTTGGATTGATGATTGTGATGTGACGTAACATTAATCATGTGTTATATCAACTTTTTTAATGATTATAATATGTTTTTTATGTTAGTAATTTTATTTGAACATAATTAAAAATTATTATACCAAAGAAATTGTAGGATCAATACAAATACTCTCAACCTAGGTTGGGAGGGTTGGAACCAGGGGTAGGCCGGTGTACCTCGATGTACAACAACCAAACATGCCCTATATATAAGCGGGTTGAATTGTATCCTATGTGTTTGTGTGTGATGCATGTTGAATGCTTGCGTATGTTTGTGGTTGTATGAGGATTCAGACCTCAAATGTGATATGTATGATTAACAAGATTAGAATGTGATCTAAATCTAGATTAGGTAATTTAGTACGATTAAAAAAGTACCAAGCCTTCTCCACTATAAGTAGGGTAGGCTACATGAATTCTTGCTCAAATCCATGTTGAAAGATTCGACTATTTTTTACGTTGGCCGTCTAAATTTAGTACGATTAAATCAGATTTTTTCTCAAAAAGATCTAGTCCTCAGAATAAGATCGGATTCCCTCAAAAAAATCTTCAAGAGAAAGAGGAGCCTGATGTGGACTAAATAAAAAGAGAAGGTATCAACTACAATAAGATATTCTCTCATATGATCATGCTTAAATCCATTAAGATACTGTCAGCTACAGTTGCACACAATGACTATGGTGTTTGGCACATGGATGTCGAGATTGCATTCCTCAACGGATTCCTCAACAAAGACTTCTACATGGAACAACAACATGGCCTTATAGGAGGGGAACGCAAGGTATGCAAGATTAAGAAATCCATCTATGGTAAAGAATTCTGATTTCATTCATGATATGAACCATGTGTATACACAAACCTTAGCGGGAGTGTCATTGTGTTTCTCATGTTAATCAAACTAGGATGATTTAATATGCCTCAACATTTCAAACCCTTCAGCCATATTCTTTTGTTAGGGATGGCAGGATCGCATGTGAATAGACTTCCCATGATTAAAGCTAAGGTTCATGCAATTTTATTCTGTTTTAATTGTGATTTCATTTGCACTATTTTTTATGGATTCAACAAAAAACTCTCTAGTTGAAATTAGGGCTGCTAATCGAACCGAACTGTAACGAACGGACCTATGTTCGAGTTCGGTTCGATAAGGAAGTTCGAAAGTTCGAGTTCGAGTTCGATTCGATAAATGTTCGATAGGATATGTTCGAGTTCGTTTAGAAAACGAACGTTCGAGTTCGGTTCGATAACAGTTCGTTAACAATTTAACTTAACTAAAAGTTGTTTATATGAACAAGTTCGAAACAGGAGTTCGATAACAAGGTTCGATAAGCAGTAAAAATAAGAAATTACTCAAATTAAAGTGGTACAAAGTCCAATAAATACCACAATTTCTTTAATCTCAAAAATTATCAAGTGTATAAATACTAGGTTACACACACAAATACACACACATATGCATATATCAAACTCGAACTTTTATCGAACGAACATATGTTATGTTCATGTTCGGTTCGTTAAGCTACCGAACTAAAAGTTGAAGTTCATGTTCAGTTCGTTTAGAAACGAACGAACATTTTTCGAACTATTATCGAACGAACTCTAATCGAATACGAACATGTTCAGTTCGATTAGCAGCCCTAGTTGAAATGCTGCTTGTACACTTCTTACTAGAAATCTTCAAATTTTCTGACAGTCAAATCCTGTACAATTGCTAACTAAGAATAAAAAGCCATTGCTATGTTAATAAGTATGTTAAACCTTAAAATACTAGCAGCTATACGATCAAATGATGAATGCAGACTATTCAGTATCTTTGTCACCTGCATGTTCTCAATACCTACAATGCATAAGGTCCATTGCAGCCACTCTGTTATGAACTTATGATTTCTCCACACTATAATGAAAGAAATTCAGATATTCCTTATCCCTGTAACAAGCTGATTCCCATGCACATGGTGTGGGAGTTTTGTGGGTTCAAGTGGTTTGAGTCATGTCTTACTGGTTCAGATGGATACGAGAATAAAATCTCGTTCGCTCGATTGGATAATAAAGCTAAGTGCAAGACGGTTTTTTCAAGATGCAGTTCAACAACAGAATAAAAGTCTCGCAAAACATGTTTTGGACCATGGACATGCCCCCTGTGCTTGCTTCCAACCTAAAAGCACACACCCACACTATAGCACAGACCACAAGCACAATCCCAACCATGTCACTGATCATCTTGTCAAGCATCAATACCAGACACAGGAGATGCTATAACCCAACCGGAGAAATGCGACATCTAGTCAAATTTGGATGATCATGAGCTCCTTCATATAGTTTCCACAGTTTATAGAATGATCATGTTTGTTATAAAACATGATGCAGCCTTTGGTCTGTAATTCTGTTGGAGGGCATCCCTTGATGCCCACTCTCCATATCTTCTTAAAAATATCACTTCCAGATATTCTGTTTGTGCCAAAAGGTTCCGAAGCTTTCTGACCTACCTGTAAGTTAAAGGAACACATAATTAGACCTAGTTTATATTAAAGAAAGGCACACCAAAATCAAGGTACCCTTAAATAGACCCCAAAGTGTGATTTTTCGAATGCCAACCATGATTTCTTGCAAACCAGAGAAAGGTAATTCTAGTCCATGAGGCCATCTGCACTGGGGACAACACTTGGCCCAAACCCATCCACCTATCCAATGAAAAGGCGCCACATCATGGCCACCAAAAGCCTCACTCACTACGAAGGGATGTGATAACTTTGTATATGCATGCCCCTAGCAGCAGCAGCACTTCTCCCACGGCCATTAAGATCGCAACCACTGTCAGGTAAAAAAACCTACTGGCACTATGATTGCTTTTAGATACGCAGCCATCCTGCACTTACTTCAATTCTGCACTGTGTTGTGTTTCTCGTTTACCATATCGAACAACTGCAAGAACACCCTGCGGCCAGCAACACTGGCAGAAGCTGGCACGCCACAGCTTCCAATGACAGGGCTCCGGCTCGACCCTGGTCAGACTGCGCAGATACCAGCTCCTTCACGGTGGTCAGGGAGGATATGGGCGAGGGCGGGCTGTGTTTGATGAAAATGGGCTAGGTGCTTGCGAGACTGGTGACTGCGATGGAAAGTTGGAGTGTAGTGGCGTTGGAGCTCAACCACTAGTAACCCTCTTTGAAATCACGCTGGGCGACAGGCAGGACACGGACTTTTACGACGTGAGCGTTGTCGACGGCTACAACTTGCCTGTTCTTGCATCTCCAAAAAGGGTGGCTGGGGAGCACTGAGATGCCACAGGTTGTGTCGCCGATCTCAATTCAGGTAATCTGTTCATGCAAATTCTGATATATAGGCATCCACTTAAAAGATCAAGACGTTACTCATGTTTAAAAAAATTAGGAAGAATCAAAAAAGAAAATAAAAAAGTGATAAATGCATTATGCTACAGAGAGAAAATCTTGAGATTTTTGGTCTATTCTGTGAATTTTAGAATGCCCAAGGGATTTTCAGTTGGAGACGGATGAGGGAGTAGTGATGGCCTCAAGAGAGCATGCGAGCCATTTTGACTGGACCAATACTGCTGCAGTGGGGAGTTTGCGAACCCAGACTCGTTTTTCAAGACGGCTTGCCCGAGTGCTTGTAGAGGTTTACGTTATGTTATGATGTATCGTTACGTATTTCTTATTTATCTCATGTACGTCTATGTAATTTGCCCAAGGGTTTTCTCCTATATAAGAGACCCTAGGGCTCTATGGAATAATACAACAGAGCATTATAGACTCTGACATGGTATCAGAGCCAAAACCCTAATCTAGGGTTTTTCCACCGCCCCCCAACCCCCCCCCCCACTCTCTCTCGGCCGCCGCCCACCACCGCCCCCCCCTACCGCCGCCGCCAGGCCCCCTCCAAGGGCCCCCTCCCGCCGAGGCCTCCTATCGCCGGGTCCCCTCCCGCCGAGGCCTCCTCCCATGCCGAGGCACCCCCTCCCGCAGAGGCCTCCTCCCACCGAGGCCTCCCTTGCACCGCTGAGGCCTCCCTCCCTCACCGAGGCCTCCATCTTCCGCCGGGGGCTGACGTAGCCCTCCCTCGGGCCTCTCTCGTCCGTCGGTCAGCACCCCTTCATCTATGGGTTCAAGTGCATAGAGTCTACATATGCACTTGAATTCAATCCAGTCTTTGTAGACAAATGTTCATTTATCTATCATCCCAGCGTCTTCTCCGGCATCATGTCAGACCAAAAGGTTGAAATACCCTCCATAGGTGCCTTTAAAGGTTCGGCACCAATAGTCAAAATGGATGGGACGAACGACGAACTCTGGGCTATGCAGTTCCTGAGTCTTATGAAGTCATGTGGTAAGAA